>SJYQ01002611.1:166417-235473 GCA_006410935.1 Redunca redunca | reverse complement strand
CCCCCGCCCTGCCCTTGAGTTCATATTTCCATTGCTGCTTCTGAGACATAGAAAGTTTATGAGGAGAAAAGAGGTTGCAGAAGAGTTGCAATAAGTAGATTTCTCTGCTGAGTAAGAAACTAGAGATTTAGTCTAGATTGGTTAGTGTTCCCGAGTAGCATTGTGAGAAGATGAAAACGGACACTATTGATTTTTATTCTGAGTATTAAACATGTATTTTATTATTCATGAAAAACAAAATGCAGCTCTCAACAAAGATCCTACGATGACATTTTCTGGAATCATTTAGTCTCCCAAAAGAAGCTGGCACTTTTCAATCAGTTTGGACCCCTAAAAAATAAATAAATAAATAAAGCAAATAAGCACATCTGTGAGAAAGAGAACACAGCTAAACAGCTCTGATCCCCAAACAGAAAATCTTGAAGACTTCCCTGTTGCATGCCTGAGATATATCCTAGTATGCCCACGACTCAAGGTCTTAGAATAGAATTGCTCATAGGCTTAGTCCCTTAGTTTAAGGACTTAATTCACTGCAATGACACCTACGTTCAAGACCCCAGATTTGGCATCAATAAAAATTTGCTTCCTTCTCACTAAAGTATGGCACTCTTTTGCTGCAGAGTAAAAATGAACAATCAACATCAGCTTCACATTGCATTTTAAAACAGCTCTAGGGTAATCCCATATTACATATGTACTCAGTCACTGAGTTGTGTCCAACTCTTGGAAACCCCATAGACTGCACCCCCACCAGGCTCCTCTGTCCATGGGATTCTCCAGGCAAGAATACTGGAGTGGGTTGCCATTTTCTTCTCCAGGGGATCTTCCTGACCCACAAATGGAACTCAAGTCATCTGTGGCTCCTGCTTTGCCAGGAATATTCTTTACCACTGAGCGATCTGGGAAGCCCATACATGTGTGTGTGTGTGTGTACGTGTGTTCTTAGTTGGAGCACACAGATTTTTAATCTTCACTGCACCATGCAGATTCTAAGTTGCAGCATGTGAGATCTAATTCCCTGACCAGGGATCAAATCCAGGCCCCCTGCTTTGGGAGCGCAGAGTCTTAGTCACTGACCACCAGGAAAGTTCTCCTATTTATTCTTTTTCAGATTCTTTTCCATTATAAGTTATTACAATACACTGAATATATATCTCAGTGCCACACAGTAGGTCCTTGTTTATCTATTTTATACACAGTGATGGCAACCCACTCCAGTACTCTTGCCTGGAGAATCCCATGGAGAGAGGAACTGGGCTACAGTCCATGGGGTCACAAAGAGTTGGACACGACTGAGCGAATTCACTTCACTTCACTTCACTTCACTTCAGTATGTATATATTAGTCTGGAACTCCTAGTTTGTCTCCTTCCACCCCCTGCTATCCCCTCTGGCAATCATTGTTTGTTTTCTATGTCTGTGAGTCTATTTCTCTTTAGGAAATACATTCAGTTATATCATTTTTTAGATTCCACATAGAAGTGATATAGAATGCTATCTGTCTTTCTCCATCTGACTTACTTCGCCTTGTGTGATGATTTCTAGGCCCATCCATGTTGCTGCAAATGGCATTACTTCACTCTTTTCATGACTTAGTAATATTCCATTGTGTGTATGTGTGTATATATATTATATATCACATCTCCTTTATCCATTCACCTGTTAGTGGGTATATTTATGTTGCTTCCATTCCTGGCTATTGTAAATAGTGCTGCTATGAACTGCGGTGCATATATCCCTGAAAAATTAGAGTTTTCATCTTTTCTGGATATATGCCCAGGAGTGGGATTGTGGGGTCATGGTAGGTCTACTTTTACTATTTTTAAAGGAAACTCCATACTATTTTCTTAGTGGCTGCACCAATTTACATTTCTACCAATAGTGAGGGAAGGGTCATTGTTTTCTCCCCAGCATTTCTTATTTGTAGACTTTTTAATGAGTTCCTTTCTGAATGGTGTGAGATGATACCTCACTGTAGCTTTGATTTACATTTCTCTGATAATTAGCAATATTGAACATCTTTTCCAGCTAGCCATTTGTATGTCTTCTTTGGAGAAATATCTATTTAGGTCTTCTGCTCATTTTCTGATTGGGTTCTTTGTTCTTTTGATATGAAGCTGTATGAACTGTTTGTATATTTGGAAAATTAATCCCTTGTCAGTAGCATTGTTTGCAAATATTTCTCCCAAGTCCATATGTTGTCCATATAGGAGGCTACTAACCTATCATCCACCTGAACTTTGGCATAAATAATGCTTGTCTATCTCTCCACATCCTGTGACATACTTTTCAAGACTCTACATTCTAGAATATAGCAATTTGCCAACGTCCTTTCACCTCTTTTGAAGTCCCAATTCAATAATAGTAGCAATATACCAGAAAGAATAAAGCCTACTGAAAAACCCACCATCAATGTAAGAGCTATTGATGAACTTCTGAAAAATAGTCATTGATATGATATTAATCAACATCTCAAAATGCAGAGATAGGAGCTCAGAATAGCAACATGTAGAGATATTCCAGCAGTAAAAGACCAGAAAGTCATTGATTTCTGAGCTACTTCTGTTCTTACCTGCTGCTCAGTCCATTTTTTAAAGCTTCCTTAAGATTTCTGAAATCACTACTATCTTTTCAATATAATATTTTTTACTTAAGTTATCCAAATTTGACCATATTATTTACAACTGAAGAATTCAGGCTAACATACCAGCTATAAAACAAAACTGTGTAAATATATGGATAAAATAAGAGTTTAAACATATAAGGACACCAAAAGTTTTTCTCCTGGGTGCCCATTCTGAAAAAAATACATAAATATATTACATACTTAAGAATTTAGCCCAGAAAAACTTGACAGAATTCAAGAAAAAACATAAAATGGAATTTTAGAAATAGTCCATTTTACCCAGTTATACTAGGAAGAAGGGCTTCCCTGATAGCTCAGTTGGTAAAGAATCTGCCTGCAATGAAGGAGACCCTGGTTGGATTCCTGGGTCAGGAAGATCCCCTTGAGAAGGGATAGGCTACTCACTCCAGTATCCTTGGGCTCCCCTTGTGGCTAAAGAATCAGCCTGCAATGCAGGAGACCTGGGTTCAACCCCTGGGTTGGGAAGATCCCCTGGAGAAGGGAAAGGCTACCCACTCCAGTATTCTGGCCTGGAGAATTCTATGGGCTAGTTCATGGGATGCAAAGAGTCAGAGACGACTGAGTGACTTTCTCTTCACTTCACTTCACACTAGGAAGAAACTTTCCATGGATATTCAATTCTAGAAATAACTAGGTCCAAACTCAAAGAGTAAGTCAGAGGACTTTTCAAATATAGTTTTAAGATGATAGAATATTCTATTATAAAAACCGTATGATTAAGACCTGATACAACTTAGTGGTGTGATGAAAGCAGATGTTTTGTTTGTCAATATGGAAAAAGAAAGGTAATTAGAACCTCTCAAGAAAGAAAGACGTATTAGGAAATCATAGTCCAAATATGTAAAACTAAACAAATGTGGCATATTTTCTTCATTTGACAATAAGAAAAAAGACTTCATTTAATATCGCTATTTTTTAAGCAATACCGGATAAGTTGTTGAACTAATTCATTCATCGTATGGCTGTAAATAACATTAAAGTTAAACACACTATTGAATATACTATTTATTGGTTTCCAGTTGTTAGCATCAACCTATTGACAAACTGTATACTCCTTGCACTTTGGAGAAGGGCACGGCAACCCACTCCAGTATTCTTGCTTGGAGAATTTCCATGGATAGAGGAGCCAGATGGGCTACAGTCCATGGAGTTGCAAAGAGTCAGACACAACTGAAGCAACTTAGCACACATACATCTTACATCAACAAAGCAGGATAAACAAACCTTAAGTGTGTGGAAATAATGGCATAGCTTTAAAAGGAAAGCTGGCAAAGAAATTAAGGAAATTTAGATGTTAATTATGTTGTAGAAAATCACTAGATGCTGACTGAAGTGTAAGAAACAAGGAAGAATATAATCAATAAAAGAAAAACACTTTACCTAAAAATATATTAGAAGTCTACAAGTGGTATTGTTAAAGTCAGTGTAAACACACTATATTCTTTAAGTGATAGCAATATTTTAAGAAGTTACTAAAGTAATAACACTAATCACTAGGAGTACTAATAGGGAAGATTTAAATTGCTTATCTTTTGGGAATGGGAAATGTACCCTGCTTTTCTGTCTGAACTCTTGCTTTACTCATGTTCATGTATTACTTATAAAAGAAACTAAATACAGTATCTCAGAATGACTTTATCCATATGATTGAGATATCACATTGCTTACTCTGATCCTTGCTTTTTCTCCAGAAATGCATCCCAGGATTGCAGTAGCTTTAATAGTAGACCCATCAAACTGTAAGCAGAGGCTACTTAAAACAACAAGTCTTTTCACATGAACTTGTGTTGAGTCACAACTAAAAGCAGAGCACTGCTTTTTTATTATTATTAAATTTCATATATTATTTTTCAAACTATCATTTCAACCTGCCCAAATTTCTGTTAATTCTTGTTAACCTTTTTCTATGTTATATTCTGTTGGCTGACAGATAATTATCTCAGGCTATAATTATCATTCCCCTCTGACATGAGTATTTTTCTTCTTAAAACTGCTGATGTCTGCAATTCACATTATTCATGAAATATGAGATCCTTTTTCTTTGGAAGATTCAAATTCACCTTGTATGGCTGAGTTTCTTATTTTATTCCTTCTTTTTGTTTCATCCTTATTCTTATTGACATTCCAACATTAACTTTGGTTTACTTTTTTCTCCCTAGAATTTTCCTGCATTCTGGTTTACTTCTCAGAATGTCTTCCATCTTGTCTAAAAATGTTTTATCCTCCCACCAGTCATAGCTAGAAAGGCAATCTTCAAGCCTGCCCACTTTATCTTTTAGCAGGCAGAACAGGTTCACATAATTGACTATTCAAACAAAGAAAATGCCTGTAGGTCCCCGCAGCAGTTAGTCTAACTGGAAAATCTACAGACTGCTAATTGGGTAAGCCTCATCACCTCTAAGGCTTCACAAGTGGCACAGTGGTGAAGAATCCACCTGCTAATGGAGGAGACAAAGGAGATTCGTGTTCCATCCCTGGGTTGGGAAGATCCACTGGAGGGGGGCACAGCAACCCACTCCAATATTCTTCCCTGGAAAATTCCATGGACGGAGAAGCCTGGTGGGCTACAGTCCACGGGGTCACAAAGAGTCGGACACAACCGAGCACACAGACTTTACTTGGGGGACTTTGGAGACTCCCAAAGCCACTAGGAATTATTCCTTTGCACTACAGTCAAACCTAGGCCTCATCCACAAACAGAGACACACACAGAGTCACACAAATTCTTGCTGATAAGATTCCAAGATATTATACTCCTATATTCTATATTTTCAATTATATAGTCCTATATTTTTGACTAAGCCTATTCATATAACATAAAGTTATTTTTAATATTCCAGTCTTAACTTTTTTATTTAATGTCCCCAAATTCTTTTACTTCTTTTCATAAATAGGTTACTTTTCAATTGCTTCATTATTTTTGTTACTGTCCTTGGTTCCAACTTCTCACTAAGAGTTAGATACATGAAAATATTGGGAGGGGATGAGGAACTGGTGTATGATTATCTACTTTTACCCTAAAGTGGTTCCTCAAGTGTTCTCCAAACCAGTAGTATCAGCAGCTCCTGGGAACTTGCCAGACCCCACCCCAGATCTATTGATCTATTGATCAGAAATCCTGTGACTAAAAAACACTGATTTTCTTTTAACGAGACCTCCAAGCAACTCTGATGCACACAAATATTCCAGAATCACTGCCTTAGAATAATTATAAGGAGATAAACTTCAGGAAACTTTATAGATGATGCATAATTACAGATAATAACCATCTTTTATCTGAAGAAGTTAATCTAGCAAATGATAGTTAATATGATATATTCTTCAGATAGCTCCTATTTGCTTCCTTAATATGTGAAGAATTCCTAAAGCAGAGAGGGAAGGGAGGAAATTTGGGCTTTTCAACCATTAAGTTGAAGATTGCTGTTCGACAAAAAGTGTAGGAAAAAGCACACAGAAATCTTCCTATCATGCTATCGGTGAAATAGTTCCAGCAAGAAGTATTCCTGTTCAAGAGCAAGAACACGTCAAGAAAATTCTCTAGGGAATTCTTAAGTACAGGCCTTTCTGAAAAAGCGTTTATGAGCTGACTCATTGGAAAAGACCCTGATGCTGGGAAAGACTAAAGCCATAAAGAGAAGGGAATGACAGAGGATGAAATGGTTAGGTAGCATCACTGACTCAATGGACATGAATCTGAGCAAATTCTGGGAGATAGTGAAGGATGACGGAAGCCTGGCATGCTGCAGGCCATGGGGTTGCAAAGAATCAGACACGACTCAGCGACTGAACAACAAGAACAAGTGTTAATTATGTTTAGCATGTTGCAAATCATATCCCTGGCATTTGTTTACCTCATAACTGATTGCTAATTTGTACTTTTTGACCACCTTCTTCCCCATACAAAGATATTACAATGTTATTAACTATAATATATATATAATAAAACTACAATAGTTATTATTATTATTACTGTTGTTACTCAGGTAGCAATGTGTTTTCTAAATACAAAAAGTAAAAGGGCTTTAAAATGAAAAAATGAACATTTGTGACTGTTTTCATTTTGTGTATCAGCTAGTCTGGCAGTCAGCAAAGTTCTTATTGTGAACAGCCAGATATTTGGAACTCTGTAGTCCATTCAGTCTCTGTCACAACTACCCAATTTTACAACTTTTCAATTCTGCCGTTTTAAGAAGCCGCAGACAACATGTAAACAAATGGGCAGGGCTGTGTGCCCACCCAACCTTATTTACATAAACAGGAAGTGAAGCTAAGTTACCCAGAGGGTGGTAGTTTGACTACCTTTTTGACAAGGCTATGAAAGTGAAAGTGAAAGTCACTCAGCTGTGTCCAACTCTTTGCCACCCCATGGACTATACAGTCCATGGAATTCTCCAGGCCAGAATACTGGAGTGAGTAGCCTTTCCCTTCTCCAGGGGATCTTCCCAACCCAGGAATCAAACTCAGGTCTTCCACATTGCATGTGGAATTTTTACCAGCTGAGCCACAGATTTTGGCTACTGTTCAGTCACTAAGCGGTGTCTGACTCTTTGCGATGCCATGGCCTGCAGCACACCAGGCTTCCCTGCCCTTCACTCTCTCCCGGAGTTTGCTGGAATTCATGACTGTTGAATCAATGATGCTGTCTAACCATTTCATCCTCTGCCTCCCTCTTCTCCTTTTGCCTTCAATCTTTCCCAGCATCAAGGTCTTTTCCAGTGAGTCAGCTCTTTGCATAACGTGGCCAAAGTAAAGGAGCTTCAGCTTCAACATCAGTCCTTCCAATGAATATTCAGGATTGATTTCCTTCAGGCTTGACTGATTTGATCTCATGGCAGACCAAGGGACTCTCAAGAGTCTTCTCCCACCACAATTCAAAAGCACCAGTTCTTTGACTTAGAGTGACTTTTAACATAAGTACATGTACAGTTTAGTTGAAAAAGTAGAAAAGAGCCAGCCGGATTCTTTACCAATTGAGCTATGAGGGAAACCCAGAAAAGAGCCGCTGAAGGTAATTAAGGCATTTGTGTAAATTGTTACCTGTGAAAATGTTTCCCTAGGCCATTTCTAAACCCCAGCTTTAACTAGCCCCAACCTGTTTTGACTGTAAAGGCTCCTTTATTCTATATATATTTTTAACCATATACTTGGATTCTTCTACTCAGACACTATAACCTACTATAACCAAATTTCTGTTTCTCACATCATATCTGCAGGAGAATGGCCATTCCAGGTCCACTACATGAATTTACACAAATTTTCTGTGCCTCAGAGTGATAGTAGGAACACCATGATATTCTTAGAAATTTAAGTCACACAACTTTACCGTCTTATGAAAAGTCATTTCCTTGTTAACTGTATATAATTAGATTGATAACACAAAACATTCACCTGGTAGTCAGTTTAGTGGATATGCACAGAGACACTTTTTTCTGATCGTAGTTTCTCTTTCTATTCTTCAACCCCCTATTCTAATGACCTGCCACTGAGAAAATACAATCCTTTTCACCTGGTTTCCTAGTTAAGCCCCAAACTACCTTTAATGACTCTCTGATTGTGCCCCCAGAAATTTCTAAAACAAAGCTACAGCTTGCCCAGACAGGTCTTTAAACTATTTGTTTAAAATTTCTCTGTATTTCCACGGACACCTTTTCTCTACAATGACCAAAGTCTTGCTCATCCTTCTGCCCCCCACCCCCAATCTGAAACATCTCAGTTCATCTGAGATCAATGACTTTCTGTTTATCTCTTTTCGTGTCTAACACACCTAGTTTCTGCAAATGAACATAAATATGAGTGTATCTTCAACCAAAATACTTAGTTACAGCAGTCCACTGAGACTGTGATTTTCTCTCAATCCATTCATAACTAGAACGGAGAATTTTTTTAAAACTTAATAACCCCTAAGAATGCTAAGAGAATAAACAAGGAAACAGGGATACCTCTTCTTGGAAACACGTTTCCCTTTTCTCTGCTTGGCAGCACATCTCCACCAGGTGAGCAAAATTCACAATAATTGATTGGAATTGCATCTCTGCTACATTTGGTTTCTGCTTCACAAGGTTGCTGAGGAGTCTGAATAAGAAATGAGTGGCAAAAAAAAACAGCACTCACTGAGTTCTAGAAGGCCAGCTTGCAAACCTGCCTTGCTTATTGAAAGCTGCACACCACCCGCGCCTTTGTATAGCTCTTACTCTCAAGTTTAAAGGATCTGAAAATGACCTGATGTTCTCACCGTTTTCACAATGTCTATCTCCATCTTCATGTTTATTCGACATTTTTATTCAAGCACATCTCATCAATATACCTATTATAGTAAATTTAATTATCTTTATGTAATTATTACTAGGACAAATACTTTTTTCTATTTTTATTACATTGGGTAGAAAATAGGTTATACAATACATTAGCTTTTCCTATAGTATTTTCTTGTGAACAACATTTATCCTAAAAATCTAACTTCCCAATAAATATTGCATATATAACACACCTGGATGTTGAGGGCCTTTTATACATTATTAATGATAACATATAAAGGGAGATAACATATATAATGGAGAAGGCAATGGCACCCCACTCCAGTTCTCTTGCCTGGAAAATCCCATGGACAGAGGAATCTGGAAGGCTGCAGTCCATGGGGTCGCTAAGAGTCAGACACAACTGAGTGACTTTACTTTCACTTTTTACTTCCATGCATTGGAGAAGGAAATGGCAACCCACTCCAGTGTTCTTGCCTGGAGAATCCCAGGGATGGCGGAGCCTGGTGGGCTGCCGTCCATGGGGTCGCACAGAGTCGGACACAACTGAATTGACTTAGCAGCAGTAGCAGTAGCAGCAATGATAAAGCCAATACACTAATTTGAAACTTTAGTAGTTTGACAGTCAATTCAGATGTCTCTTACAGAATAGTTTCCCAACAACCATATAAATGTCAGTGATTCAATCACTTTGAATATTCAAAATTATAACCTGGTGTCTATTTAATAAAATATGTTGTCTTTTTTTTTCTGATCAAGAAAGATTTAACTACAAAGAAAACAAAGTGTGAAGAGTAGGGAAAATGTACCTTAATCCATATTTTATTGCTTACCCCCCATAAAACCTTTGCTTGGTCTTCATTTTCAAATTCAAATTGAAAACACCTAGTGGCCTTATTTGTGCTTCAATAGGTATAATAAAAAATATCTCAAAGCTTCAAGTGTCTATTTCTATGACACTCTAAACCAGGGATCCAACAAATATTAATATTTTAGGCATTTTCTACCAAGAGGCAAAATTAAGGATATTATATAAGTCTTCTATCACATGACAGAGAACTCCAGCCCCACCCCACCTCTAGGCTGGGCTTCCCTGGGTGGCTGGCAGACACAGTTTGTGCCCGTTCCCATCAACTAGAGATGATGGTGAAGAAGGACAGCCAGCAGAAGAGCAGGTGTGCACCGCATCAGTCTCACCGTCCAGCCCAGTGACAAGCCCTTCTCTTCTCCCTGAAGTCTCAGTGCGGGCAGCTGGCCCAAAGCAAGGTGACTCTGAGTCGCCTGACTCCTGGCCTGAGATGCCACCAAGCCTTTGCTGCCTGACAGTCGTCCACAGAGAAATCTCCAACGTATGTGTGACACCACCGCAGGCACAAGGCAAAGCAAGTTGCGGCCCAGGCAGGGAAGCAGGAGTGCTGTTGGGAACAATGGAGAAGCCAAGGTGGCCCTCTGCAGCTCCCAGGCTTGGCTTATCCAAGTGGTGCCCACAGGACCCACAAAAACAGCCCTGGCCAGATGGCCATAGAACGCTGATCCCATCTAAACAATCAGACAGATACCTAGCTTAACTGGATGGCCCTCTGAACATGCCTCTGATCCTCCCATTTCAGCTCTACCCTCTCCCACCTCCACCCTTAGCCCCGCCTTGATAATGGACGAAGGTGAACCATTGGAAAGGCTGAAAAGAATAAGGAAACACAAGCCGAGTTTCTTTTCAGAAACTATTATTAATACAATATGAGGTGGGTTTCAGAAGCACACAATCACTGTATCCTCTGAGCACCAGCAAAACACAGTCAAAGGACTAGGAGATTCTAATTAACTCAATGTTAACTCCTAATTCTAAGTCCTGGAAATCTAGAAAAAAAAAAATCACAGAGGGGACAAAGACATATGTACAAAAATATTCATTGCCACAATTTATGACACTTAAGAATTAAAAACAATTTTCATGCCCAGCAACAGGGAATGAATTTATTATTGTACCCACATATTCTTGTTGTCATTTAGTCACTAAGTCATATCTGATTCTTTTGCAACCCCATGGACTGTAAGCCCACCAGGCTCCTCTGTCCATGGGGTTTCCCAGCCCAGTATACTGGAGTGTGTTGCTATTTGCTTCTCCAGGGGATCTTCCCAATTCTGGGATCAAGCTCACCTCTCCTGAATTGCAGGCAGATTCTTTTTTGCTGAGCCACCATTGTACCCACATACTGGAATATTAAAAAACCATTAAAATGGCTGTTTTGAAGACGAACGTGTACATTATATTTTTTAACTACATTGAAAAAAAAGCAGTGAAACAGCCAACGTCTTTTGAGTGTATTCATATTTGCTAGGTTTCAGACAATGTGCTGATAATTTATAAATGCTACCTAATGTACTGCCCTCTGTCACCTCCTTAAAATAAGGCTCTGTGTCATCTCCATTTTGTAGTAGTTTCAACTCCTTGGGCATAGTATAGTTCTGTGCAAATATAACAAGCCAGTGCAGTGAGCTTCCCTCTCAGAAAGCACTTGAGGATTGAGAACTACTGATGAGACTTGTCCTGAGACAAGAAGTCAGGTTCACAGACTTCCGCCCATTAAGAAAGGCCTGGGCGTAGAAGACAGGAGTGATTCAGGGGTTCCCCAGCTGGGCCTCCATCAGACTCGATTCTGAGTTATCTGGAAGCAGGATAACGCTTTGAAAGGGGGCTGTGTGAGCACTTTCACTGAAGTCCTGCACACCATTAAGTCACAAACAGCACTAACACAACACCGACTGCTGCTGCTGCTAAGTCTCGTCAGTCGAGTCTGACTCTGTGCGACCCCATGGATGGCAGCCCACCAGGCTCCCCCGTCCCTGGGATTCTCCAGGCAAGGACACTGGAGTGGGTTGCCATTTCCTTCTCCAATGNTGGCAGCCCACCAGGCTCCCCCGTCCCTGGGATTCTCCAGGCAAGAACACTGGAGTGGGTCGCCATTTCCTTCTCCAATGCATGAAAGTGAAAAGTGAAAGTGAAGTCACTCAGTTGTGTCCGACTCTTAGCGACCCCATGGACTGCAGCCCACCAGGCTCCTCCGACCATGCGATTTTCCAGGCAAGAGTACTGGAGTGGGCTGCCACCACCTTCTCCCACAACACTGACTAAACAAGTACAATCCTGGGGTCTGGGGAAGGTATTATTTTTTCTCTGAACAACAAAACATAAAGCAGCTTTGTCATCCCTTGAAAGGGATGCAGTCTGCTGCTGAACAGGAGACCACAGTACCTGGAGGGCACGGCTGATCCCAGTGGCTGACCCCACTCCCTGTGCAGAAGTGGGGCCAAGGATCATGCCTGGAGAATTCAGGGAGTGAGGCGACAGGAGTTTCCTAAGTGCTCCCCTGAGGACTCAGAGATAATTGCTGGAACTGAAGCTCTGTATAAGCAGGGAGTAGCATGAGTGTGCAAAGCTTGCATTATTAAGCATTCAAACCATAGATGGAGGGACAGAGGGCATCCATGGGAATGTGGACTTGTATTCGTGTATGACAGTCTGTACTCCTACATTGTATATATATTTATTATGGGTATTTCTGCAGTGTTGGAATAAAAGTATTATGATTTTCTTCTCTTTTCTGTATTTTCTAAATTTTCTGCAGTGATTATGTATTACTTTAAAAATAAAATATATCAAAATTTTACAAAGAAATACAATAGTATAAGCATCTCTTTTCCTATCCAACTGTTCTGCACACATCTGATCTTTTTCTAAATTATTTTTTATTAAAGTATAGTTGATATATGCACATATTCAACTTTCCCATTAGACCTAAACTTGATCCCACTTGAGAGGAAACACTGCCTCGTGTCTCTGTATCATTCAAGTCTGTGCAGTTATGTATGATGCATAGTTGATACTATCTTTGAATACTAGTTATCAGTTTTTAACACATTGATTATTCAAAGTGAGAAACATAGGCTATTTTCCACTGGAATTTTGGTGAATTTTGTCTCAGAATATATTTTCCCACAGAACCACTATTGCTCATGATGCTGAAATTCACTGACCAACCTACAAAAGCACAGGATAGCTTCAGTCCCAGGCTACAAAAACTAACCACCACATGTACCTACATAGTGAGACTACCCTATTTCCCAGCACCTACTGGGGCTTCTATGAATTGAGAACTCTAAGTAGCCAAAGCCAGTACAGGAGGGGCAGAGGGTTTACCACAAGTTCATGCAAAATCTGGACTTCTCTTTCCTCCCAATGTCATGAAAATGGCACAAACTTTGCAGTCAAACTTAATTCGGCTCAAGTTAGGTCCTCCACTCACTAGTGTGTCTGATGATGGGTAAAATACTTGGCCTCTCTGACCCTCATCTACAAAAAGAGAATCTGAATACCTATAGCATTCGCCTGCCAATGCAGGAGATGCGGGTTCAATACCTGGTCCGGGAAGATCTCCCAGAAAAGGAAATGGAATCCACTCTAGTATTCTTGCCTGGGAAATCCCACGGACAGAGGAGCCTGGCAGGCTACAGTCCCTGGAGTCGCAGAGAGTCAGACACAACTTAGTGACTGAACAACAACAAGCAATACTTTGCAAGGTTTTTGTGAAGACCAAAAATTACTGTTAAAAGACTGAGTACAGTAACTGACATACTGAAGGCACCCAGTACATTAATGGCAAAAATAATATGAGTAATTATATTAATTATTTCATCAAATGATGGCAAAGATAATGAACAATTATAGTAATAGCACAACTTGCAACTGTCTGTTTCAAATTATTGGTTGTTTCCAACCGTTGTCTCCCTTCTCCCTGATTCCCACAATAAATGGTACATTGTCACAACTTCTTACCTATTTACCCATTTACTCATTCAGCAAATAATGGATGAGCATTTTTATAACTTCCCTGAGGATTTGAACTGTAGATTTAACAAATAATAGAGAAGACAGAGGAGGTAGGCAGGCTCCCTCATAGGTACCCTTCTCTTTCCTCACAAGCTTTGGGATTGCAGGTGTCTTCATAGCTTGGCTCCTCCATGCCCCTCAAGTCTCAGTTCCCAGAATTTCTTTCCTCTCATTCACCTATGCCTCAGACACACTGAACTGTTGTGTTCTTCTCAATCCTGTTAGAACTGGACATGGAACAACCGACTGGTTCCAAATAGGAAAAGGAGTAGGTTGAGGCTATATATTGTCATCCTGCTTATTTAACTTATATGCAGAGTACATCATGAGAAACGCTGGGCTGGAAGAAGCACAAGCGGGAATCAAGATTGCCAGGAGAAATATCAATAACCTCAGATATACAGAGGACACCACCCTTATGGCAGAAAGTGAAGACGAGCTAAAAAGCCTCTTGATGAAAGCGAAAGAGGAGAGTGAAAAAGTTGGCTTAAAGCTCAACATTCAGAAAATGAAGATCATGGCATCTGGTCCCATCACTTCATGGGAAATAGATGGGGAAACAGTGGAAACAGTGTCAGACTTTATTTTGGGGGGCTCCAAAATCACTGCAGATGGTGATTGCAGCTATAAAATTAAAAGACGCTTACTCTTTGGAAGGAAATTATGACTAACCTAGATAGCATATTGAAAAGCAGAGGCATTATTTTGCAGACTAAGGTCCGTCTAGTCAAGGCTATGGTTTTTCCAGTGGTCATGTATGGATGTGAGAGTTGGACTGTGAAGAAAGCTGAGCACCGAAGAATTGATGCTTTTGAACTGTGGTGTTGGAGAAGACTCTTGAGAGTCCCTTGGACTGCAAGGAGATCCAACCAGTCCATTCTAAAGGAGATCAGTCCTGGGTGCTCATTGGAAGGACTGATGCTAAGGCTGAAACTCCAGTACTTTGGCCACCTCATGTGAAGAGTTGACTCATTGGAAAAGACTCTGATGCTGGGAGGGATTGGGGGCAGGAGGAGAAGGGACCGACCGAGGATGAGATGGCTGGATGGCATCGCCGACTCGATGGACATGAGTTTGGGTGAACTCCAGGGAGTTGGTGATGGACAGGGAGGCCTGGCGTGCTGCGATTCATGGGATCGAAAAGAGTGGGATACGACTGAGCGACTGAACTGCATGCACTTCCCCAGAGCCACCAACAGAGGGACCACTGAGCTTCCAGAGCAAACAGAAGCAGCTTATCTAAACAAGGAGAAACACTCACTGATCTAGGATAGGTAAGTGGGGGAAAAGGCTCCCATTATGAGAATACAAGTCTGGGAATGAGATTTAGAACAGAGGTATCAGCATCATGTTACCTTTCCTTGACACTCCGAATATAAAAGCTGCCTTTGCCATAGCTGGGGACTCTGTGACGTTTGGAAGCTAGATGCCAAACCCCTCCTAACTTGTCAGGTACTCCTGATCTGCTTGCAGTGCATTTAACTCCTCTCCACTTCCTCCCACCGCCACCTCCCCATCTCTCTACCTCTCAACCTGACTGCTATTAAAAATTCCCCTCATTCTGTGTATTCCTTTAGTTTTCAATTTTTCAATTTACCTTTTTAAATCTTAGATCCTATTTTTAGTCCTCAACACCAAATTGTTTCCGGTTCTTCATTTCAATGATATTGATCTTTTATTTTCATTACATCTATCCATCCTTTCATTTGAAGCACACTCTAATCGTAAGTTTTAACTACATTATATCTAATCCTTCTATCTTAAATCTTAACCCGTCAACCCTGTATTTTTCTTCACTGGATTTTAAATTCTTTTCTCTTGAACCAGCATTCTCTATCTTCTCTATCATTTTGCATGACTTTATTTCTGCCTTCTCTTTATAATCATGCTGAATTTTGTCTTTTCCTTCCAGGAATCTCTCTCTTTTTTTTTTTTTTCTTTTCATGTGTATGTGGACTTATGCTTTAACAATCAGTCAGAACTATATAGGAGAGAGCCTTTACCATTTCCCAGGAAATGGAGGGCTTTGTCCAGCCTGGCTCTTATTTCCCAGTATGTATTTTTCCAGAATATTCTAAAAATCTCTACATTATCAGTCTCTATGTTCTTGCTTTCTCCATACAGAAAACACCATGAATTCACCAGAACAGGAATGCTTCCTAGTATTTCATACTTTTTATTATCTAGCCTTTACATGAGGAGTTTCAAGTTTTAAAAATTATAACCAGCATTATAACCCTTTGACAAGGACACACTAACAGCTACATGTTGGTTGTTAAGCATATGTGCTCTGAGCCAAATAGCCTGGGTACCAATTCCAGTTCAGCAACTTATTTACCTACTGCATGATCTCATACCAGTTCTTCTTGCCTTCTTTGCCTCAATTCCCTCACAATTAAAATGGGGTAATAATATTATCTACCTCCTAAATCTGTGGTCAGGATTTGGTAAGATGACATACATAAAGGATGCCTATTTGTACCAGAAAATTTCCTCAAGGGAAAGCAAATCTTGAACTCTAAATGTAAAGTATTATATGCTCACATTAGCCGGGGCTAAAGAAAGA
Organism: Redunca redunca; assembly: GCA_006410935.1. Taxonomy (NCBI): domain Eukaryota; kingdom Metazoa; phylum Chordata; class Mammalia; order Artiodactyla; family Bovidae; genus Redunca; species Redunca redunca. Next base: position 219,119 of record SJYQ01002611.1, on the reverse strand, counting down.
ATGGTTAACTAAGTGTTACAATGATCGTCGGATGCTTACTGAAAAGTTTTAAAGACTAGTTTGTGATCAGTTCACTTTGGGAGCTAAGAAAGGACTTCAAGTGTCGGTTGGTTTATGAGTTTTAAATACTGTGATAAAACAGAGCAAGTGACAACCTTGTGCTTGCTGACCACAAGAATGTGTTTATTCTCAAGGCAACAAAAACTTGGCCTCACTTGGAAAGATGATATTCTTGGACTAATAATATTTAGACCTGCAAGAGCAAGTCTTAGAATAAATAACTTAGTTAGAAGTAAGCTAGCACTTCTGTTGATCTTGAGCGAAAAAGAGCTATGAGGACCAGTCTCCTTTCTCCTGAGGACAAAACGCGGGGCCTGTGAGGGGAGTGGGCAGGGAGGGTGGGCACTAAAGGGGAAGCTGTCCCACGGTCAGGAGGTGGAGTGATTTCAATTAATTGTGTATTTGTCATTGCTGTTGCTGTGTGTATAAAAAGATCCTTACTTTTGCTTTTCAGTTTGTAATTCCTCCTCTGGAGCTTTGCACAAGTCCTCTTTAAGGCTGATGACTTGGTCACAGGATAAAGGTGGAGAAATGTAAGTTCCGTCGACTTGCAGATCATCAAAGCAAGGCTTTCTGAAGGCATACGAGTCATCACAGCAGTGACCCACAGCAGCATTGATGGGCTCCGCGTCGTGCCTTCTGCATAAAGCTCCAAGAATTAACTTTGCCTTCCCCAGAAAAGAATTACAATAAGAGCCATAAGTTTTGTGGTCATTAGCATTATTTTTTTTATCCATAGAAAACAATTCTCAAATTCTAGTTTTTGCTAAACTCAGCCTGAATTTTATCATCTGGGAAAGAGCAAGTGTCAGGTGAAACCTAGTTCTCAGCCTTCACCTCCACCTTCTTATTATCCTCAGGTGAATTCCCTTGGACCCCACCGCTCAAATTCCTTCCCAGCCCAGTTTACAGACAAGTGAGGCAGGACTTTTTTATGCTGCATCAAGTTAAAATCAAGCCTCTGGTCAACACAACTGCTAATTTGATCCAGATATAAGATTGATGATTGGATTTCTTATTTAAAAAGCTCAAATCCAATGTGCTTCTATGTTTTATAACTGAATATTGGTAACCACCATCAAACTTGGTATATGGCAAATCCTGTATAAACATTTGTTGAATTATTGGAAAAAATGAATAAGTGAATGGTGAAAGGAATCCCTGGATCTTCTTTCAGTTACCTCTTTAATTTTCTTGTCTCCTTATTGAACAGTCACCTTGCCTTGTTCCCATTGTGGTGTCTGATACTTACTCTAATGCTGACTGCAAGCCTGCTCTATGCCCCACTGAGTATGACCACACAAATACCCTGTCACTTATGTATGTGGAGAGAAAGTGGCTGAAACCATGGAGCATCAGCATTCAATTTACAAGTTTATCTATTTTCACAGTAACCAAAGAGATCACTTAAAAGCAAGGTTTTAGGAATATAAACCACAAGTTCCCCGAGGAAGGCATGATGGTTAATAAAAACTTAAAATAAAAGGAAGACAGAGCTAGATAATAAAAATTTTAAATCTGCAACCAAAACAATTATATTTTATCAGAAAAAATACTCACACATCTGGTGCTGAAGGTGTTGTGAGTATGATAATTGTGTGAGAGTAAAGAAGATACACAGAGGAGAACTGGCTGTTTTTTTACTACATTTTTGATTAGGATGAGTTAGTCTGAAATCAGCAAAATCACTTTTGTTGACTTGAAAATCCAAGGAATAGATCTTGAGATATGATCCAGGCAAAGGTCTGATAAATCTCACATCCCGTTTTTGCAAAGTAACAGTCTTACCACTGCTGTCAATCAAAGACAATTGGCATGCACCAACCAGAAAGAAATTCTCCTAAGGACAGAATTATTAGGGTCCAGTGGAGAATCCCAGGGACTGGGGAGCCTGGTAGGCTGCCATCTATGGAGTCACATGGAGTCGGACACGACTGAAGCGACTTAGCAGCAGCAGCAGCAGCAGCAGTGATACAGATGTGTCCACCAACATGAGACTGATGCTGGGGCCTGGAGTTCAGAGCTTCCATGACAGGCAAACATGCAGCCAAGGATGTGCTTACCGAGTCCTCCATGCAGACAAACTGGCGCTCTTGAATCAGTGGGCAGCACTTGGCGGCAGCAGCTGCCATGTTCTTCGTGAGTATAATCAACTCCTGAGCAGACAGCTGTGGGGCTTTCTTCGTATAAAGGACTACGAGCCTGAAAGAATAATGTTTTCTTATTCCTGGCAATGACTCTGTGCCTCAAATGAACAAACTGTCATCATCTGATATTTGTCTCTGATGTGGGAATGAGCAAGTTATTAAACTGGGCATAAGTCTTTTCTTTTAGTTCCTATCTCAGTGGTTCAGTGGATTCTTCAGTAGACCCAGAATTCTCTTTCCATATCACACATTGCTCCACTCTGATCCAGTTTTTTCTACATAGGATCAAGGATTGTATGATAGCTAATGTGGGTGACTGTAAAATCATACTCTAAGTAAACAGCTTCTGAAATAAATATATGCACAGGTCTTTAAGGCATGTTTTGGTTGTCTGTGATATGTAGGAACAGAAGCTACAGCAGCGATCAGGAAACATTTCCTGCTCTCATGGGCTCACACCCTAGTTGGGGAAATAAAACAGTACACTCAGTGTGATGAGAGGAACACAGAATGCTATACGTATACATGGAATGGCATCTAATTCCATCCCAGGGAGGTCAGGTAGGCCTCCCAGAGGAAAATGACTTGTGAGCTGAGAGCCTGACAATAACTAAAACTGACCCATGTGAAGGGGATTAAAAGTAAGAGTGGAGCATTTAGAAAGTCACCGAGTGAGATTTTGTTTTTCTTAACTGGGGGGATTGGACACTGAAGAGGGGAAAGAAGAAAGCTTAACTCTAGAGGCAGCTTTACGATGCTTTTAAGATCATTACGGTTGCTAAATAAAGAATCAATTGGAGGTGGCAAGAGGCAGAGTCAGGGAAGGAAAAGCCATGCCAGTAATTCAAGTGAGAGAGGGTGGTGGCCTGAACTAGGAGAGTGGTGGGGAATGAGGAATTCAAGGAAAGATTTGAATGACAAGGCTACAAATTGGACTTGAGGACAACAGAATATCAGAATCATTTATTGCATTTATATTATAATGGAGTTAGGGAAATAATGTAGCTGCTTCTTAAAGTATGACCCCTGGATTGGCAGTATCAGTATCCTTGGGCCCTTGTTGGAAATATTAATACATATTCTCGTGCACCATCCCAGATTTACTGACTCAGAAACTCTAGAGGAGAGCTGTGTTTCAACAAATCCTCCAGGTAGTTTTGATACATTCTGAAGTTTGAGAACCATGGGTCTAATCCTTAAACTAGACATTAACAAACACAATAGTTAAAAAAGAAAACAAAAGCAAATATTCTGTCTGAAGTGAGAATAGTTTCTCTGGTTCCATTATTCCAGTCATTTGAGTTCAATATTATGGACACTGTATCAAACTGAATTTTTCCCCAGTACTCTGCTTCTAAGTAGACTCTACTAGTAAGATCTTAAACATTACTGAAAATTGGCTTATGTTTTGATACTTAATCTTTAACATGGGCTTCCCAAGTGTCTCAGTGGGTAAAGAATCCGCCTGCAATGCAGGAGACCCAGACAGACTTGGGTTCAGTGCCTGGGTTGGGAAGATTCCCTGGAGAAGGGCATGGCAAACAATCCCAGTATTCTTGCCTGGAAAATCTCATGGAAAGAGAAGCCTGGTGGGCTATAGTTCGTAGGGTCACAAAGAGTTGGACACAACTGAAGCGACCGAGCACACAGTCTTTGACGTAAATGGGATTTGCCAGGCTCTCTGCACACAGAGTTTTTTTTCGTGCACTCCCTCTGACTAATAACTAAGGTATCCATTTATTTCCACTCTTGATGGTAAAAATACTGTAGTGCTATGGTGACCCGATTTGAAACTGACAAAGCAACCCTAGATGAGATCTCTGTTGCAGCCTTGACTCCAAATTGCAGGCAAAGCCCCAAGCTAAATGTACAGGTGAAAGGTAGAGGCTCCTATGAGATTGCAGAAGGGGGGTCAGGGCCTGCTGGCTCCCTAACCTCTGGGCATTGATTGGAATCTGGAAACTGGACCAAAAAGCAAAGTAAAAGCACACAAGTTTATGTAGTTAAGTATCTTATCAAGATAAGGATGGCTGGGTTAATTTGGAACTGATTTTTTCCTTGGCCTCTGAGGTTTAAGGTTGAATATAGATTCTTAGCAACTCTTAGCAGCAAAAGTTAACAAAAAATAACAAGCGTAATCTGGACAATATCTTAGAAGCATACCTGTCGTGAAAGTTACTATCTCCTAATTTCTCACGTAAATCACACTGATTTTTCACACGTTCATGGCTTTCACGAACCACTCTTTGAAATATCCCTTCCTGAAAAATAAAGATAATCAGTGTTTGCCTATTATTGCGACAATATATCTTGAGGTTAGATTGCAAAATCGTCTTCTGTAATAGTTTAATGTAACTGTTTTACTAAACCCAGGGTTTTATTTACTCAGTGAGTTTGGAAATGTTGAGAAAACACATCTTGCTATAACAGGAATGGCCGTGTACTTTGTGGAGAAAAAAAGTGGGACAACCAGATTGATATTTAGTTTCCTCTGATGTGAACTCATTTGTGGGTTTAAATGGCATATTTTACAAGTATGAAGCTAGTCTTTCATCAAGCCAGAAAGAGGTCCTTAAAAGTAATTTATAGATCAAAGTTCAATTGATCAGAATATGTGTGTATCTATTGGTTATTTTTAATAACACAGCACTTTTATGTAAACAGTACAGATATGGAGCTATGGACGTAGATAAGATACATATGAAGAAGTAAGGTTTATTAAAAACACATGCCAGATGTGAAGAACTCCACAAATACTCATTGAAGGAAATCACATGGAATTCTCAGAGCTAAATACAAATTGAAAAAGTTCTTGAACAGTGCAAATAAAATCCCAGTGGGAAGATACAACTGGCCTTGCAGACTTAGCTCTTTGCTCGGAACACTGGTTATCATCTTAAGTAATCAGACCCAGTCCACCTGATCCTAATAAGCAGTGTTCAATAGTAAAAATTTTACCCAATTTGCAAACTGTTTGTCTGGATTTAAACCTTCTTGCCCAAGAGGACTAGTCACTTGAACTTTCTGAAACCCAATACTTTCATCTATAAAATGTAGCTAGTACTTCTGCCATTACCTATCTTACCAAGCTGCCGTGAGGATAAAATAGGACACTGGTTGTAAAGCTACTTTGTAAACTCTAAACGCCCATCCTCCTATAAGGGGCTATTGTCATAATAAGGGTGATTATGAAATCTACAGGTGATGCATTGAAAGGTTGCTAGCTAGACCTTCCAGGATCCAGTGCATGATAATCTGAGGTGGAGCCTCATAATAATAACAGATTTAAAGTGCACAATAAATGTAATGTGCTTGAATCATCCTAACCATCTCCCCCCACCTCCTCACCACACCGGTTCATGGAAAAATTGTCTTCCATGAAATGGGTCCCTAGTGCCAAAAAGGTTGGGGACCACTGTTAACCTACAGAAGTCTAAATCACCTTTATTTAACTTTCTCTCCAAGAACAGGAAGATGCCCGATGTACCTGCTTAGACTCAGACAGAACAAGAAGTGCCTTCGCCCTCTATCCCCACCTCTCTGTAAATGCCCAAGCCACTCATTAGCATAACAAAAGCCAGACCCTCCTGGCTCCTGGTAACCTGTGAATGACAGATTACCTGGCCAGAGATTTGGAAGGTCACCTGCTTTTTCATGTCAACTGGACAACAGGAGCCACTTCCTGCAACAGTATGATTTCTGGCTTGAAATAGGGACAGTGTCCAGGCCTGCTTGGTGGAAATGGTCAACCTTCCTTCACTCTAACAGGCTATGCTTTCATGCTACCTGCTACCAGGCCAAGCAAACTTAAAAGAGAAAACTGCACAGAGAATGTTTCATAAAACACACAATTTATAAGCCAGTGACTCACACAGAGAGTTGCTGCTGTGCAATGATGTGACCTTTGGTTTAGATGGAAATCATAGTTTCTGTGTAGTGCTTGCAATCAGAACATGCATAATTATCTTATAAAAGCATGGCACTACTAACAGCACTGGACTTTTCTCTATTTGTAATCACACCACAAATATGAGAAATAGGTTTTTATAAAAGGAATTTACCCCATGGCTATAGCATTCCAGAGGATTTTCTAATTTACAGCATTTCCCCAGTAAACTTTGATATACTGTATCCACTCTTAAAATGACTGGAACTGCCAACTCTGTGTGTCTTCTTGAGTATTCATAAAGAAACCTGTTTCCACATGAAGCAAATTAGAGAGTAAACAGTAAGTTTCTGAAGTCATATTTTTCTTTCAAAAGCCATCTATGCAATTTATTCAATATTTTAACTGACTTTAAGGTATTTGAAAATTTTGGGTGACTGGCAGGGAGGATTTTCTGGCTATATTTTGAGATAAGGAAACCAAATCAATAAAGTTACGTGATTTTTCCAAAGTCACACAGCAGTGAGGGGCAAATTCAAACTTGATGCTGAAATATTTGGATAAGCTTTAGTTCTTGGCTCAGGGTCTCTCCTTGCTGTTACTAGAAATTCATTTTAAATGTGTAGATGAAAATATTTTTCCTAATGACCTTTAAGGCTAGATTTTATAAATATTACAATTTTTGTAAGTATTAAATCACCATCTTCCCCTTGTCCATAATCTATACCTTCTTCTGGGTTATAAGAAAGAGAAATTTGGACTCTAGAATACTTCTAAAGGAATCATAAAATTGCAGGAGGGACCTTTGGAGTGCCTTAAGGAGGGACCTTATCTAACTGCCTCAGTTTATAGTTGGAACCTAAAAGCCTGGGGAAGTTAAATGGCTTGAACTGCATTTCAAAGCAGATGCCTGACTGAATTAGACTGGAACTCAGGTCTCCCAACTCACAGACTAATGTGATTTCCCCAAAGTTGTGCCTGTCCACTTTTTCAGTACCAAATGCAAGTCTAGGGAAAGTTAGTTCAGATAGTGACATTTACTTTTATAAGCCAATGTCAAATATAATTGCAAAAATATAGCTAACGTCACTCAACAGAAAACTTTGAAGAAAACTCAACTTTTTATACTTTGTTGGAATTTAGTTGCTCCAAATAATACTTTACACAGTTACTTTGGAAATATTTCAATCACACAATAATACTATCTTAATATTGCATCTTGAAATCAGTTTGCTTTATGAACCAAATAATTTGTACTTCTTCATGGGCACCAGGGATGTTAGTATTCCATCTCTTTAATCTTGAAATGCTATGCAATGGCTTTGATAGTAGGTATTAAAATAATCAGAAGAGCTGGCCATACTAATCTGAGGCCCTTACCTAAACATGACTCTAAGTCTCTCAAAGCAAAGCTTGCACACACTTGACACTCACTTTGTTTTTAAAAATTCCTATATTGGTTCTCTACATTTAGAACTCAAGAGACCTTCAACTCCCCTCCAAATGCAGTTGATCCAACCACCCAAAGCCTACATCCCCAGATGGCCACAAGTAGCTAGAACCAAATAGTAGCTGCCACCTTGGACTCCACAGAGCATATCTTCTTGGCCATTTAACCATTGACTGATATTGACTAGCCTCTGCCATCATTCAAGTTTGCAACTTCTCCCAAAGAATCCATAAATACAATATCCCTTTATTAAGGTTTTACAAAATGCCTGATTACCCTTGTAGGAAGAAATCTTGCTTGTCAGTGAATTGTTTGCATACGGACTGATCTTCTGTAAACCTGCGAAGGGGCAGGGTTGAGAGAGCAGGTTTGTCGTCATTTTCCGAGTTGATAATGCATTCTCCTCGGAAAGGTTCTGGCAGTTCACAGCATGGAGTGAATTTGCTAGATAGAATAGCCTGTTTAGAGCAGATGTAGTCCATAAGCTGACTCTATAAAACAGAAAGGGAAGCAGTTATTTTTGATGACTTCATTCTGAACATATTTATTTTTATTGAGAAAAGCAGAGAAAATCTTGGCCTTATATTGCTTTTTTCTTGGCAAACTGAAAGACCAGAAAGGCTGTTTATACTGACTCTTTCTAATAAGAAAGCTTCTCTACTTGACCTTACTCAAGTCTCACAGCTCTCAAAGAACTTAAAGGAAGACAGATTGTATTACTGTTTTCAAGTTTAGCCCAACAAAATACAAATAAAGAGTTTCATCACTTGCTATTGTTATTGTTTTAGGATCCCACTTGAGAAAACATTTTGTCTCTGTCATTTTCTATATACATTACTATATTACTATTACACTTACATATTTACTTATATGTTAAAAGTAGAAGTGAAAGTGTTAGTCGCTCAGTTGTGCCCAACTCTTTGCCACCCCATGGACTATAGGCCACCAGGCTCCTCTGTTCATGGAATTCTCCAGGCAAGAATACTGGAGAGGGGTAGACATTCCCTTCTCCAGGGAACCTTCCTGATGGCAAGAATACACAGAAGAACTATACAAAAAAGATCTTCATGACCCAGATAACCATGATGGTGTGATCACTCACCTAGAGTCAGACATCCTGGAATGTGAAGTCAAGTGGGCCTTAGGAAGTATCAGTATGAGCAAAGCTAGTGGAGGTGATGGAATTCCAGTTGAGTTATTTCAAATCCTAAAAGATGATGCTGTCAAAGTGCCACACTCAATATGCCAACAAATCTGTAAAACTCAGCAGTGGCCACAGGACTGGAAAAAGTCAATTTTCATTCCAAACCCAAAGAAAGGTAACGCCAAAGAATGCTCAAACTACCGCACAATTCCACTCATCTCACACTCTAGTTAAAGTAATGCTCAAAATTCTCCAAGCCAGGCTTCAGCAATACGTGAACCATGAACTTCCAGATGTTCAAGCTGGTTTTAGAAAAGGCAGAGGAACCAGAGATCAAATTGCCAACATCAGCTGGACTGTGGAAAAAGCAAGAGAGTTCCAGAAAAACATCTACTTTTGCCCTATTAACTATGCCAAAGCCTTTGACTGTGTGGATCCCAACAAACTGTGGAAAATTCTTCAAGAGATGGGAATACCAGACCACCTGATCTGCCTCCTGAGAAATCTGTATGCAAGTCAAGAAGCAACAGTTACAACTGAACACGGAACAACAGACTGGTTCCAAATAGGGAAAGGAGTACATCAAGGCTGTATATTGTCACTCTGCTTATTTAACTTATATGCAGAGTACATCATTCGAAATGCCAGACTTGCCGGGAGAAATGTCAAAAACCTCAGATATGTAGATGACACCACCCTTATGGCAGAAAGCGAAGAAGAACTAAAGAGCCTCTTGATGAAAGTGAAAGAGAAGAGTGAAAAAGCTGGCTTAAAACTCAACATTCAGAAAACTAAGATCATGGCACCCAGTCCCATCACTTATTAGCAAATAGATGGGGAAACTGTGGAAACAGTGACAGACATTATTTTGGGAGGCTCCAAAATCACTGCAGATGGTAACTTCAGCCATGAAATTAGAAGATGCTTGCTCCTTGGAAGAAAAGCTATAACCAACCTAGACAGCATATTAAAAAACAGAGACATTACTTTACCAGCAGTAGTTATGTATGGATATGAGAGCTGGACTCTCAGTAGTCATGTATGGATTTGAGAGTTGAGCACCAAAGAACAGATGCTTTTGAACTGTGGTGTTGGAGAAGACTCTTGAGAGTCCCTTGGACTGCAAGGAGATCCAACCAGTCCATCCCAAAGGAAATCAATCCTGAATATTCGTTGGAAGGACTGATATTGGAACTGAAATACTTTGGCCACCTGATGTGAAGAACCGACTCATTGGAAAAGACCCTGATGCTGGGAATGATTGAAGGTGGGAGGAGAAGAGGATGATATGGTTGGATGGCATCACTGACGCAATGGACATGAGTTTGAGTAGGCTCCAGGGGTTGGTGATAGACAAGGAAGCCTGGAGTGCTACAGTCCATGGGGTCGCAAAGAGTTGGACACAACTGAGTGACTGAACTGAACACACACACACACTCAAATTAGTACGTGTGTATATGAACAAACTAATCTCTACACTTAAGGAACTCACAGGTCTAGTTGGAGAGTTTAAATAATTAAACAACAAAATAATGCATTATAAAATAAATTGTTAGAGAAATATGTATATTATACTTTGGATGAGAAAAGAGAGATTGCAATCCCAACTAGACAAGATCAAAGTAAAGATCTTGAATGATTTCAGTCTTGAATGACAAATATAAGTTAGTTGGAAACAAATGGAGAGAAAAAAGCCTACTAGAAGTATCCATATTGATCTATAAAGAGTCTTAGAGGTAAAGACCATGACATACTTGGGAAATGATAGATTAGGATATTTCGAATTTACTGGGAATATTTAGTTGACATAAAGATCAAGGGATCAGGAGAGAAGGAGAATGTACTGAAAGTCTGGATCTGAGAGTGGTAAGTAGAAGCTGCATTATGGGGTCAGGTTGAGATCAATAGGGAGACTGTCTACATTAGTTCGGAGACAAGGCTCCCTTCAGTGGCTTACTAGGATTTGAAAGGGGAGGCGTTGGGCCTGCGGGCAGCAGTTCTGGCAACAAGGCTGGCAAAGGCTCTGTCATCATCCGCCTATAGATCCTAACATTGCCCTCAGATTGGGAGTATTTTGGCCGGGAGATTTTATAGGCCAGGCCGAGAAATGGCATTGGAAAAGACGCACTGGTAAAGCCTCTGATGCTGTGAAAGATTGAAGGCAAAAGGAGAAGGGGGCAGGAGAGGATGAGATAGTTAGATGGCATCAATGACTCAAGACATCAATTTGAGCAAACTCCAGGAGCTGGTGAAGATCAGAGGAGCTTTGCATGCTGCAGTCCATGGGGTTGCAAAGAGTTGGACATGACTTAGCAACTGAAAAACAACAACAAAAGAAATGACATAAATCACTTCTGACTAGGCTCCACCTATTTGTAAGACTGGAGTAGTCTTACTCCATTTTCCAAGAACACTATCTTGGGAAAGAAAAATAAATTAAACAGTCCTTTTGCAAAACTGACTAATTAAAGGGATAAGGAGGTATAGTTACATAATTGATGTTTTTAGTCGTCCAATAATAATATTGTCAGGCAGAACTCTATTTCTAAATGAGAAAATACTAGTGAAGGAGAAGTTTTCAAGGAAAGCATATATTTCGAGCCCTGACAGAAATAAGGAAAATTGAGTCTCATTATTCACAGTAGTTATAAACACTGAATTCGTGAATATTGAATCATCTGCCCTAGAGGAAATAGAGGATAAAGTTTCTACAAGTCTCTGACCACATGTTCGTCAACAAATCAAGACATAACCCTTGTTTTATGTATGTTTCCGTTTAAAAACTCCTTATTTGATATACAGTAGTCCTCCCAACCCTGTTTACTGCAGGGGAGACATTCCAAGATCCCCTGGTGGATGCCTAAAACTACAGGTAGTACCAAACCTTCTATATTTTTTCCTGTACATGCATACATATGATAAAGTTTAATTTATAAATTAGGCACAGTGAGAGATTAACAAAAGTAACACAATAAAATTGTAGTAATATAATGTAATAAAAGTTATGTGAATGTGGTCTCTCTCCAAATACATAATTGTGCAATTTTAATGCTTTTCTAGCTTAACTAATTAAGCACTTATCATGTACTGTAGCCAAAACTTTGGCAGTTTGATGTGTGACAACAAAACTAACACGAATTTATTTTTCCTTCTTCACAATTTCATAGATAAAAGATTTGTTCTTACCATAGATCTTGGTGACCTCAGCATACGATTCTTTTTTCTTTCCCTGTTAAGGAGAACTTTCACCTTTCCACCTAAAGGATGCACTTTACAGCTTCTGTTTGGCCAGCATCACTGCGCTTATGCACTGAGGTCAGTGTTGTGACTTGAACCCAATCACCGTGATCCCAGGGCAGCCAATCTGGTGACCTATAGACTATCATGACTAATCCACAGGAAACGCTAGACAAAGAGATGATTCATATCCCAGATGAGATGGAACAAGATGGCAAAAGATTTCATCTTGCTGATCAGAATGGTGCACAATTTAAATCTTAGGAATTGTTTATTTCTGGACTTTTCTGTTTACTATTTTCCGATGGAAGTTGACTATGGTTAACTGAAACCTTAGGAAGCAAAGCAGGAAGTAAGGGGGACTACTGAGTATTGGCAATTTATTCACATTGAACTCACAGCCACTAACACTGTTACTCATGCATGAACAAAGCTTGTCTAAAATATATAGTCTTTCTTCAAGGTACAACACAGCTTCTTGTGCTTAGGAACACTGGGCAATTCTTCAGTGTTATATACAGGGCCATTTTAAACAGCTAAATCACCAACAAAAAACACAGAAATGCAGAAAACATGGCATTAAATGAACATTTCTTTACGGCACGAGAGCTACAATGGGAAGGCGGAGAGCATCGCCTTGTTCTATTGTAGCTGGAAACTTGTGGCATCAGACAACTTAAATTTCCACTGCTTTGAACATGCATAAGTTTCTGGGAATGACCACAGTGTTGTGAGTATTGATTTCAGGGTTACAAAAAAATTTTGGCATGTAGGTGAATTCACAAGGACAGAATTCATGAATAATGAAGATTAGTTGAGAAAACATTTAAATGAATCCATAACAGAAGAAATGGAGAAGCTGTCACACCAGGTTATACCTCCATCCCTGTTCCAGCTTCACAGACAAACCCTCACAAAATAGATAGGTTACAGTAATATTTATTTCAGAGAATCTGAAAGGAAAAAAATTCTAATCCATTTCTTAGAAATGAGCATAAATGGATACCAAAGCCAGATAAAGTATGTGCCAAAAAAGACAGTTCCAAATCCAGTTCACATCTAAACATAAATGCAAAAATTTGATTTATATATGTATAATATACATAGAGAAAGGCAGAGAGAGAGAGAAAGGCTAGAGATAGAGTAAAATGAGATTGACTTGAGCAATGTAAAGATGGGCAAAAATTAATAAATCTTTTAAGATAATTCACTAATGGATAAGTCAAACAATATAAATCAAATGATCATCTTTAGGAGATAAAAGAATATTTGCTAATGTTCAGAATCTACCTTAATTGAAACAAAGCAAAATGACCTCTAAACAAGGATGAAAAATTACATGTAAACAATTTCTTTGTGAAGCCAATAACTCTAAACCTGTTACCTTTATAGTCTGGAATAAGGCAGGAATGCCAGAAATACCCATAGTTATTTTATATTGGTTAGAATACTAGCCAATAATATTATATAACTGGAGATCGTTCTAGCATGTCTGTCACGTGGTTTCAATGTCACTAAGTCATGTCTGACTCTTGTGATCCCATTAACTGCTGCCCACCAGGCTCCTCTGTCCATGGGATTTCCCAAGCAAGAGTACTGGACTGAGAGAAGGAACCCATTTCCTTCTCCAGGGTATCTTTCCAACCCAGGAATTGAACCCAGGTCTTTTGCATTGCAGGCAGATTCTTTACTGACAGAGCTATGAGGGAATCCCATGTCTGTCACAGTATAAACTATAATGGAAGCCGTTCTAGAGTTAGCAATTTGGAATAGGTATTATTTATGTGTTAAAGGACTTAAGCAATTTCGTCTTGTTTTAACAACCATGGATAGGCCTCAACATTCCCTGTAATTTCCCCCAAATTCACATAATCTTCATGCAGACAGAAGTCTGAGAGCCTATTCTGAAGAGCCAGCAGGACTTCTAAGTGTGCAGGACAGTATTCCTTCCAGTATCAGTTGAGATTCTTGCCATACAGAAACTACTCCAAGGAACAACTTCACATTGCCTGTCTCCAGGATGGAATTCACAGTGGCAGCCACCGCCTTTACAACTGGTCAAGATGAACATGCACTGACCTCAGCCAGCAATGGCCAACTGCAACAGCTGCCAAGGAAAAGCTATGGCCTTAGTCCAACTCTCTGTTCTGGCAAAGTAAATATTTGAGGACTCAGAATTCTAGGGATTCTATTGAGTGTTCTAGTCAATGATTTTTCTATTTTAACTACACTTGTTACCCACATCCCTTAATCTGTTGTGTGCCTGTGTGCTTCAGTTGTGTCAGACTCTCTGTGACCCCATAGACTATAGCCCACCAGGCTCCTCTGTCCATGGAATTATCCAGCCTAGAATACTAGAGTGGGTTGCCATGCCCTCCTCAAGAGGATCTTCCTGCCCCAGGGACTGGACCCACATCTTCATCTCCTGCATTGCAGGAAGATTCTTTCCCCACTGAACAACCCAGGAATCTGTTGTGTAATGGGACTAAAATGGTTGGAGGTGGAGCTTACTGCTCTTAAGAGAAAAGGATTTCTCTCTGAAATCATGTTATTCTTACTTTGCTTCTGCTTTATTTTTTAATTGTGCTGAAAACTATTAGTTTTCAAACTTGCAGAATAGATAGGAACATGACCTGTATATGATTGTAATTTACTAACCCCTTATTGGGTTTCTAACAGCTAAAATATATTCCTTCTCTGGGGTTTTGAGACTTTATATTTGAACCTGGGACAGATAAATTCTATGTTTCCCATGCCCCAGCCCTTGCCCCTTGTTGCCATATCTCTGTTCCGGTGGTTTCTTCTTCCCTCTAGGCTGATATGGCCTCAAGGTATAGTTTGCAATTATAGAACTTGCTAGAGATTCAAAGATGAATGAAATACAATCACAATTCGGGAGGAAATTAACAGTCAACTCTAAAAATTTAAGAATAAAATAATAAAGTAAAGTAAGACAGGTTGAGGAAGGAGGGAAAAGGAGGGAAGAAGGGTGAGGGAGGGAGGGAGGGAAAGAAAGAAAGAAAAAAAGTGTTACATGAGAAGAGAAAGGAGAGGAGACATCATTCTACTGGTAATATTAAGAAGTAATAATTACTCTTTTAGCTTTATTATATACCATATTATATGGTATATACTATATTTATAAATATTTATAATATTTATTTAAGAAATACAAATATTTTTAAATTTGAGATGAGTTTTGAGAAAAGAGAAAATCTTACCCTGCCAAGTACACACACTACTACATTTCCTTCACAGCAGATCTGATGCAAATTTTTAATATCCATGGACAGCTTGGCAATTTCAGAAAAATCAGCTTTAGGTTGCTTTTTAGTCAACAGAACCAATTCCCTGGGGGGAGAAAAGTGCATTTTTAAATTTTTGGATTCAATTCTTTCTAAAATTAGTTCTAGTTCAATGAGTAATCAAAAGAATAGAACTACATTTCCAAATGTAGGATGAAGAGAGTTGCATGTTATGTTTTCTATTTCTTCAGTGATAGAATCTAGAGCCATACAAAAATCTAAGTCACAAAATGAAAATTACTCAGTTCATAAACAGTCATTGTCATTATTCAGATTATTGCTTAAAGAAGTTGAGTTGCTTGGACAAGTACTTTGGGAATTTATCTGACCTATTTCCAAATAAAACTCTTTTCCATAAAGACATTAATTATAAAAGGTTTGGTTCTCCCTTGCCCCTCGCTGTTGACAACTGAACAACATCCCTGAAATATTTTTTGTTCTGTTGTTCTCTAGTCACTAAGCTATGTCCAATTCTTTTGTGACCCCACGGACTGTAGCTTGCCAGGTCCTTCTGTCCATGGGATTTCCCAGGCAAGAATACTGGAGTGGGTTGCCATTCCTTCCTGACCCAGAAATCGAACCTCATCTGCTACTTGGCAGGAGGATTCTTTACCACTGAACCATGAAAAATAGGCTTGCCTTATAAGAAGAACTGAGCTTCCAGACAATGCGATATTGTCCTAAAGTGGGTAAGAAGGTGATATAAGGAAGATGCATGCATACAGGGGTAAACAGAAACAAAATCTGGGCCAAGAAAGAGACAAGTTGAGTGACATCAAATTCTCCTCCTATCCCACACGCCTCTATCCCCACCCAAAAAACNATAATATTTATACTTTATAATTAATTATAAATATAATTATTATTTTATTTTTATTTTGTTGTGTTGTACTTATTTGAAATCAAATACAAATAAGGTTATTCTCTTCTTCACAAGAAAGTCTGTGAAGGCTTAACTCAAAAAGCACATTCTGTGATCACAGACACCACTTTAACACGATTGACTATGCAGTCTTCTCTAGGTAAGGACTAAGAACTCCTGGGAACAGACATTCCAGAGGCAAGCAGGACTGTGATCATCATAGAGCAAGGGAGAGGAGAAAAGAACTTAACTAATTCAAAAGGACCTGCGTATGCTTAACATTATAGGGACACATAGCTGGACCTAGAGATTATTGTACAAAGTGAAGTCAAGGCAGACAGAGAAAGACGAATATATGACCTCTTATGCGTGCAATCTGAATTAGTGGAACAAATGAATTTATTTATAAAATAGAAATAGTCACAGATATAGAAAACAAACTTATGGCTACCAACAGGGAAAGTAGAAGGGAGGGATATATTTATTGGGAGATTGGGACTGACATATACACCCTCAGTTCAGTTTAGTCGCTCAGTCGTGTCCGACTCTTTGCGACCCCATGAATCCCAGCACGCCAGGCCTCCCTGTCCATCACCAACTCCCGGAGTTCACTCAAACTCAGAGCCATCGAGTCGGTGATGCCATCCAGCCATCTCATCCTCTGTCGTCCCCTTTTCCTCCTGTCCCCAATCCCTCCCAGCATCAGAGTCTTTTCCAATGAGTCAACTCTTCACATGAGGTGGCCAAAGTACTGGAGTTTCAGCTTTAGCATCATTCCTTCCAAAGAAATCCCAGGGCTGGTCTCCTTCAGAATGGACTGGTTGGATCTCCTTGCAGTCCAAGGGACCCTCAAGAGTCTTCTCCAACACCACAGTTCAAAAGCATCAATTCTTCGGCACTCAGCTTTCTTCATAGTCCAACTCTCACATCCATACATGACCACTGGAAAAACCATAGCCTTGACTAGACGGACCTTTGTTGGCAAAGTATACACACTACTTTATATAAACTGGGCTTCCCTGGTGGCTCAGAGGTTAAAGCGTCTGCCCGCAATGCGGGAGACCTGGGTTCGGTCCCTGGGTCAGGAAGATCCCCTGAAGAAGGAAATGGCAACCCACTCCAGTATTCTTGCCTGGAGAATCCCATGGACGGAGGAGCCTGGTGGGCTACAGTCCACGGGGTCGCAAAGAGTCAGACACGACTGAGCTAGCGACTTAACTATATACAAACTAGATAACTAATAAGGACCTAGTGTATAGATAGCACAGGGAACTCTACTCAATACCGTGTAAAGACTTTTACGGGGGTAGAATCTACAAAAGAGTGGGTCTATGTATATGTATAACTAGTTAAATTTGCTATACAGCAGAAAGTAACATAACATTATAAATCAACTATATGCCAATAAAAATTTTTAAAAATTATAGGGGCATATTATACATTAAGGAAAACTTTCCTCTGAAAAGGGTTAAAACTAACAAAACTTTGTAACAAATTAGCTGAAAAAACCAACAAGTCATGAAAAAGTTCATTCTTCCAAAATGCCTGGTAATGAAACATAAGTCTACTCAATCACTTGTTTTTGTTGTTTTTAACAATATGACACCAAAAGGGGGGAAAAAAAATAACTGTCCTGCTTAGGAATTCAGAATTTGCTTCTGAAGGGACTGGAGTTAACTCCAGTTCTAGGGGAAGAATGGAAGAGAGATAAGAAATATACCTCTGTGTGTGTGTGTGTGTGTGTGTGTGTGTGTGTGTAGCTTTAAAGATAACTATGATTATTGCATACTTAGTATATGCTAGAGACTCTTTAGATACATTATTTAATTTCTTACACAAGGTAGAAGATGAGGAGCTCAATAGGAGAAACATAGTTAAAGGAATAGAGAAATAGGGGTTGAGAGGATTATGAGAGAAATTCTCATTGAAGAGATCAAAGAAAACAGCAAGAAAACGGTGTTACTGCATTGATTATCAAACTGCTATTCATTTCAGCATGACCTTCGAAAAATTCATCCGGTGTGCCTTCTTAAGACAGTTATTTTATGTTGGTATCCAGAACCTTTAATGAGCATACATTAAAAAGTACTTTTATCATGGAGCTAATCACTTATTTACGTCTATTCAACTAAGGAAAAAAGGCCATATGGTTAAAATTAAATGTGTGGCTAATGGTATTTTCCAGGGTTAGCTAAAATAAAGTCTTCTATCTCATGTTCTTCTTACAATGAGATTTTGTTACAGTGTATTTACTTTCTCCTTCAAAGTTTTGTAGTATTTCACCCAATAGAGTTTAATAAAGGTAACTTTTGAGGCTTGGTCATAAAAAGCCATACAACTTCTGCTTTATCCATAAAAATACTCATTCTTGAGACTCTGGCCATATGTTAGCAGTCCAGCTGCCCTCGGGCTGCCACGGTGTGAGGAAGTCCAAACCAGCCAAGTCAGTGACACCATTTAATTAATTATTAAATAAGGTAATATGAGAAGAAAGAGATGTTGGGGTGTTTTGCTATGCAGAAATAATAACTGAAGTATTAAATATGTATTATGAAGTGATATTTGTGCTGGATCATGCTTCTCAAATTTTGAGGACTATATGAATGGCCTGAGTATCTTGTTAAAATGATGTCTTATTCAGCAGGTCTGGAGAAGACCTTCATTCTGCATCTTTAACAAGCTGCAAGGTAATTCATATGCTGCTGGTCCAGTCTGCACTTAGCATAACAAGTTCCTAAATAACAGTTGACATAGAAATAGTTTACCTTTGTCTGGAAGCATTCAGTCTTATTTTCTTCTTGGCAACATGACTGAACAGCTGTTTCATAGCAAAGAGACATGGTTAAAATAGTGGGTCCATACAAGAATGGGTGCTTCCTAGAAGTTTCATAAGTGTACCTATAATTTAACAAATACAAAGTCATAATAATGGAATTATTATGGAATAATATAATTTGGAATTCAAGAACATTTTGACACTGTTTCTTAAGAACTTATGATTCATTTAGCTTAGTTGACCTGAAACTTCTAGAATGTCATGGTAACATAAATAGGATACCACTACACTTAAATATATCAAAGGTTCACATCAGACAGGTCATTGTGAGGTTAGACAGTGCCCAAGAAGTAATCCACTGTATCTTCTGGGCCAGTGAGAAAAGGAAATCACTAATTAAAAGTGTCCATTTTTATATAAGTAGTAAAAGTAGAAAGTTCAATAGTCTAAACTGACTGTAAATGGAGGATAGTACAGCTGGTAAAGAGGAACTAAATTTAGAAGTTATTGGTGGATGAAGAGGAATCAGTCTTTCAAGATCATCTGTTCTTTCTAGACTACGAAAGTTTATGCCATTGTCCTCCAAGGTGTGTCACTCAATATTTGGGTTTATGACTAAATCTGAGTATTAATTTGCTTCTCCAATTCATTCTTTTCTCCTTTTTTTACGTTTTTTAGGTCACATTTTGTAGAATGTGGGCTCTTAGTTCCCCAACAGGAATCGAACCAATGCCCACTACGTTAGGAGTTCAGAGTCTTTTTTTTTTGAAGACATAAAGGTTTTTTATATTGAAAACCAAATCAGAATAATAATGAATTAATCCAGGCAATTTAATTAGTCACTGTTAATAATGTTACAGTTAGTGACATCTGACAGTCCAGGAGGTGGATAAGACCTATTCTCTTCCCTAGCATCAACTCATGCTATTTTAATGAGTGGTTGGTTTTTAAAATGGAATAAAGCTCTAAATTTGGGAGAACTCACATTTTTAAAATCTGTACCTCTTGTGTTTGGTTGAAGCCAGAGCTTCTGATAGTGTTTTTCTAAGTTCTTGCTAAGTAGAAATATTTGTAACAAAAGAACTCAGATCATCCTGGAAGTATCATGTAGAATGGGAAACTCTATCAAAGAAATCACAGCTTTTATTGTGATTGTTGTCATTGTTCAGCTGCTAAGTCAGGTCCAACTCTTTGGGACCTCATGAATTATAGCATGCCAGGCTCCTCTGCCCTCCACTATCTCCTGGAGTTTACTCAAAACATGTCCACCGAGTTAAAAATGCTGTCAAGCCAATCACCACGTAGTGCTTGTGTGCTCGCTAAGCCACTTCAGTCGTGTCCGACTCTGCATCCCTGTGGACTGTAGCCCACCAGGCTCCTCTGTCCATGGGATTCTCCAGGCAAGAACACTGGAGTGGGTTGCCGTGCCCTTCTCCAGGGAATCCTCCTGACCCAGGAACAGAGCCCATGTCTCATATCTCCTGCATTGGCAGGCAGGTTCTTTACCTCTAGCACCACCTGGAACCCCAGACCATCAGGGAAGTCCTCTCAAATTCATTCTTTACACTCACTATGGAGCCTGGGCACCAGGCCTGCCTTTCACTTATATCATATCTCCTCACACTATTCCAAAAGCTTGCTCAAATTACTTACTCCCCACCCTTCCTCCCCCACACAAATACCCAATGAAGGTTGACACTGCAGACAAAAACTGGCTTAAGGTTCAAACAAATCCATTTTCTCTTATAATCACAGGAAAGTTTCTTTTCAAGCCTCCCTTGCAGTTAGGTGAGAACATGTAACTGAGTTCTAATCAGTTGAATAAACATGTCATATACCACTTCTAGGCTTGGCTGTTAATTACTTTGCACAATTCTTTGTTCTCTTTCTTTTTTGAAGTAACCTTTGAAACACATGCTCCAAGTGGTATAGCTCCAAAATAGAAGCAACTTTCATTTATGAGTTATTTCTTAGAAGAAAGTTGTCAGGAGGTGAGCTGAGCTGAGCTGGAGAAGGCTGAGAGGCCAAATGCCAGAGCAGCCAATTAAGACAAAAGCCAAAATGAAAGTATAGTCAGGCTTTATTTATTTTGAGGGATAGTATATTCAAAGGGGGCTTCCCAGGTGGCTCAGTGATAAAGAATCTGCTTACAATGTAGGGGATGTGGGTTTGATCGCTGGATCAGGAAGATCCCCTAGAGAGGGGAATGGCTACCCACTCCAGTATTCTTGTCTGAGAAATCCCATGGACAGAGGAGCCTGGTGAGGTTCAGCCTATGGAGTCACAAAAGAGTCACTCACAACTTTGCGACTAAACAACAACTTAAGCGAAAGGAGAGCAAATGGGGTTCTCCCCACAACCTTCACCCCAGACTCAACCTGCTTACTCTTGAAAGTTTAATCAACAGATTTGTTTCATTTCAGCAAGGTTTCTTATGCCTAACTTGTAGGGGGGAAAAAAGCAGAATTTATATTATTAAGATATAACTGCCATTCAAGAAAAGGCAAAATTCTTGGCCAATAGGAAATCTCAGTAGAATAATTCAGTATCTTTGCTTTCTATTGGGTACTAAGCTAAACTAAGAAAGATCTTCATGACCCAGATAATCACGATGTTGCGATCACTCACCTAGAGCCAGACATCCTGGAATGTGAACTCAAGTGGGCCTTAGAAAGCATCACTATGAACAAAGCTAGTGGAGGTGATGGAATTCCAGTTGAGCTTTCAAATCCTAAAAGATGATGCTATGAAAGTGCTGTACTCATTATGCGAGCAAATTTTGGAAAACTCAGCAGTGGCCACAGGACTGGAAAAGGTCAATTTTCATTCCAATCCTAAAGAAAGGCAATGCCAAAGAATGCTCAAACTACCGCACAATTGCACTCATTTCACACTCTAGTTAAAGTAATGCTCAAAATTCTCCAAGCCAGGCTTCAGCAATACGTGAACCATGAACTTCCAGATGTTCAAGCTGGTTTTAGAAAAGGCAGAGGAACAAGAGATCAAATTACCAACATCTGCTGGATCATCAAAAAAGCAAGAGAGTTCCAGGAAAACATCTACTTCTGCTTTATTGACTATGCCAAAGCCTTTGACTGTGTGGATCACAATCAACTGTGGAAAATTCTGAAACAGATGGGAATATCAGACCACCTAACCTGCCTCTTGAGAAACCTATATGCAGGTCAGGAAGCAACAATTAGAACTGGACATGGAACAACAGACTGGTTCCAAATAGGAAAAGGAGTAGGTCAAGGCTGTATATTGTCACCCTGCTTACTTAACTTATATGTAGAGTACATCATGAGAAACGCTGGGCTGGGAGAAGCACAAGCTGGAATCAAGATTGCTGGGAGAAATATCAATAATCTCAGATACACAGATGACACCACCCTTATGGCAGAAAGTGAAGAGGAACTAAAAATCCTCTTGATGAAAGTGAAAGAGGAGAGTGAAAAAGTTGGCTTAAAGCTCAACATTCAGAAAATGAAGATCATGGCATCTGGTCCCATCACTTCATGGCAAACAGATGGGAAAACAGTGGAAACAGTGTCAGACTTTATTTTTTTTTGGGGGGGGGCTCCAAAATCACTGCAGATGGTGATTGCAGCCATGAAATTAAAAGACGCTTACTCCTTGGAAGGAAAGTTATGACCAACCTAGATAGCATATTGAAAAGCAGAGACATTATTTTGCCAACAAAGGTCCGTCTAGTCAAGGCTATGGTTTTTCCTGTGGTCATGTATGGATGTGAGAGTTGGACCGTGAAGAAAGCTGAGCACTGAAGAAGTTATGTTTTTGAACTGTGGTGTTGGAGATCCATTTTAAAGGAGATCAGTCCTGGGTGTTCTTTGGAAGGACTGATGCTAAAGCTGAAACTCCAATACTTTGGTCACCTCATGTGAAGAGTTGACTCATTGGAAAAGACTGATGCTGGGAGGGATTGGGGGCAGGAGGATAAGGGGACGACAGAGGATGAGATGGCTGGATGGCATCACCGACTCAATGGACATGAGTTTGAGTGAACTCTGGGAGTTAGTGATGGACAGGGCAGCCTGGCATGCTTTGAATCATGGGGTCGCAAAGACTCAAACACGACTGAGTGACTGAACTGAACTGAACTTAGTTCCTTTCAAGAATTTTCAGTACAAACCAATCTAATTTCAAACCTCCAAAGGCAAAGTTGAACTTCGTATGAAGAAAAAACTTTCTAATAATCAGAACCATTTAAAAATATAATAGAAGGTCCTATTGTAAAGTAACACAGAGTCACACTTAGTTGGAAGTTGGGTACTAAAGTAAGATATATAATAAAATTTTATCATGATCAAAACTGTTTTTGAAAACTCCTTACATAATCCAAATGTACAAGAAGGTATACATGTATAATATACTATCTTTTGATAAGACCAAAATAGCTGACTTTTCTCCAGATTTGGTATAAGTTACTGTTTCTTTGAGAATTAAATAAAGTTGTTAGCTTATAATATGAAGCAAGTAATCAGAAAATTATTTTCCCCTGAATATGTATAGCTGTATGCACTTAAGTTAAATTAGCATATAAAATAACTCCTCAATACTGACTTTGGAGAAGGAAATGGCAAC
This sequence comes from Redunca redunca, assembly GCA_006410935.1. Classification (NCBI taxonomy): domain Eukaryota; kingdom Metazoa; phylum Chordata; class Mammalia; order Artiodactyla; family Bovidae; genus Redunca; species Redunca redunca. The sequence goes on along the minus strand of SJYQ01002611.1, from coordinate 195,647 downwards.
TCACTCCAGTACTCTTGCCTGGAAAATCTCATGGATAGAGGAGTCTAGAGGGCTACAGTCCATGGTGTTGCAGAGAGTCAGACACTACTTATTGGCTAAACAACAACAGTAACTGATTTAATTGTAAATGTTCAAGAAGAGATTAGATTCACTGCCTGATTGTTAGGTTTTATAATCTCTGAATGTTCAACCGAAACCTGATTTTATAACTCTCACCTCGAATGGCTAGTAAATAGGTAACCAAGCTCATATGTAGTTTCTTATTTGGTTGCCCATCATGTCAGGCAAGTTAGAACCTGTCCAACCCGCTGTCCCTTAGTCCTTTCATCCTAAGTGACTGGGCCATTTAAGTTCTTCTTGAAGGCTCAGTAACTCCTGGGGGATTTCTGCCTCTGGATGGTTGAATTAAAGGTGTTTACATTGTTCAGCATCAAGTCACCAGGTCTGTTCATTCATTTCTGGTGTAGAGTTTAATTTCTAAAATCCGAAATTATGAATGATAGCATCAGCACCATGCTTCTTGCACTATATCCAGCACTCAGATTCTTCCTTTATTCCTGGTGTCTGTCTGTCTTGACCAAATGACCAGAACTGCATTCCTTGAGAACTGAAATTGCACTTCTCCTGTCATTTTTGTCTCTCAGTATTGGTTTCCTGCCTCTGAACCCCAGCTACTTGCTTGTAAGTCTCTAAAGACAGACATCCATGCTAACTAAGAAACCAAAATATGACCACACCTACTCATGGGCTATAATGCTATCCACTGTAGGCAAGAATTATAGAATCAGAGTTCTTGAGGAGAAAACTGATCTCTGTCCAATCTAGCGTTATTGTTTATTTCTAGGTTCCCAGTGACAGAGTCTATGCCTGTCAGATATCCCTCCTGTTATACCTTGGTGAACCTCCCAAGTACTGGCCCCTTGCCTAAGCTGTTACCTGCGCTCTATTCCCAATACTCTGCCTATTATGCTTTGCCTACTAGATTGTAGTTTTCAACATCATTTGCTACTGGTCTGACCAATCTAATACTTAAGGAGATGGGTCCTTTACAGATCCTAGTCATTTTTAGTGTTTGATGACAGGCATTTTCATGCCCTCCAGGGTTCGCTAAGACCATTGTCATTCTGAAGGAAAAAAATAAATTGTAGCTCAAGTTTTTACTTTATTTTTATATAATAAAGCATTGTGTACTCAGAGGCTTTATCTAAAAATCTCTCTTCAAAATTAGAAAATACTCTTTTTCAAAGACCTGGCAAGGAAAGGCGACTTACCAGTCTTTCACTGGCACTTGACTTTCTTTGTCCATCTCACAGATCTGCTCAGGATTTGAAATCTGGAATATTTCACTGTAACCTGCATCATCCTTTTTGTGTGATAGGAAACACTTATGTCTTGCTGTCTTATTTATATTGCAACAGTCAGAAAATACATGCTTGTCAGCCATTCCTTCGTTATTGCAAATATGCTCTAGGAAGGTAGTCATCTGTAGAAGGAAATAAAAACATGAGGGAATGCATGTATGGTCCATACTCCTAACCATAGAAAAGTTCAGGAATTATAAAGAAAAGGCAACTGAGTGTATAATCTTATACTCCGTATCCAATAGTCCTCGGACATAGCTCTTTTGAGCAAAAGTCTTTTAAAAGATTGTTAAGTCTCATGTGCTAGACATTGGCCAAATAGAATTTATCGTTCTCTCCCTACTTATATAAGTGTTTCATTTTCATACAGCTGAGAGGTATTAAAATAAGCGTAAGCCAAAATGGCCAGGGCCTAAAGAAATCAAGGAATTTTTAATAAGAATTATCCACCAAGAAATATGTGATGGCTTGCTTTCCTTGTTTCATGATGGCTTTTAGTTGGTTTCCATAGGGACTTATTTTAAAAATTGAGCTCTAAGGCAATGCGTATTCAGTGTCAAATATTCTAACAGAAATGTAATGATTCAGTTTTCAAATGACTTTGGATGGCAGTAAATGTGTGGGATGCTGTAAACCTCAAATGACATTCCAGATTTAGGGGATAAAGTCAGAAAAAGGTCATCTCTTGAAGTAGAAATAAGAAGAAATCACTGTAAAATAAGTGCAGAAGTATTTCATGTAAAGTTGTTTCTAATAAGGCTAATGATTTTTCTATGACTGCGTGCGTGCCCTGCTAAGTCGCTTCAGTCATGGCCAGCTCTGCAAACCCTTGGACTATAGCTCTCCAGGCTCCTCTGTCCATGGGATTCTCCAGGCAAGAATACTGGAGTGGGTTGCCATGCCCTCCCCCAGGGAATCTTTCTGACCCAGGGATTGAACTCATGGCTGGTGCACTGGCACAGTTCTTTCACTACCAGCACTACCTGAGAAGCCCTTTCCTATGACTACTTAGATTCTAATAAAAAATAGATAGGTTTTAGCTCAAGAAGATAGAGTGGAAAAAACTTACAAATAAAGAAGAAAACTATTTGCATTTAAATTGTTGATATGAGAATAATTGATCCCAAAATATGCAGATTATAAGACTATGCTGATATGTTTATCAATAATTTTGGGGACTTCTCTGGTAGTCCAGTGGTTAAAACTTCACCTTCCAATGCATGGGGTACGGGTTCAATTCCTGGCCAGGGAGTTAAGATCCCGTATACCTCACAGCCAAAAAACCAGAACATAAACAACAAAAGCAATATTGCAATATATTCAATAAAGAGTTTAACAAAAAAGAATTTTTATAATCACAAGATATACACTTTATAAAAGACAATAGTTATTTTCAAGATTTTCTACTAAGTGGGAAAAAACTTATAATAATATTCACTTTCTTTTTCTTTTTTATATTCTCTTAGACAGTTTTTAAAATCAGTATTTTAATTTCCCAGGAATCTGCATATGAGATGTCAGACAATAGTAGTCTAGTGACAGAGAAAGAGCAATCAACTTAGATGAACAAGCTGACATTCTAGGGTATAATTCATTCTCTCAAGCCTTTGGTTCTCAGAATGTGATCTCCTAGATACAAGCTTAATAAACTGTAGGTTCATAAACCTGCAAAGATTATATCTTGAGTGTGACTCATGTATGTATTTTGCTTTAAAATCACTTGCTTGATTATTCAGTCAACCCGTCCCATAGCATCATCTTTTGTTTGCAATTTAGTTGTTTTTTTTTTTAGTAGAGAGAAAAAGTCAGAACATGATTCACCTACCAACTGGTGACAGGATTCTGAAGGTAATTCATGTGACTTGAGGCTCTTGCACTTTTCTGCAAGATCTAGCAGCTCTTGAACTATGATTTGTACTTCTTCATAAGTCAGTTTCTGAAGAAACTGTGCAACCATAATGTTAGTGCTGAAACAGAACACTTGTGTGAATGTTGAAGCCAATCAAACCCCTTTCCTCCATCAGTCTTGTTATATCACTGCCCTACTCCCCTACAAAATAATATGAGTGTAAATTTCAATTAACAATTTTGATAATGAAACTCACATAGCTCTTAAGTTCTCCTCTAGATAATTCTGGCCATTTGTTTGCTGCATGGCTGGAAAAAAAAATGAGATTTTTATTTGCAAAAGAGGAAATTTTCCAAGTTGAAATCCCCTTTTTACAATTCAAATCTACATTTATTCACTCATAAATTTCCAGATATGTTTTTGTTTGCATCATAAATCAGGATAAATTTTATAAGAATATATATTTTCTTGTATTTGGGCTTCCCAGGTGTCTCTGGTGGTGAAGAATCTGCCTTGCAATTCCGGAGATGTAAGAGATGTGTTTCAATCCCTGGGTCAGGAAGATTCCCCTGGAGGAGGGCATGGCAACCCACTCTGGTATTCTTGCCTGGAGAATCCCATGAGCAAAGGATTGTGGCGGGCTTCAGTCCATGGGGCCACGAAGAGTTGGACATGACTGAGCAACTGAGAACATTTCTTGTATTTAAGCTGTATTCTGTGAATGATTTATTTCTAGTCCAAAACATGATGTAGTTGAAATCTGTCAAATATATATTCTTATCTGTCATTGGCCAACAAATGTTACACATATCTGTATTGACACTTCTGAGTTAATTAAACTTGACTTTTTAATTAAATAACTCTTACTAGAAGTTACTAGCACACCCAAAGAACACTAAGAAAATCAAATGCTGGCATTAGGAACAACCATATAAACATTAGTACTTTGCTGGTCTTAATGTGGCAAAGACAATATCTCATACATCTAGGACTCACTCAACATCTTCATCACTCTCGCTCACCATGTACATATACACATGCTCTCTATTGAAAACATGTCTTCCTTCTTATACCAATAGCTTCTAAAGAGTTTGCTATTGTTCATTCGCTAAGTCTAAGGAGTTTAGCCACTATCTGTTTAATAAAGAAACCATATCATTAGCAATATTAACAAGGAAAGGCTTTGGAGACAATTATTCTGAGTTCAGCCTCTAGCTCTGATACTGAATATGGCCTTGAGAAACTAACTTAAGCACTCAGAGTTTTTGTGTCTTTATCAATCAAATGTTAATCACTTTTACTACACTGGATAATGGTTAGGATGAAATGAAAGCCTATGTGTGAAGCAATGAGCACAGTGCCTGGCACAATGTAGGTCCTGAATAATGTAGCTCATGATATTAGTCTATAAACACGATTGTTCAATCTAAAATAATTTATCCAATCTTAAATGCAAGTTCAAAATATATCATTCTCTCATCTAGACTGGAAGTAAGATGTATGTGTTTCCCCGTGTGTGTTTCCTGCTTGTGTTTCCCCAATATATTAATTCTCTTTTTCTATCTATGAAGTTTTATCATGATGTTTCACCTCCGGCACAAGGATGTATAGGTTATAAACAGAATTCCCTACCTGCATCTAGTAAACTTCTCTGAAGAGTCTGACATTTAATGTAGCTGAAGAAAATAAGAAAAGATATGGATCTAACAGTCTTCATTATTTCAGATAAACTTTATAGAAGGTATTCTATCATTTGAGAGAACTGAACAATCCTTTTATATTCTTTCCAAGTAATTACTATTAATAATTAAACTTCTTCTGGTGAATATTTTCCCCAGGCTACTATAACCCTAAAAAAATTACAGAAATTCATGATAATGAAGAAATATTTCTGATAGATAGCATTCATTAATGAATACTGGATTTTAAAATGAGTCATGTCAATCTACTTGTTTTTTCAACATTACATCACATAGGATTTGAAATAAAGTAATCAATAGACGTTTTTGGTAAATACCTCATTTCCTAGAAATGCCTGTTGACATGTACAAAGTTCTAAAACGGCAGGAGATCAGGTAAACACATATTATGACTACCCTAGTTCCAGTGCTGGACACATTTTTAGGTCCCTAGTGAGAGTGGGGAGCACAGATTTGGGAAACAAACCCATGAGAATGCAACCTAATTTACTGAGTGTTCGCTGCAAGTCTAGCACTTTATATGACTGTATTTAGGTAGCAGTATTCTTATTTCTTGAATAATAAGTGAAGACTCAGGGTCGTATAATTTGCTCATGGACTCAGAGGTAGAAATTCAGGTCTTTCTGATGTCAGAGCTCACACCATCCAAGAGCTAGTAGTAAAAGTTGAGATACCAACATCTCTCAGCTGTTTTCTGCTTTGCCTATAATCCAGTTCTTTAGTCTAGGATAGGACACTGGTGACTATGGATTAACTTAGAAGTTCAAGCTAAACTTAAAGCCCCAAAGTTTTGGAAATGGGAGACCACTGGTTACTATTTAAACCATTCCTGTCCTCAGTTTCCTCATTTATAAATGGAGGGTTTGGATCAGATAATCTTCAAGGCTGGAAGTCCATTGCTTGATTTTGCTACCCACATAATCTTATTTCTGGTTTCCTAGGCAAAAAAAAAAAATCATAAGTGAGAGAGATACATTTGCCTGAAAAACAACAACAAATCTGTCATTATTTAGTTTTTGGACATGTTAGCTTATGGTAAGGAATATGGATGACTTGTGTGGTAGAAAACCACACAAGGGAAGACTGCCTTGCCCGGTTTCCATAGGCTTTCCAGGGTTCTCTAAACAGTCCTAATGTTCAGCATCTCTTTCTGTCTTGCATCCTTAGAGTGGCTCCCTTAAGACCATACTCTAAGCTTCCTGGGGCTACCAGAAATGGACCTATTGATGACAATGCTTTGGATGACACTTTCAGATGGTCACCCTTTGTAGACATTACTCTTTCTCTATGACTAAGCCTTAGAGTCATTCACAGCACCGTGCCACAGGACAGCCACCTTTAACTGACTGGAGCTGGCACCTTTTTTAAAAAAACTGTTCTATGTGTGCTAAACTAGATTCTCTTTTTAAAAATATATTTTTTGACAAAAATTAACTTCTCATGAGCATCCCTTTCTCACAGTAAGAGATTCTTTAAAACATAGAAGGAGTTAAATTCTTTATTAGTGACTGATAGTGGAAGTTTAGATCAGAGGAAAGACAGGTTGTGGGGATTATTTACGCAAAGGCTAAGGAATGGGTTTTGTGATAGAATTCAAAAGATGGTACAGAATTTGCTCTTTAAGAGAGGAAGATCTCCACACTGACCTTTAAGATTAAAAAAAAAAATGGAGGGCGTGCAAGTGTAAGACACAATGATGATTTTTAATAAATATTTTTACCACAAACCTAATTCTTGTCCAAATCATAGAAATAGAGTTTGAAGGAACCTTAGAAAAACCAAGGCTGGATCCCTAGATCCTGCCGACAACCTGGGTGGTGACTGCTCATGCGTGTGCGGTCTTGGCCCTCATTATAGCACCATGAGGCTGATGACATTTACAAACATCTCTAGAACTAAAAGTTCCTGCATCGACTGAGTCTAGTTACGTTCTAGTCATTGGTAAGAGCTCTGTCTGAGCCATACAGAGTCAGTATGACTTGCTTTTGTTCCAAATCCTCTCTTTCCAGGCAAAACAAGACTTTTGAAAAACCCACTTCTCTCCCTCCTTTCTTTCCATCACACTGGTTACCTGTCTTTTATCACTGTGTTCTTTGGCACATCAGTAGAGGGAGTTGTATGGCAGTTTCCTCTATGATTATAGAGTCTTGTAATGGCAGAGGTCCCTGGGTCTTTGGTTTTATATCTGTGGCTCTTAGCACAGCACTGGACACCTAGGAGGCCACTATCAGGTGCAAAATTGAATTTGCAAACTGCACTCTGTTTCACTTCTGTTTCCCAAACTTATTATTCGTTATTTCAGTAAAATGTTCTTCCTTGTCATGCTTGACAATAAACAAGAGTATTTGGAAAAATGATAGAAAGAAAAATTAGCTTCATGACTTAAACACCTGCTGTCTGCTGGCCATTGTATTTGGATACTTTATATAGTAATTTATTACATGGAGTGATTATCCTTCCACCCTACACCAAGAAATGGAGGTCTTAGATTGTAGGTAACTTGTGTCTGAGGCCATACAGCAAGTTAATAGTGGTAGGAATATAACTCCCTTCTACTCCCCTCCCACCTGCAATTTCAGCTTGGATGGAATGCCATTGCCACATCTTTCCACAGCAAGGCTCTTTTTCCATCCTGCACCTATGACATCACATGCAATTGCTTACTGTCTTCACCCCTGCCCAGTAGACACAAGAACAATGCCTAATTGGCTTATATTTGGTTATATTTGCATTATATTGGATTATATTGTGCAATGTCTAACACACGGTAGGATCTAATAATAAATATTTGTTGAATAAATGAGTAAGAATCCCAAATACTGTGCTCTAAATGGTAAACCAAAAGAACTCAATATTTTCATGTACTATATCTTAGACAGTCATCATCTTTTTTTTCAGACACTGAAACACTAAAAAGCCTTAAAAGTTTAGAGAACAGCCAGGATCATCAAGCCATGGGCCCACAACCAACCTTCACTTCCTGGCTTCCCTGTTCCCACCATTCCCCCTTTTTAGATGTCACTGTCAATCACTTACAGTTCCAAAATAACACCAATTTTGATGTAGAATGGAGGCAGAAAAGAGCCACTGTTGCTGATGCCTTGGCCCATTCCCCCCTTTCTGAAGAACAGATTTTATAGGGCACCCACGACAAAGCCTTACCCAGGAGGTAATGTATACTTTGGCTAAGAATATTGTTATGGAATTAGAGGGTTCAAATTCAAGCTTTTGGTTCTGCTAATTACTAATTATATGACATTGAATAAATTCATTATTTCCCCAAGCCTCAGTTTCCCTGTCTGTAAAACAGGAATAAAAAATGTTCACTTCATAGAGTTGTTAGGATTAAATGAGATAATACATTAGAAGTACCCACTCAATGTCTTTACATTGAAAACATTCAATCCCAACTAGTAATAGTAGGAGGAGATGGAGGTGGAGGCATGCTACAAGCCCACAACACCCCATTTTCTTCCCAGGAGCAGCAAGAACAGAATCTGTGAGTACTCTGCCCACAGAATTGCTATTTCAGAGTCCTGTCTCCCATAAAGTCATAGATCCATTCATTTTGCTGTACAGTAGAAATTAACACAACATTGTAAAGCAACTATACTCCAATAAAAATTAATTTTAAAAGAAAAAATTAAAAAAATATTTTTATAAAAGAAGTACATTTAACCAGTGAACCAATGATGCTGATGGAAAGAATGACTCGGTTGTTTCATTTTGTTAACAAGTTGACACATGACATTAGTCTTTGAGAAATAACTTTATAATGTTGTTGTTTATTGCTTGCTGCAGTAACATTATCTCAGACAACAGGTACAGAAGAATCTGTTTACTGTGTTCTTTTCAGAAAATGAAATTCACCACAGGACAGCTAGGAAGTAGGTAAGTTCCTCTCTTTTCTCAGAAACCTGGAAAGAAAAAACAGTATCTTGTGCAGCAAAGGAATATGAAATGATAGAAAGCCATATACGTGCCTAGATATCCCATATACATGGGCTAGAAAGCCATAAAAAAACTCAGTGGTAACTATGTTTTGCCTTTTGTAGATGCAAACCTGCCCTCTGGCCAGGTGGTTGGGGAGGCAGGGGGCGGTGTCGAGGTCTCTCTTTCCCGACATTGAACATCATTGGTATATCTACTCAAGCTTTTGTTCCTAATGTTTGTGAATAAGTCTTTCAGAAACTACAGGGGGAAAGGGATCCTTTATATACCTTTTTTAAATTACAAACATATCACTTTTCTTTTATGTAAATCCTGCAGTAAGCCTCTTAGAACAAGTTACTGAGGCCTGTCTGCCCATCCCAGCCCCCTCTTCCCCCTATGAACTTTCATATTAATAGATTCTTTGCCTTTCTTTTCTGGTCCAGACATCAGAGTGCAGTAGCAGGAAGGCAGAAGAGTGGATGTCTTTATATTCAGAAAACTGCTGGGACAGTAAGACAATGCTAGCACCAACACAGTAGTGCCCTCTCAGCCATCAAGAGTGACTGACACCCAGAGACACCTTACAGGACCAGTACGGGGTTTGTTAGTGCAAGGCCAGGGGGATAAACCAGAAATGTTAGTGCAAGGCCTAGGGGATGAACTGGAAATCAACAGTGAAGCATGAGAGGGGAAAAGTATAAACGACCAAAGGAGTTACCAACAGTTACCCATTCATTTAGCCTTTGATTGAGACAGAAGGCATTACCTTAGGTGGGTTTTACTTGATGTTTTTCAAGCAGCCTGACTTTTGGCTGCCAATTTTGGACTCTGAGAGAGAAAAAAATAGAAATAAAAACATACAAGAAAATTTTTGAGAAGCCTCCATACTGTTTTCCCACAGTGGCTGCACCAATTTACATTCCCACCAACAGTGTACAAGGGTTTCCAAACACTAAAAATAGAACTGTCTTATGACCCAGAGATATAAATCAAAAAAACTCCCCACTAATTTGAAAAGATACATGCAGCCCAGGGACTTCCCAGGTGGCCCAGTGACTAAAACTCTGCACTTCCAATTCAGGGGGCCTGGGTTCCATCCCTGGTCAGGGAAGTAGGCCCCACATGCCACAACTAAGACCCAGTACAACCAAATAAATAAATAAATAAAATTTTAATGAAAAGATTCTTGTAGACCAATGTTCATAGTAGCATTATTTATAATTGTCAAAATATGGAGGCAACCTTAAATGTCCATCAACAGACGAGTGGATAAAGAAGAGGTGGTATGTATGCACAATGGAATATTACTCAGACATAAAAAGGGATGAAATTTTGCCATTTGCAACAACATGGATGGACTTGGAGGGAGACATCGCAAGGAGGAAACAGAGTCCTATGGGGAGTTCCATTTTCTTTGTTTGACCAGGAATACCAGTTGAATTCCAAAGAAAAGAGCTGGAAATACCTCCTCCTTGAAGCAGGCCTCAGGCTCCTGGGCTTTGCAGCACTTCTCTACCACATTCGTGAAATCCGCCAGCAATGACCACAGTTCCTCCCCTACAAGTTCAGGCTTCAGTTTCACTAAGTTGACAAGAAACCTGTGACCCAAGGATGTCAAACAGAATCAATTAACAGTTTCTTTCTGGAACCCCTCTTATCCAAAAGGCTTGTTATAGAATTGTATCTTTGAAATCTCCATTTAGGTGAATGTAAAAAGTTAAAATAGTCTACTTTTGAAAAGAGGTCCTGAAACCTTTCTGCTAAACACATGGAATGGATTCCATGATAACATTCTTTGGAGGCTTATGTAATTATGGACAAAATTGTATCAAATGTGAGAACATATAGTAAGTCTTCACTGTGCACAATATTGTAGAATATGTGACTTTTGATGTTTCTAGAAAATTCATTTCAAAGCATTCTCTCTTCCTCAGTAACTGAATCCTGTTTCCACTCCACTTGATACAGACACTGCCTACATCCAAAAAAAAAAAAACTCTGATTCTTTGGCATTTATAGCATTGCCTGAGAAAACAAAAGCAAAATTCCTATCCCTTTTGGGCCTCTCATATCTTCAAACATTAAGAGAGATTCTTGGAGCAAGCATCTATGACATTCTCTCAAGAAAATCGGATTCATTATGAACCTCCTATGAGCCCTTTTATGGCCACCCTCACTCACGTTTCTAAATCACAGTCTAGACATTCCAAATCTCTAGCAAAGGAAAAGACTAAATTTTATAAGTAGATAGACTGGACAGTTTGACAGAAGGAAGAGGATTATAACATCAAGATCACACATCCATTACAATAAACCTTCTCATTAAAACGTGATGTGTCTTCAGTCTGAAGAAAATGATGAAGAGAAGAAAAGGTTGGTACCTGTCTTTTTTCCTCTGGAGTTCCTCATTATGAGCCTGACACAAGTCTGTGTGAAAGGTAAATAACCCTTGAGAGGTAGATGGAGGTACATATGTTTTATCAGCTTCCAAGCTCTCAAAGCAGGACCTTCTGAAGGCAAAATTTGTTTTACAACAGTGGTCCACAGCAGGGTTGATATTTCGATTTTCATTTATTCCACATAACTCTCCAAGAACTAAATCCACCTGTACCAGTGAAAGTTGCAATGGAGTTTTGAAATATGGTAGATGAATTGTTAGTTTGTTCTAACACCACTGTCAACTTAGAAAAGCCTCTGCGATCATAACATGACACTATGCACAAAAGAAAAAAAAAAGAGGCTGAAGTACTAAATGGCATTATAACAAAAATTCAAGCCAAAGTAATTTAAATTCCTGTAGATTAAGCTTAATGTATATACAAATTTGTGACTTCGAGCTGAGAGCTGCAAACAGCTAACTGAAAGCATCCCCAGGACACAGTGACCCTTAGATTTAGTCCCCTCCTGGGATGTCCCCCACATATGGGCCACCCCAGACCTAAAGAGATATGCCCAACCCAAACTGGACTGGAAGCAGCAGTTTTCTTACTGACATGGTGGGACAAGAAGGAGAATTTATAGTGTTGCTTCAAATTATGAAGTTTTCTCTGTCATCCTGAAACAATACTATGATTCCAAGTCATTTGCTCTAACAAATTACTTCTAGTATAAATAAGAAGAAATGAGACTTGGCTGTTGGTCCAGTAGTTAAGAGTCAGCTTGTCAATGCACAGGACACGGATTTGATCCCTGGTCCAGGAGCTAAGATCCCACATGCTGCAGGGCAGCTAAGCCTGTGCACCCCAACTGAAGCCCATGCTTTACAACCCCTGCTCTGCAACAGCATAAGCCACCACAATGAGAAGCCCATACACCACAACTGGAGAGTGGCCCCCACTCGCTGCAAGTAAAGAAAGCTCACATGCAGCAACAAAGCCTCAGTGCAGTCAAAAAAAAAAAGAAGAAAGATGATCTGGAGACCCCCAAGCAACTATTCAAGACATTCTCTTTAGTTCCTCAGGATTTTGACACAGAGAGCTAGAAATAAAACTTGACATTCCTTGCTTAACAATGTTAAAAATAATGGAGAGAGGAAGACAGACAATCACTTTTAAATCAATGAGTGCAGGTATCCTTTTTGGTTTTTTCTTTTTAGGAACAGTCAGGTATGTGGGCCAGGCTCACCAAATTATCAACACAGGCAAACTCTTCGCTCAGGGTACAGCAGGTGGTTAAAGCTATCACCATTTCCTTGCCAAGAAAGGTCAATTCTTCAGTGGAGAGCTGAGGAGCTAGCTTCGTGAGATTGATGAGGTAGCTGAAAGAGCATATGTCTGTTCTGAACAAAAGCAGAAGCTCATCTTCCCTTTATAAGCCACCTGAAACCCCAACCCTGCAAGGCTAGGGACAACCAGTGGATAGTCTCTGAATATGGGCTTCCTTCTAATTTCATGACAATTCAGAAACTATCAGATTTCCCCATCATGTGTCATCTGTGATGATAGGAGCGCCTTGGCAGCAAGTATCTTGGCTAGCTAGTATGTAAAATCCTAATGAAATCCCTTGCATTATAAATAAACATTTCAAAGGGAAAATTTAATAAATACATGTTGGAAAAAGATAATCTGAGATGAAGGAAGCAAGAAACAAAGATCTTTCATGGGCTGAGTTCCCAGCTAATTTTTTAAACTGTGTTTTGTTTTGAAGATGTTTGGTTTCAGTGTACAATACATTAGCATGGTAATTAATTTTAAAAATTCAGAAAAAACTTCATATTATTCATGAATATTCACAAAGTACTTAAAAAACAAATATTAAAGTGTTAAGCAAATCCAAAATTTTCTTTAAATTCCATAAAATGGGTTTAAATCTTGGGAAGAGCATCTTTTCCTTGGGAAAATATAACAACCTGAAGTTTGTCGCATTCCATTCCCCATGCCTGAAATGGGGCAAAATCCACCAATTCTGGGTTGAGAGTAAAAAAGATAACTCTAAACAAAAACTAAAGTATTAGATAATCAGTTTGTCCAAAATCCTATATTTCTTCCATTTCTAGCCTGATTTCTGATAAAGTTTTAAATGACAGTTCTATGTGAATTCTTAACTCTTGTGATATTCTTTCCCAGAATTTATGAATTCATCACAGAAGGGCTGAGCTAAATTTTTGACACTTTGTCGCCATCTTTATTTTATCCTGGTCACAAGGGTTAACCTGCTTGTTTGAACAACTTACTGGTATTTCAAGTCATCCTTCCCCAAATTCTGAAAATGTTCACATTCTCGTTGTACAATCTTGAGGCTTTTCTCTGTTGTCTCATTGAATCTATTTTCCTGAAAATAAGAACAATGGTGCTTTTGAAAATTTTATCTAATCATAAATTTAACCATAAGATTGATGTTGACTTGTCTAATTTCTTTTTTTATATTTAGTATTTTCAAACTATCATTATCATAAATTAGTCACTAAGTTGAGAGTAGTTTTCTGTATATGTATGTTAGAATTTGAGTCTTTTAAATTATAGTTAGGTATATAGATATGGTGTTTGCCAAAATGCAGAAATTTAAATTTTCATCCTCATTACCTTGTATGTTTTATAGAGCTTTAAAATCTACAAAGTGGAATTCAAATCTGATGCTGACAATGATCATATAGATTTTCCCCTTAAAGTGGCAAGAGGAGTCATCTGGTCCTGTGAAGTCAAGTGACTTGCCTAGAATTACCCAATAGGCAAGTGTTGCTTACAGAACACTTTTAATCACATATGTCTTTTTTATACCACCTTTTTAATCATTTAGAATTGGAATTTGAAACCTCCAATAATTGTCTTCAAATATTTGACAAACTCTCACATAGCATAAAGTTGGACACCAACTAAGTGGCCACCAGGGAGAAAACTACACACCAGTGGATGGATGCTGAAGGATGAATTGTATCTTCATATAATAGAAAGAATTTTCTAGCACTATGCTCCATTTAAGGATCAGGAACAGACCTCCTCGTTAGGGACAGTGGCAAAGCTGGACGAAACTCAAGTCTTCTTACTTCTAGCTCAATTTTGAATGGGTATAAACTGGCATTTTTGGCAAGTGGGGGTAATTTTTTAAACAAAGCAAAGCAACACATATCAACTGAATGAGAAGCAAATCAAAAATGTCAAATAATCAATTTCTTAATACACAAATATGCATATGAACTGATATTAAAGACACACTAATTTCAACAAGAAAATCAGTAAAAGATGTGAACAAACTGTTCACAGGAAATTATAAATACAGTAGCTAAAATCATATAGGAAAAGCTTAGCTCCATTATAAAATATATTCTTAAATGTTTAATCGAATCACTATACTATGCACCTGAAACTATCACATTTTTAATGGCAACCCACTCCAGTGTTCTTGCCTGGAGAATCCCAGGGACGGGGGAGCCTGGTGGGCTGCCGTCTCTGGGGTCTCACAGAGTTGGACACCACTGAGGCGACTTAGCAGCAGCATATTCCAATACAAAATAAAAAGTTACAAAAGTCAACTAAATTCTTAAAACACAGTCACTATTCAGCAGAGTTAATTTTCATGTGCAGTGTTGGTGAAGGTGGGGATGAAAGATTTTCAAGGCTATATTGGACTATATGCTGGTAATAACTTTCTAGGTAGCAATTTAGTCATTTGTACCAATTATTTTTTTATTTTAAAGTTTATATACTTTGATGTAGTAATTTTCCTTCTGATTATCTTAAGGAAATAGTCATAACTATTAATAGAGATGAATGAAATGAGATACTTAGGGTCACTTATAAAATTTTTAAAAAGCTAAATAAATGTCAAAAATGNTATTATTTTTATGATCATAAAAAACCCAAGATGGCTCAAGAAAACACAAGAGCACATAAATAAAAATATAAATATTTAATCAGAAGAGTTTTTTACCTCAACACACAAGATTCATAGTTCTAAACATTATGTGTACCCCAAAGAGATGATGGTCTTTGCAGTGATCAGTTTACGCTGAATTTTAGATAGACTCAGATTGGTCAATCACATTTTCTACCCTCTGAACCATAATAAAATTTGATAGTTTTTAAGTGTTTGCTGTTTTGTTTGTTTAATTCTCTGAGCCTACTAGGATGGAACCTACCGCACGACGGTAACACTCAGGAGGGTTTTCCATGTTACAACACTCTTTCAGGAGATCCTCATACACTTTAGCAATTCTTAACAGCTCTGGAGTGGACAGTTCTGGATGTCTCCTTGAGTACTCATAAAGAAACCTGTGATGTGTAAAATATTTTGTACATTAGAACTTCAAGAAAGAGCAAAACACCAAATCCTGCTATCTTTTACTCTGGGGAGACCTTTTATTACTCAGTCTGCCTTCAAATCCTGTTTCATCTTTCTCTGGCGAAGGAGTGGCTTAAGAGGACATTTTGACAAAAGAGACCATGGTACAAAGATTTTCTTCCATATTATGTTTTAAAATAGCAGTGTCTTTTACTTGGAGGGATAGAATGGTTAGAGGTGTTTATCATTCATTATTAAAATAATTTTATCCATAAAGCAACAGAAATAGTAGATCATGCTACCAATACTTTAGGAAATACATATCAAGCATAATTCTGTTGGAAAATGCATTCGACCTCCATCTTGAGATTTGGGGAATATGGCTTCTCCTCACTCCTGGTGCACCTGGGGAGAGATTGTGGAGCAGACTTTGCCCATTACTTCATCCTGTCACTTGTCAATTATGGGAGTGATCACCCCTGCAGGTCCAAATCATTGGCAGTCGTTTCCATGGCCTCAGTGAGGCGTTATAAGGGTACAGGTGGGTGTGATTAGAGGACAAAGTGGGGGAAAGGAAGAGGCTAACACTTATTAAGCCCTTAGTAGGTGCGAGGCATTGGATCAAGCTTTGGGCATAGGAGACAAAGACTGGCTTCCTAGCCTTTATAAAACACTGTCTCATTTAACTTCACTTAGCTCTCAAGATAAGTAGTATTTCACAGCTGAGGAAACTGTCTCAGCTCAGTAAAGCACTTGGCTATTGGCCTCCCTGGTGGCTCAGACAGTAGAGTCCGCCTGCAATGCAGGTAGACCTGGGTTCGATCCCTGGGTCAGGAAGACTCCCCTGGAGAAGGGAATGGCTACCCACTCCAGTATTCTTGCCTGGAGCCTTGGACAGAGAAGCCTGTCAGGCTATAGTCCATAGGTCAGGAAGAGCCAGACACAACTGAGCAACTAACACTTTCACTTTGTAAAATTTGAACCTAGGTCCCAGAGGACGCCTACCTCATTCTTTTTAAACCAAGCCAACTCTTTTCTCAAGAGAGCTGTTTTCTTTAACTACCCTGTGCTATTTACAATTTTCTTCATAGAAATATCATCTTTATTCTTTCGAATTAAGTAAAAATGATCTATGCTTTGTGAGAATCATACGTCACAAAAGTTTTCCAAGGGACTTTTGTCATCTCTTTTTGTCTTGTAGCCTTTTTCTCTTGATTAATCTTGGCTTTTCTGACATCTCTCCTCTTCTCCATTTACCTTCTCAGTCCCAGTTGTGAGATATAGTCTCATATTCTAAAGCAGTGGTGTTTAACTTCAGAGAATCAAGGGCTCCCCTTAATATTTCATAAAAACCATGAACTTTTCCTCAGAAATAAAATTGCACCTAAAATCTCACCACCAAAATATTGTGAACAAAAAACCCTGGAAGAAAACCCCTAGTGTGGCAGATCCACTGAGGTCTGGCATGAAATATTGGCATCCAGAAACACTGCACCGTAAACTGTTTCTGGTTCAGCATGTTCATCGCTGCTCTCGTTTCTTCCCATGCTTCCCACCCTGTCTTAGTTGTCATGGTGATGATGATGGAGATGATGAGAAATGAGGATAAGGATGAAAACTGCTTCCATTTAGCAAGTCTATGTCAGGTACAAGTGAAATGCACTGCATCAATGATTTAGTTTAATTTGACTGAGCATCCATGATTCCTGAGAAGCAATAGAGTTCAGTGGTTATAAGAACAGGAATCTGGAGCCACACTGGTTGCATTTGAACCCTTGCTCTACCAGATATTAGTTGTGTGACTTTGGAGCAAATTACTTAACCTCTGTGCTTCAGTTTCCTTGCCTGCAAAATGATGATTGAGGAAAGTATTCTAACCACAGAAGTTTGTTTTGAAAATTAAATTAACATTTGCGAAGCACTGAAAATTTGGTTAAGTATTCAATAACCTGTATCTTCAATCCAGACATCCTTCCAGAATTCCAGGTTCATATATAAAATCCTCTTATGATATTTCCACTGCATTATCTCACAGGCACTTCAAAGTCAATGCGTGTGTGCTAAGTTGCTTCAGTCGTGTTCAATTCTTTGCAACCCAATGAACTGTAGAATGCCAGGCTCCTCTGTCCATGGGATCCTCCAAGCAAGAATACTGGAGTGGGTTGCCATGCCCTCCTCCAGGGGATCTACCCAACTCAGGGATCGAACCCTCATCTCTTAAGCCTCCTGCACTGGCAGGCAAGTTCTTTACCACTAGCGCCACCTGGGAAATCAGTGTGGTCAAATACAAATAGTTTCTCTTTCCCACAAACCTTCCCCCATACTTCCCATCTCATTGAGTCTGAAAACTACTTACCAACCACCTAAGCCCCAAACTGGGATTCATTCCAGATGAAGTTTCTAAAAGACAAAAGTGATTTTGTCCTTCCTTATTCTTCGATGAAAACCCTTCGGTGGCATCTTGTTACTTAGCATATCTGGATGATCTGACCCCATGTGCCTCTCCCTACCCTCTTCTCTCACTGCAGAAACCCTAGCACAACCACATACACAGCATGTAGTTTCAAACCTCTCTCAGTGTTCTACCCCTTCTATTCAGATTACCAGCATTTCTTCAAGTACCTCCTCCCCATCAAGACTTTCAGAGTTCCCAAGGACTTCCTCTTCTATCCTGATATTGTCTGTGGTCTAGTGCTTTTAGAAATTAAAGAGTGTTTCTTGCACTCATATATTTATGAGGCTGTCTCTTTCCACATCACACTTCTATTGATGAAAGCCTACTGGAGGCAAAACCCCTGTTTAACTTGGTAAAGCCCCTGGATTATATTGAGTTGGCCAAAAAGTTCATTTGAGATTTTCCATAACATCTTACAGGAAAAAAATCCAGACGAACTTTTTGGTCAACCCAGAGTTATTACTGACAAGCTTTGAATGACTAAATATTCTCATATGAATTTTATATACAATTCCTAAAATACAGACAGGTTAACTTGCCCTGATGATTCTACCAGGATTCAAATCTAGTCCTTTTGCTTCCAAGTCAGCTAATCAGTGGTGGGAGTTGGGGGAGAAGGCAGGGGAGAGTGTGGCAGATAAGCCTGCAAATTCTTAGGTCAGACCTCTGGGATCATATCTAGTCTGCCATATTTTAACTGTGAACCTTAAACAAATTACATAACTTCCCTGAAACTTTCCTTAACTTCTGAAAATTGGGAGAAATCATGCTTATTTTACATGACTGCTGTGAAAATTAAAATAGATAATCTGTACTTAGCCCACTGTCTGGCACATATCAAGTACTCAATAAATGTTAGCCATCACTGTCATAGCACAGTTGCAATTTCTAAAATAACATAAAAAGATTACAATCTAAAATCATGATTTTAAAAAATTATGTGGTATACCCAATGATTTAAATGGTTCCTATATCTTCCACCCAAGTTAACCAAAATAGGTCAAGTCATAAGTTTCTGTTTGCCTTATAAATGTCAATATAGAGGTATGTTACTCAGCCATGAAGTTCGCTTGGTCAGCATCTCGTTTCTCACACACATTGTCACTTTCAATAAATTTTGCTTCTCTTAAAGATAAGTCGTTCGGTCTATCATCTTTATTGGAGTAAATGATACACTCTCCACGCTCTGGTATTTTCTTTTCACAGCAGTCTTTGATTTTGCTGGAGATGGAATCTTGTTTTAAACAAATATGGCTCATAACTTTGCTCTGTATCAAATAAGAATGAGAAATGACTTTATTTTCATAAGTTCTTCAGGGCTAGATTCTCCTTCATAAATAGAATGCAGAACCAACCATATCTGTAACATCTAGAATTGTTTCATCAACTAATTTGATAGCTAATTAAATTTTGCATTGATTTAATACAGTGCCCTTTCATTTTAATGCAAGCTTGATTTCTTAGGATTTTAGATGATATAATTATGAAAAATAGACTCATACATTTATTACATATTAGCTGGAATTTTCTTAAAGGTGGTCTAACCCCTGTTTCTTCCTCCAGACTCTTCAGAATGAGTCTGCACATTTCTCCTACTCTCTGTTCCAGCTTCACATGAACTACAATGAGTTTCATCAAAGCACTGGACTATTCCAGACACTCTGACTCTGCTCAAGCTGTTCCCCTACGTGGAATCTTATTCTGGGGAACACTGACGGTGAGGAATGAGATGGAGCTCTAGGTTGAGATGAGGAATGGAATGGAGGTTTGTACCATGTTTCCAGCAAACCACATAGAACCAGGGAGTCCATCTTTGCAGACAAATATACATCTCACCTAAGGCCATCATTATTCGGGGCAACACATCACTTATTGTCTGAAATTNCCATGTTTCCAGCAAACCACATAGAACCAGGGAGTCCATCTTTGCAGACAAATATACATCTCACCTAAGGCCATCATTATTCAGGGCAACACATCACTTATTGTCTGAAATTTCATTTCTGTTTTGAATGAAGTATACTATTCAATTGCTCTTATTTCTACATAAAGCCTTCAAAAAAAGCATATTAAAAATATAATATGATCCCTTAGTCTCAGCTCCAAACTTCACAGAAAACTCTTCAATTATACCCTAATTTAGTACATTGTATTCAATATTATAAAACCAACATCTCTACAAGTGACCAAATAATACACAAATAAACAGTGAGTGAGACTGCTTTTCATTGCAATAAATTTAAGGACAAAATAATTCTTGGGGACATCTACTGTCCATTGCTTGAAATAAAATGTATATATCTTCATACTCCAAAATTCAAGTTATCTGATGAGCATGATGTTTTGATTTGAATTTAAAACAGTAAGACTAATTTAAAAAAATCACTAAAAAAAAACAAACTAATTTCAACTAAGAAATCAGGATTATTTTTAATGAAATTATGTTACCTTCGTATGCATGAACAACTTCAACTAGGTCACTATTATATTTACCAGTATATGTCCCTAGAGAATCACTTTAAAGACTACAATATGAGTTATTTTAAATGAACATATTCACTTATTTGAAAAGATCGTTCCTAAGTATCCTGAAGAAACTCAGAGAAAGTAACTCTTAAAACATAAAGATCACCAGTCGTTTCCTGAGCTTTACTGTTAATTTCTAATATCTCTAAAAGAGTATTTGCAATATTAAAGAAAACTTTAGTCCGGCTGAATGAATGTTCACAAATTCTAAATTCCTGGGGATTATGTCATGTGCAGGAGAAGGCTATGGCACCCCACTCCAGTACTCTTGCCTGGAAGGTCCAATGGGCGGAGGAGCCTGGTGGGCTGCAGTCCATGGGGTCGCTAGGAGTTGGATAGATTGAGCGACTTCACTTTCGCTTTTCACTTTCATGCATTGGAGAAGGAAATGGCAACCCACTCCAGTATTCTTGCCTGGAGAATCCCAGGGGTGGGGGAGCCTGCTGGGCTTACGTCTATGGGGTAGCACAGAGTAGGACACGACCGAAGTGACTTAGCAGCAGCATGTCATGTGCATTTAATCACATAAAATAGAATCAACTAAGTAATCTAAAAGCAATCTCATTCATTAAAAAGTCCAATGCTTTATTTGGTCTCATTGTTAATACTTTATTTTTTATTTTATTTGGTTGATATTATTATTTAACAATTAATTTTTACTGAAGTATAGGTGTTTTACAATGTGTGTTAGTTTCAGTCATATATATATATAAAACTGAACATATATGTAAGAGACTACATGTTATTTTTTCAGACTCTTTTCTATTTCCATTAGAAGCTATTACAAGATATTAAATGTAGCCCCCTGTACCAAACAGGAGGTCCTTGTTGTTTATCTGTTTTATATATAGTAGTACTATCTGTTATTCCCAATCTATTAACATTATGATTTTATTGTAGTGAGTAGCCACACATTAAGGCAACTTCAGAATTAAAAATAGCCACCCTGAAATCACTATTTTTGCTTGGTTTTATAGAATATTTACCCTGCCACGGATGCACTGCACAACATCCCCTTCACAGCATCCATCATATTTGGAAGAAACATCTTCTAGAAGGGAGGTAAGTTGCTTAAATCCAATCTTGGGGAATTTTTGACTAAGTATAGCAATGTTTCTGGAAACAGAATTGATAAACCACTAAAACAACTTGAACAGCAAAAGACAAAAGGAAGTTCTTTGCTAATACAGTATAAGTAGCTGCAGTAAGCACTGGTATCCTTGTTTTTTCACCAATGGCTTTTCCAAATAACTGTTTATACATTACTTGGCCCACATGATCATTTGAAAATCCTAGGTTGATATTTTGAGTTTTAGTTCTAGGACTAGGGGGAGAAAAAGGTCTGAAAGATATGCCCTCTTCCACAATTGCTATAGCAAAACACATTTTTTAAGGCCCACCATTTCTTCTTGTGAGTCCATGGCAGGCATAGATAACTCATCACAGCACCCCTTTTAACTGATCTATTTGAAATCTCAGAATTTCTCACAAAACATTGCACTAGTACCATTGCTCTTTGGCTAGGTAAGATGTGAAATAAACTGTATCCCGAGAAGATAGTTTCCTAGTTATTAAAGTCAAAGATGGGTAGATAAGTCATGTTTAAAGCACTCAAAGGTTTTAAAACTCTGATTGGGAACTCACAAACCATTCAGATTCCCAACCAACCAAAAACTAACTCAGAAGTAGCCTTCTTTCTCACTGGGGTCTCCCCACCCGTCAGGGCTTCTCTCATCCTGATCTAATGTCCTGGTTCTGAGCAATCCAAGCAGATTAACCCCCACCTCAAAACCCCTGAGGATCTAAGAAGAGAATAAATAAAAAGTCATCAATAATTTAACAAAAACGGAACACAAACAAAAAAAATACAAAAAGAAGCAAAAGATAGATTATAAAACTCACATAGATTGTAAGATTTGTGGTCCAAATTTCATAAGTGCCCCACAGGCATTTTTTTGATAAGAAGACAATGCTTTTAAATAGTATATGAAAGGTTCTGCCTGAGGGATAAAGAGAAAATTCTGTTGAAGTAAGTGGGAAAATCCCACTATTCTCTTATTTCCTAACCACATGTCAACCAAGCAATCCCAATGTTTCCTCAGAAATAGAAAACCTATGGGGTTTTTTATCTCAGGAAATATGTATATCAAAATAAATAAAAATGTATGGCACATTATAAAGGCAGAGCCAGTCATCCTGATCACTAAATTACACGTGCTGGAAAGTGCAGTGTGCAGTAAGCTTGTCCCTCTCTACCAGGATGATTCACTTATATGGTTTAGGACTTGTCCAAGATAGAAGATAAAATGTAATTTTTACCCTCATTAGTTACTCACTAGTGTTTCCTTCCAATTTACAAGAAAGATAAAACCAGAAGAGAGACCTTAGAAACAGGCAATTTTTCAAAGGTCTCAAGTAATAAGAAATTTAGATCAGTTAGCAGGTGGTGAATGGGTTGAAAAAACAGTGAAAGTGACAAGAGAATGGCTGATAAGTGGTAAAAAGCTCTTTTGCTATAATTTAATTTTAAGTAAAGATCTATAATTTCGGGTGACTCCCTGTCCTTTTAATAAGTGTAATACCTACCTTTGTTAAATGGACTGAATATATATAATAGTAAATGGGATAAATGGAATGCCCACCTTTGTTCGAAAGCAGTTAGCTTTTTCTTGTTCTTCACAGCATGTTTTAGTCATCTCCTCAAAACGAGCAGCAACAGTTAGAAGTGTAGGAGCAAAAACGAAGGGGTTCCTTCTGGAAACTTCATAAACATAACTTCAAAAGGAAGGAAGGAGGGTGGGGAACAGGAAAGAAGTGAAGGAATGGTAGACAAGGGAAGAGAAAGAGAAGATTAAAAAAGACAAGATCAAGTTGCGAAAGTAAAGGCGAGAGGAAGAAGGATTTCCCATTACTGAAGGCTTCAAAGGAAGGCAACATTACTGAGTCTCCAAAAATGTCATACCACCGAAGTTGCCAACTCCCAAATAAGAATGACAATTGCAGTTCTAATCACGAACGCAAGGCCCTGGCTATTCTCTTTTCTTCCCCATGACGCCAGATGGTCCGCAGCTCTCCTTGTCATGCTCAAAGAACAGCTACCTATACAGACTCCATCTGAGATTCAGAGATCATAATCACTTAATGTAAAAAGAAAACTTTGTGATTTAAGCTTTCCAGAAAAAGTCTCTGCTTCTGCAACTATTGTACTGCTAAACATCCATTGACTTAATATTTATCTCTGATAAAAGCTGCACCTTCCCTTTTGAAAGACCATATATTTCCTCCAGTACTGCTTTCGTACCATGCACACACTTGGGTTCTGGGGCTTATCCCATTAGAAAATACACATCATTATTGAAAGAATCTTGAAAGCAGGTTTCATATCTTGTTCATCTTCTCAACAATGACCACAGAAGCTGACACACAAATGCATGCTGAATAAACTAATTGATCTGTACACCCAGCTATGTTCCTTTGGAATAGATACTGAATTTAGCCTAAGAATAATTTTTCAATTAGATGATTTTTCTACTAAAATTAAACTTACTTATTCAAAAAAGATTCCCTGTTATTTTTGTAAGTCTGGCATTTCTCTTCAGGATCCAGAGTAGGGAGAGGAGGCAAAAATCCTATATCAGCTTTCTTATTATGGAAGAAACAGAGTCTTCTTTCAAAGTCAACCTTACGGCAGCAGTGTGAAAAGTTATACTTTTGTGGCAGTCCCTCCATGGCACATATATTTTCCAGAAAAACCTCATTCTGGACAACAGAAAAGGAAAAGACACATTTTATTCATTGCAACATTTTTCAGGCTTCTGAGATGACACAATGGAAACAATGAGTGATGAGTGTCACTCTTTGAGAAAGAGATTCCAGGATGTTCCCAATATTACCAGCAGAGCATCTCTACCCACAGCCTTGACAACCATCCTACACTTTGGGAAACTCTATCCTATCCTGAGTCCCCTTAACCTCTTCCTATCTCTCTTCTGCCTACATCTCCCTTACATAGTGGCTTTTTTCTCTCTCTCTCAAGGTAACAGGGTCAGAGTGTAATGCGTTGGTTAAGCATTTAGTGGTAATGTTTAGTAATATCTTTCTAGAGATGCAGGTGGTTACTCTATTGGGAGGATGCCAAGAAAAGGGGGTGTGACAGTAGAGTACATGTTGAGAGGCACGTAAAGAAAGTAACTTTACTTCCATGCATTTTGCCAGGCTATTGGTTTAGTCTTCCTGCCTGTATACTTATGGCATGAGCCGCAAGCTCACAGCCAAGTCCTCCTGTGCATCAGTACACAGAATTGCATCTCTCCTAAGAAAGTGCCTTATCCTAAATACTGAAGTCAGGCAAAGTGACAACAAAAGCATAGAGCATCTCTCTATATATTTTCAAGCCAAAAATTCTCTCAGTGTTGACAAATAAGCTTGTTTGTTTAAGAAATGCAAACAATTTACTTACAGCTAATTTTGAACACTCTGGGAGTGTCCTGTCCGCCAAGCATTTATCTCTGCATTCTGTCATGGTTTTTACCAACACGTCTACTTCTTCAAAGGATGCCTCCTGAATATATTGAGCAAATGCAATGATGGTGCTGCAAGAGTCCACACAGAGTACACAATGATGACCTGCAGAATTGCCAGCTATGTCCAACCAAAATCTCATAGGAACACCCACTTGCTGACTAACCTTAGAAAATGATCAAAATGTAAAGTCTCTAAGTTTCATAATTTCTTGACAATTCAATTGCCTCATCTGAATTTTTCTTTAATACTGTATTCACTTTTTAATGGCATATATTTAATTAATATATTAGCGTTAATAATTCTGGAAGATGCCAGATAAGCTTATAATAAACATCATCATCATCAAAACAAGTTTAGAGGAACTCACATATATCCAACGTTATCCTCTATAAATTTCTGGGTGATTCTGACATCATCTGAAAGCAAAGATATTTAAGTTATTATATATCCTGGTGTTTTAATATTTTACCAACAAATTACTATATGTAACGCATTTTAAAAGTATAAAATAAAAAATGATATAGAAAAGATAGCATATTTAGTATGAAGAAGAGACATCATGTGAGCCAAATATTACATCTTAATCACAGTTGATTATGTGCTTAAAAATATTCATTAAGTTGAATTGGCTTGAATTAATCTCAAACTCAAGACTTCCCTAGTGGCTCAGACAGTAAAGCGTCTGTCTACAATGCGGGGGACCTGGGTTTGAGCCCTGGGTTGGAAAGATCCTCTGGAGAAGGAAATGGCAATCCACTCCAGTGTTCTTGCCTGGAGAATCCCAAGGACAGAGGAGCCTGGTAGGCTACAGTCTGTGGGGTCGCAAAGAGTCAGACACGACTGAGCAACTACACTTTCAATCTCAAACTCACCAGACTTTAGATTTACTATTGATGGCTCCCCAGTCACAACCGTCAAACACAAGCACCGTTTCCATGCTAGATAACAGGTATGACTAGAAAAGTAGTATGAAGTTTCATTGTTAAGTGGTATAATGCTACAGTTGTGCCCAGCAAGAGATGCCAGGCATGCTGATGGTAATGTAAATTATGCTGCTGCTGCTAAGTCGCTTCAGTCGTGTCCGACTCTGTGGGACCCCATTGATGGCAGCCCACCAGGCTCCCCCATCCCTGGGATTCTCCAGGCAAGAACAGTGGAGTGGGTTGCCATTTCCTTCTCCAATGCATGAAAGTGAAAAGTGAAAGTGAAGCTACTCAATCGTGTCCGACCCTCAGCGACCCCATGGACTGCAGCCTACCAGGCTCCTCTGTCCATGGGATTTTCCAGGCAAGAGTACTGGAGTGGGGTGCCATTGCCTTTTCCGAAACTATGATGCTAGCCAGACACAGATATTTAGGTGATCTCTGAACTAGTCTAACACCACTGGTTCCTTTCCAATAAGCGTATACTTATCAGAACACATTTGTATTTGTTCATACAGGCTATTTTCATGGAGTCTTTACTTTTTCAAAGTATTGAACTGGTTACTATGAGGCAATCAATGATAACTGAAACATCCCCCCTGGACGTGGGGTTCCTAGATACTCTCATAGTGCAAGTGACTCATGAACATGACTGTAATCCAATGTAGAATGTATATGATATTCTACAGTAAAGTGGGTACTAGGCAGCATATTAAAAAGCAGAGACATTACTTTGCTGACAAAGGTCCGTATAGTCAAAGCTGTGGGTTTTCCAGTAGTCATGGACAGATGTGAGAGTTGGACCATAAAGAAGGCTGAGCATTGAAGAATTGATGCTTTTGAACTGTGGTATTGAAGAAGACTTTTGTGAGTCCCTTGGATTGCAAGGAGGTTAAACCAGTCAATCCTAAAGGAAATCAATCCTGAATATTCATTGGACTGATGCTGAAGCTGAAGCTCCAAGACTCTGGCCACTTGATACAAAGAGCCAACTCATTAGAAAAGACCCTGATGCTGGGAAAGATTGAAGGCAGGAGGAGAAGGGGATGACAGAGGACCAGATGTTTGGGTGGCATCATTGACTTAGTGGACATGAGTTTGAGCAAGCTTCAGCAGATGGGGAAGGACAGGAAAGCCTGGCCTGCTGCAGTCCATGGGGTCACAAAGAGTGGGACATGACTAAACAACTGAGCAACAACAACATATAACAAGAATGCTTATGGTCTCTGGGTTAGGAACCAGAAAAGGATTATAGGAGGAGGGGTATATAAGTTGAGCCTAAAAAAAGTCCAAGGTTTCAGCTAGCTGAGAAGTAAGGAGGCTCATCTTTCTGTGTGGAGAGAAAGATGTGAGTAAAAGCACAAAGGTAAGGAATCCTGGGATGTTTGGGGAACATCAACTAATCTTCCACTTTGATGAGAAAGTGAGTCATAAAGAAAAGTAATGGAACCAGAGAAAGAAAGAACCTAGATCCAGATTATGTGTGCCTTTCATATAAAGCCGAGGAGTTTGGGCCTCAACTAGAAACCAAGAAGAGCCACTGAAAATGTTTATATAGAATAGTAATATCGTCATTTCTCTAAACTAAGAAATACCAGCCAGGAAATGGTATGTTTGATGTTCTTGGATCTCCCACAGTACCTAACAAATAGAAAGTAACAAGAACTATTTGTCAAATAGATGTAAGAATGAATGGATGGAGAGGGGGAAATCAAGAAGCTCATTAGGAGACTTTTGCAACTGTCCTGTTGAGAAATCAGCAGGATGTGAATTTTGGTAGGAGTAACAAAAGTGCAAAGGAAAATGTGGATGCAAAAATATTGGAGTCAAAAATCAACAGAACTTTTTTAAAAACATGTTTGTACAAGGGGCAAAGGAGAAGGAAAACTCAAAAATGACTATCCTTCTTTAAGCCCTGTGACTGGGCTCACTAGCAGGCACTGTGGTGGTGGTGGTAGTTTAGTTGCTAAGTCGTGTCCAACTCTTGTGACACCAAGAACTGTAACCTGTCAGGCTCCTCTGTCCATGGGGATTCTCCAGGCAAGACTACTGGAGTGGATTGCCATTTCCTTCTCCAGGGGATCTTCCCTACCCAGGAATGGAACCCAGGTCTCCTGCATTGCAGGCAGATTCTTTACCGGCTGAACTACAAGGGAAGCCCCAGCAGGCACTGTAGGGGGTACCAAATTAAGACATCATCCACAACTTCAGGGCATGGTAACACTTATAGCACCTTGGTGAACTGCAAAAAGATGGTCCTTTCAGGCCAGAGGGATTACAAAAAAACACCTCCAAACAGATGAAGTTCAAAATGTTCCCTCTTTGAGTAGAAGAAATATAAAAGTCATACTTTCCTCCAGGCTGATGCTGCTTCAGCTAGGCTTGAGGAAAAGCACAGGCTTGCAGGGATTTAAAAATTCGCCCAGTGTGTACAGTTGGGAGAAGCAGGGTCTGCATACCCTTAAGGTGTTTACTACACAATTAGGAAATACAACCAGAAGACCAAAGTTCCAGTAAAATCTCAACTCATGTCTAATGTTCCTCTGTTTCCATACACTACACATATTTGCAAGAAACATTAATGTTTTCCAATCCAAACTGTATCTCCCAGCAACACTTCTTATATTACCATTATGCTGGTGACCGATTGCTGGGTGTGATAATTGTCTCTGTCAGTAGATAGGGTAATATGATCCAAAACACAATATCTGGAAAGGTTAGATCAGGGTATCTGATCAGTATATGTAAACTAGGGAGAGGGAGAAAAAAAGCAAGTGAAAATTTAAACTGAAAGACACCAAAGTTAAAAACTAGAAATTAGCCCAACTCAGTCATTCCTTAGGGGATAGACAAGGAAATTTCTTACCTACATCTTGAGGCTGTGTGGGCAAGGTTAGGGAGTCAGTCAAAAAGAAAAAGAAAATAACAAAACCTGTAAGTTTTAACTGTTTCATTTTTAAAGAAATCACATTCACAAAAGAAAAGTAACATGAATGAGGAAAATCAAGTTTTTATATTATTCTTTGACACTATTAGTAAAAAAGTAACTTGCTTAACCTATTTCTCATATACCTCATATTTGATTTTTATTTGATCACTCTGCAGAATTTTTTGCTAATTATTAACCAGGAAAAAAAATTCTCTCAGTGTTTTACTGGAAAAATCTATTGAGTTAGAAAAAGAAGTTCACAGGTTAAGTATGCACAATATCTAGTCAAACAGACAACCAAAAAAAAAAAAAA
>SJYQ01002611.1:110560-166246 GCA_006410935.1 Redunca redunca | reverse complement strand
AAAATAAGATGTTATTCTGGTAAAGATAGAGCAAAGCAAGTACCCACAAAATAAAAGTTTCTGAACAAGTTTATTATAAGAATTAATAGCCTTAAAGATGTCTGTCTTTTTCATGTTGATGTTGACAGAAGCCAGCAAAATTCTATAAAGCAATTATCCTTCCATTTAAAAATACATAAATTTTTAATGTTTGTGTTATTTCAACCAGTCACTCAAATTCTGGGAACCTATACTAAGATCATGATCTTAAATAATGAAATATTTTTAGTACGTGATATAAAAGAAGAAATCTATTTCTTAGTTACGGCCACTTATAAGGACACAAAAACAATAGCTACCAGGTAGCTATTTGGTGCCCTTGGAGCCCATTTTGTGCCTCCATCACATTTTAAACACTCTTCTCTACTGTAAGAATCCTGGACTTCTAAAACTAAGGAAATTTTCAAAAACGAATGGGGACATGTCAAAAGAAAATAGAAATCAGTAGGACAATTTGACAATAAAGTAAATAATGAAAGGAATGCATTATAACACATTAAATTTTGTTTTAAAATTCCATGAATCTATACCAATACAAAATTAAAATAAAAGGAGAGGAAGTAAAAGCTCTTATCTCTTTAAGAAGATCAACTAATAAATGTAAATAATGATTTGTAACTCTCACAGTAGCAACTGATCTAAATCAGTTTCATGAATGGATGCCTAAGTTACTGGTGAGAAATTATCAGACAAAGGCACACTTACAGTTTTAAACTATAACTCCACAGATTACTTATTAATTACCAAGAAAAAAGACATTTTTACATATGGAAAAGTAAACAGTGGTACAGAGAAAAAGAAGTGGGGAGAGAAAGAGGTAGATAAAGTAAAAGGGAGAAGGAGAGAGAGACTGAGTTTTCTGAAACTGGCTTGGTCAGCCTCTTTGGTTGCAACCAGTATGGCACCCAACTCCAGTACTCTTGCCTGGAAAATCCCATGGACAGAGGAACCTGGTGGGCTGCAGTCCATGGGGTCGCTGAGAGTCAGACACGACTGAGCGATTTCACTTTGACTTTTCACTTTCATGCATTGGAGAAGGAAATGGCAACCCACTCCAGTATTCTTGCCTAGAGAATCCCAGGGATGGGGGGAGCCTGATGGGCTGCCATCTATGGGGTCGCACAGAGTCGGACACGACCGAAGCGATTTAGCAGCAGCAGTAAACGTCACTGAGGAAGTGAGACCAAGAAGTGAAAAAAGCTAATAAAGGAGGTGTTAATGAGGAGAGTAACCATGTAGGCAGCTGGGTGTAACCCTGTCTGAAAAGTGGAAGATGATTTCCTAGAATTGTCTCGGCCAGAGACTGGGAAGCTGGGGCATTTATAAGCGGACTGAAGGATGACCAAGTAGTATAATTATAAAAACCCTAAGGAGAAAAAACACTCGGGTTTTTTTTTTTTTCCACAATTTTAGAATTTATTTTTTTATTGAAGTATACTGGAGAAGGAAATGGCAACCCACTCCAGTGTTCTTGCCTGGAGAATCCCAGGGGCGGGGGAGCCTGGTGGGCTGCCATCTATGGGGTCGCACAGAGTCGGACACGACTGAAGCGACTTAGTAGTAGTAGTAGTATAATTGACATACAGCACTGTATTAGTTTCAGGTATACAACACGATTCAATATTTGTCTACATTACAAAATGCTGACCACAATAAGTCAAGTTAACACTCATAAGCATACATAGTTATTTTTTTCTTTTTTATATTGAGGACTTGTAAGACCTACTCTTAGAAACTTTCAACTATGCAGTAAAATATTACTAACTATAGTCACTATGCTTTTGACCCTCCTGTTCATTTGTTTCCTGCATCTCCCCTTGCCACCCAGCAATCACCAATCTGTTCTCTGTGTCTATGAGCTTAAGCTTTGTTATTGGTTGGTCAGTTTTGTTTTTAGATTCCATATAAAGTGAGATTATATGGTAGTCGTCTTTCTCTTTCTGAGCTACTTCACTTAGTATGATAATCTCTAGTTGCATCCATGTTGCTGCAAATGGCATTATTTCATTCTTTTTAATGCCTGAGCAAAGCAGCGCTAATAGATAATAAAACATTCTAAACTAGCATAATAATTAAAACAGTGTATTACTGGCAATCAAGAGAAAGATACATACAAATAAAATTTTAAAATTAGGTTCAAATGCTTATCCATGCACTAGGAAAATTCCAAATAGATCACAGATCTAAATGTTAAAAGGGGGTGGGGAGAGTAAATGTACTAGAAGAAACACAAGTGAAATGGGGACAATTTAAATTCAACTACCCCAAAAAAGTTTTTAAGACTGTATATGGAAAAATATTATAGGCAAATTCACAAATGCAGAGGAGAAACTGAGAAAAGACAGCTGCAATCTATCAAAATACAAAGAGACCCTGAAATATGAAAGAAAAAAATACCAACAATCTAATAGAAAAATAGCAAGATGATATAAACAGATGGTATTCAAAAAGAAAAAACATTTAAAAGGATAGTTATTCTAAAAAAGATGCTCATAATTGGAAAAATGAACATCTAGCAACATCATAGCACCATTCCTCACCTATGCTGCTGCTAGTCGTGTCCGATTCTGTGCGACCGAATAGACGGCAGCCCACCAGGCTCCGCCGTCCCTGGGACTCTCCAGGCGAGAACACTGGAGTGGGTTGCCATTTCCTTCTCCAATGCATGAAAGTGAAAAGTGAAAGTGAAGCTACTCAGTCGTGTCCGACCCTCAGCGACCCCATGGACTGCAGCCTACCAGGCTCCTTTGTCCATAGGATTTTCTAGGCAAGAGTACTGGAGTGGGGTGCCACTGCCTTCTCCGATTCCTCCCCTACATGATTAGCAAAATTCTAAAAGTTTGACAACATACTTTGAGGATAAAACAGTGGAGAAATAGGTCCTCTTATCCAGAGCTTCTACAAATGCAAAATGGTGGTGCAAGACCTATAGAGAATTTGGCAATATCTAAAAAGTTATGTGCTTCCCATGTGGCTGAGCGGTAAAGAATCCGCTTGCTAATACAGGACACACAGTTTCAATCCCCAGGTTGAGAAGATCCCCTGGGGGAGAAAATGACAACCCATTCCAGTATTCTTGCCTGGGAAAACCCCTGGACAAAGGAGTATGGCAGGTTACAGTTCATGGTGTCACAAAAGACCCAGACACGACTTACCAACTAAACAACAACAGAAATAAATGTATTTGTCCTTTGAAATTTAGAAATTTGTTAGAAACAAATTTCTGGCAGGTACTTATACTAAAAAAATAAAAATAAAATGGGCTCTCCTGGTGGCTCAGATGATAACAATCCCCTAGAGGAGTACATGGCAACCCACTCTCAGATTCTTCCCTGGAGGATCCCCAGGGACAGAGGAGCCTGGTGGGCCCCAGTCCATGGGGTCGCAAAGTTGAACACAACTGAGCAGCTAAGTACACCCATGCTAAAAATATGCTACCAATATGATTAAACAACTAAAGCACTAGGTTCTTCACTGTGGCATTATCTGCATTAGCAAAGGATTAGAAATTATCCAAGTCTCAATACAAGGTCAATTTAAAAACTATAGCCCTAATCACACAAAGAAATTCTGTGCAGCTGATTAAAAATTGAAGAAAAAACATATGCATAATATGAAGTGGTCACCAAGATTATATTTTTAAGTGTAGAAAAGGTGCAGAACAATATATGCAAGTATATAATCCCTTATGTAACATAGGTAGAATGGTATAATAAGAAAATTATTTATATACATATTTGCTTAACTGTTAAAAATAAAGAAAAGAATGGATAACCAAGCTCTGAGAAAAGCTGTTATCTATGGGAGAACAGGGCAGAAGCAATACAGTGTCTAAGTTACTTCAAGCTGCTATAACAAAACACCATAAATTGGGGGGCTTATCAACAACAGAACTTTATTCCTCTCAGCTCTGGAGGCTGGGAATCTGAGATCAGGATGTCAGCCTGATCGGGCTCCGGTGAAAGCTCTCCTCAGGGTTGCCGGCTGCTAAAATCTGGTGCTGACCTCACATGGCAGGAAAAGGGTATCAGGGTAATACTGGCGTCACAGAATCAAGGTCCCTTCTCTCCAGTTTTTTGGAAGAGATTGTATAGAATTAATATACTATCTTCCTTCAGTGGTTAGTAGAATTCACCAGTTTTCTGGAGTTTTATGGGAATGATCTTAACTAAATTTTGCATTTCTTTAATGGACATAGAAATAAACAGATTATCTTTTTTTTTTTTAAGGGAGCTTTGGTAGTTTGTATCTTTCAAGGCATTTGTTCATTTCATCTAAGTTGTTGAATTTATTGGCAAAATATTTTTCAAAATATTCCCTTATTATTTTGATATCTGAAGTGATGTCACCTCTCTCATTCCTGGTCCTAGTAATTTAGGGGTTTTATTGTTATTATTATTCCTTGACAAATCCAGCCAGAGATTTATCAATAGTAGTGATCTTCTCAAAGAACAAGTATTTGGCTTTATTGATTTTTGTCTACGTTTTTGTGTGTTTTCTATTTTATTGATTTCTCCTTTGATCTCCATTACTTCCTTTATTTGGCTTGCCTTGTTTTAATTTGCTCTTTTTGCCTTAAGGTGGAAGCTGCATTCATTGGTTTGAGATCTTCTTTCTTCTCCAACAAATGTTAAGTGAAGACAATGGAGTGCTATAAATTATAAAACAGAGTGACTTTGATGCTATACATTTTCTTTAGGTGATATTTTAATAATATCCCACAAATTTTGATATGTTGCATTTTCATTTTAATTCAATTTAAAATATTTTAATGCCCTTTTTATTTCTCCTTTGATTCATGAGTTCCTTAGAAATATGTTATTTAGTTCATGAACACTGAATTTCCAGATATCTTGCAATTATATATTATCAATTTAATTTTATACCATCAAGCAATTTTCTGAAATATCCCTTAATTCTTTGAAAGTGGCATCATTGGGAAGAGACAAATTCTTTGTACAATAATCCAGCAGTCCTGAGGCAGTAGGGAGAGGTTGGAAGAGTCATTTTTTTAAGAGTGACTGATCTATACTGGGTTTCCCTGGTGGTTCATATGGTAAAGAATCTGCCTGCAATGCAGGAGACCTGGGTTCGATCCCTGGGTTAGGAAGATCCCCTAGAGGAGGGCATGTCCATGCAGAATTCCACGGACAGAAGGGCCTGGCAGGCTACAGTCCACAGGGTCACAAAGAATCAGACACAGGAATTCAATCCCTGGGTCAGAGAGATCCTCATGAGGAGGTCACAGCAACCCACTCCAGTATTCTTGCCTAGAGAATTCCCTTGGACAGAGGAGCCTGGAAGGCTACAGACCAAAGTGTTACAAAGAGGAGTGAAGTGATTCAGCATGCACACACAGTCTATACTCAACTGCTTTCAACAGTTTGTAGCCCAGCAGGAAATTAGTCCTATCCTAATCTTATCCTCTAGACATCAAACGTTTGGATTTTGCAACTCTGATTAAATTAAGGATCTTGAGATGAGGGTTACCAGTCAGGGTCTAATCCAGTGAGAAATGGTTTTAAGAGAAGAACAGGGGGAGATTTGAGACAGAGAAGAGGAAAGAGAAGACACAGACACATAGAGAGAAGATGATGGGAGAATGGAAGCAGAGACTAGAATGCAAGCCCAGGAATGCTGAGGCACCCACCAGAAGCTCAGGGAAGCACTGCCCTGGTAGTGACCGCAGGCCTCCACAACTGTGAGACAGAGAAAACTGTTCCAAGCCACCCAGCTTGCAGTAGTTTATAACAGTAGCCACAAGACACCAACACATCCTCATTCTATACCCTAACCAAACCACAAGAATCTCTAACCTCCTCAATGGTTTCTTGTGTTTTTAATGTCAATTTCTCAGACCCATGCTTCTCCTTCTCCCCAGTGTGACTTTTAGAAAATGGAGCTAGTTGACTCCTCTAGGTTACCACCATGTAAGAGAATACAGCCCATGCATGTGTATTCATCTATATACCCATCAAATGTGACCTAATGCCTATTATGTTCCAGGCACTACTCTTCAGTCAGTTCAGTTCAGTTCAGTTGCTCAGTCGTGTCCAACTCTTTGCGACCCCATGAATCACAGCACGCCAGGCCTCCCTGTCCATCACCATCTCCCGGAGTTCACTCAGACTCAATCCATCGTTTCCGTGATGCCATCCAGCCATCTCATCCTGGGTTGTCCCCTTCTCCTCCTGCCCCCAATCCCTCCCAGCATCAGAGTCTTTTCCAATGAATCAACTCTTCGCATCAGGTGTCCAAAGTACTGGAGCTTCAGCTTTAGCATCATTCCTTCCAAAGAAATCCCAGGATTGATCTCCTTCAGAATGGACTGGTTGGATCTCCTTGCAGTCCAAGGGACTCTCAAGAGTCTCCTCCAACACCACAGTTCAAACGCACTGAGAATAATAGAAGTGAACAAAGCAGAGAAAAACCCTGTCCTCATGGAGTTTACATGAATTGGGGTAGTCAGAAAATAAATAAAATCTACTGTACATGAGAGGGTGATAATTGTTGTGGAAAATAAGGATAGGTATCTGATTTAAAATAGGACAGTCAAGGAAGACTTTTCCAGCAGATGACAATGTAGAAGCCTGAGGAGGTGATGGAGTTTGTCTCCCACATATCTGAGGGCACAGTTTCCAAGCAAAAAGAATCACAGCGGCAAGTTAATTGGAAATTAATCAGTAACTTGAAGAATATCTAGGAGGCCACTGTACCTGAACAAAGAGGCTCAGTGGAAAAGAAGAAAGAGAAAAGGGCAGAAAGCTATTATCATGCAGAATCATTATAGAGACTTTAATCTGAGTGAGATGGGAAGCTACTTAGAGATTTTTTTAAAAGATTTTTTGATGTAAGCCAGTTTTTTTTTGTAAGCCATTTTTTAAAGTCTTTATGGAATTTGTTGCAACATTGCTTCGTTTTATGTCTTTCCTTTTTGGCCCTGAAGCATGTGGAATTTTAGCTCCCTGACCTGGGACTGAAACTTCACCTCTTGCATTCAAAGGCAAAGTCTTAACCATTGGACCCCAGGCAAGTCCTGCTACTAGGAATCTTAAGTGAAAAAGTGGTATACTGCACTTCAACCAAAGATCACTAAATTACTATGTTGAGCTGGCAATGAGGCAAGGGTACCTTGTAAGGAGAACAATTAAGCTGTGGCAATAATCCCTCTGTGGCAGGACTGTGGCTTGCACTAGCGGTATTGGGAAAAAGTCAAATTTGGGGTGTACAAGGATGGTAGAGTCATCAGGTTGTGTTCCTAGATTGATTGTAGGGCTGATGCAGAAGAGAGGAACCATAGCTGACTCTAAGGTTTCTTGCTTGAGTAACCAGAAAGATGCACAAGACAGAGGGAGACATAGATTTGGGAGTTCAGCTTAAACTGTGCCAAGTTTGAATTGTCTTCCCATTATCAACATGGAGATGTTAGGGAGGAAGCTGACACAAGAGCCTGGAAATTAAGGGGAAAGAAAGCCAGGTTGGAGATATAAATATATGTTGTCAATATTTAGATGGTATGAATGTACCAAGTCTATATGAGATTATCACTCCAGTATTCTTGCCTTGGAGAATCCCACGGACAGCGGAGCCTGGCTGGCTACAGTCCATAGTGTTGCAAAGAGTCAAGCAATGAAATGACTTAGCACTCAGAGAGTAATTTTACGTTTGGGAAGAGCAGCTCTGGGACACTGCAACATTTAGAGGTCAAAGAATTGCAGAAAATGTAGTGAAAAATATTGAGGAGATTCAGTCAATAAAGTTGGAGTAAAATCCAGAAGCCAACAAGAAAAATGTTTCAAGGAGATGGCAGTGATCTATTGTGTCAAATTCTCACCAGAGAAAGCAGGTAACTAATTTTACACCATGGAAGCCACTGGTAGCTTGGACTAGAAAAAGTTCCTACCTAGTGTCTTTATTTATTGTTTGCTTAACTTGCTTTTTTCTAAGAGGTAGAACTGTTCTAAAATCTCCAATTTTTTGTTGTATTTGTGTCAATTAGTCCTAATACTTCAAAAAAATTTTTTTCCTTTATATATGTCCATGAAATATAATTTGGTTCATATGTTTTCCAAACAGCTTAATCTTACCCAAACTTTCCCCTTAACAATAAAAAACTATTTTCCTGTTAAATGCTTTTATGTTGAATTCAACTATATCTTACTGTGATTTTTAAGTTAATACGTTTTAGAATTACACCAAAATCAGGCAAAGTCCACAGATACTGCAACAGAACTGAAAGGAAAATGTGAAGGACAAAGCAACTGAGTTAGAACCAAAAGCTCATTTTATTGCTCTGAGCAAATGTTTTCTCCAGCAGCAGAGGCCAAAACATAAATACACCTTTTAGATTTCTATTCAAAATCTAATACAATTAACAGCCTCCCTACTCATGGGCTGATCTTTTTGTCACCACTTACTGACCTTGTCCCCCGCTACGCTTTTCCCTGCCCCTACTCCCCATATGCTGGGCTGGATGAAGCATAAGCTGGAATCAAGATTGCTGGGAGAAATATCAATAACCTTAGATATGCAGATGACACCACCCTTATGGCAGAAAGTGAAGAACTAAAGAGCCTCCTGATGAAAGTGAAAGAGGAGAGTGAAAAAATTGGCTTAAAGCTCAATATTCAGAAAACAAAGATCATGGCATCCGGTTCCATCACTTCGTGGAAAACAGATGGAGAAACAGTGGAAACAGTGGCTGACTTTATTTTTGGGGGCTCCAAAATCACTGCAGGTGGTGACTGCAGCCATGAAATAAAAAGATGTTTACTCCTTGGAAGGAAAATTATGACCAACCTAGACAGCATATTAAAAAGCAGAGACATTACTTTGCCAATAAAGGTCCATCTAGTCAAGTCTATGGTTTTTCCAGTAGTCATGTATGGATATAAGAGTCGGACTGTGAAGAAAGCTGAGCACTGAAGAATTGATGCTTTTGAATTGTGTTGTTGGAGAAGACTCTTGAGAGTCCCTTGGACAGCAAGGAGATCCAAACAGTCCATCCTAAAGGAGATCAGTCCTGAGTGTTCATTGGAAGGACTGATGCTAAAGCTGAAACCCCACTACTTTGGCCACTTGATGCAAAGAACTGACTCATTTGAAAAGACCCTGATGCTGGGAAAGATTGAAGACGAGAGGAGAAGGGGATGACAGAGGATGAGATGGTTGGATGGCATCACCGCCTCAATGGACATGAATTTGAGTGAACTCCAGGAGTTGGTGATGGACAGGGAGGCCTGGCATGCTGCAGTCCATGGGGTAGCAAAGAGTCGGACATGACTGAATAACTGAACTGAACTGAACTCCCCATCTTCCATATCTCATGAGATATCTCCTTAAAAACGAATTACTCTGCTTAAATACTATGTTCATCCCCTGGTGCCCACAAGACTTTGTTCAAACCCTTTGTAGTAAAACCCATGAGAATCCACTCAATCCCATATAGTATGCATGTCTTGTTTGATCTTCCATGTCTAGACATTCATTCGTCATGGTTTGCCATAGTTCATGTTTTCCTTTTTCATGTATTTGCCTTCTTCTTTATCCATTCATCTTCTGAGACACTTAAATGTTTGTCTCTGCCAGTGTGACTTTCCATAGTCACAACTGGTCTCACCCACTCTCATTCTCTCAACAATATGTCCTGCCTCTATAATAGCCATAATCTCATTGCATTGCTGTTAGTTCTTTCTTTTTTTGAGCAACTGCAGGACAGTGACTGCACCCAGAACAGGACCTGAGACACAGAGAGTGTTCCAACAAATACTTGAAGAATAAAAAGAAATAATAATAATTGGTGACAGTGTCAGTTACTGTCAATCAAAATAACTAGAGTAAACACTATGTTTTAAACGGTCTATGAATAGAGAACTGAACAAGATTAAGAAAAAAGTAGATGTTAAATTAGAACACTTAAGTGATATTTAATGAACAGTATGCCCTGGAAGCACCACATAGTGCTTTACTTGGGAACATCTTTTTAGTTCATCATATAATTTAGTCTTCAGTGTCATAAATCCATCCTTGAGTAGCTTTAATCTCCTGCAGGGACCAATACTCAGTGCTTTGTGACCAGAATCTGCTTCCAAAAATGGTATACAAAATGACTTAAAGAAATTATCTACATGTTTTCATAAATAAGCAGTCTAGGAAAAAGGAAACATTTGAAGGTATTTTATTCCTTTGATAGGGAAATCTCACATAAAAGTCTTCATCATTTCTTTAATTCACAAAAAGCACAAATCAGTTAGAATTAAAGGGAAAAATTCACACCAAACAAAAATAAAGACTTGTTTTCTTCTCTTCCTCCTGTAACAAGAATAAAAACATTATATAAATATTAATTAAATTAATAGGCACAGTAACTAGTTGTATTATTTTGCATTAGGTGTGTGTGTGTGTATGTGTGTATATATATGCATCTATATGTATATATACATATATCAGATCTGTATCAGATATACTGATAGGAAGGCCTCCTGATGGCATTCTCTTTAGCCTGTGAAAAAGCCTAAAAGAATTTTGAGTTTTTCAAATCACCAGTTTAAAATTGTGAACATTATCATGTTCCAGGGTTTTAAATAAATTTTTTTTTTACTGAATTTCCCTGAGGCTGGGAAAGATTGAAGGCTGGAGGAGCAGGGGACGACAGATGATGAGACGGTTGGATGGCATCACCTACTCAATGGAGATGAGTTTGAGTAAACTTCGTGAGTTGGTGATGAACAGGGAGGCCTAGAGTGCTGCAGTCCATGGGGTTGCAGAGTCGAACATGACTGAGGGACTGAACTGACTGACTGACTTAAGAAAGTATTTAATGCTAGCTCTTAGGATGCATTTCACTATGGATAAATATTTGGGGAGAATCAACATTACAGTTAGCCTTTTCTGAACTTTTTGTTACCTGAAGTCATTTAGACTTCCAAAGCAGCACGAGTTTTTGAAATCAGTACTGGACCCTGCAAATTAAAAATAAAAAACAATCATCAACAAACTAGTGA
This sequence comes from Redunca redunca, assembly GCA_006410935.1. Classification (NCBI taxonomy): domain Eukaryota; kingdom Metazoa; phylum Chordata; class Mammalia; order Artiodactyla; family Bovidae; genus Redunca; species Redunca redunca. Next base: position 155,204 of record SJYQ01002611.1, on the reverse strand, counting down.
CTATAACAAAAAAGAAGCAGAGTCACAGATACAGAGAACAAACTAGTGGTTACCAGTGAGTGGGGAGGGGAAAGGGGGAGGGGAGATAAGGAGGGAGGGGAGTAAGAGGTGTTAGGTATAAAATAAGCTACAATGATACAAAGTACAACCTGGGGAATATAGCCAATACTATAAAAGGAGTAGAACCTTCAAAAAATTGTGAATCACCATACTGTATACCTGTAACTTATATAAAACTGTACATCAACTACTAATAAAAAATGAAAAATATAAAAGTGAACTCAATCAATAAGTCTCATCAGATTAAAAGGTAGATGACTATGCTAGTCACAACACAGTTAACTCTCTACTACCTAGGGGTAAATTCACAGGTTTATAGATTAAACAGGTTAAAATAAAGATATGCAACTCTGATGTCAACAAACTTGGACAACGGAAGCCAGTGGTGGAAAAAATCTTCGACTCTGATCAACAGTAGATATTTCCTATACCAAACTCCAAATTCTCCTCATCCTCTCTCCTTTCTCTAAAAATCAGTCATAGAAATTGAAAGATTTGCAGAGAAAATACCACTAAGCTACTATTTGTTAATGTTCTCTACCTGTTAATGTTCTCAGAACAGGGGACATTAATCTTTTTGTATCATATTTATCATAAACAGTTTACATAAAATCTATTTTACCTAGTTTTCTCTGATTTTGCTATCTGTCCCACCCACTTCTACCAAAAACACAAACATATACTAATAAGTACACACATTGAAACACACAATCATATTATCTATTGAAAACCTCAACATTTCTAAATATTATTAAATAACAAAACATCTAAACTTCTATATTATGAGACAGTCAAATAAAAGAGCAAAAGGCTGAAATGTAGAATGTCTTTTTAAAATATAGTGATGCTATATTCAAATGTATTTAGTAATACTAACTTGAGGCTTATGAAGTGTAACCAATTTGTAAATCCAGCCAAAATTGCTAAATAATTATATTAAGATAATCCTTAATTACTACTCTGTTAATATTCAAAGGTTTGCTCCTCACTGATTTCAATATACTTTCTATAAATATTCCCCCAATATCCCATTTGCACAATTAATTTGCAACTAAATCATTTTCATCCATTTGCTGAATTGATAAATTTTAGGTCAGAAACCTTCTAAATTATCATCAGTTCATTATATATTCACTATGGCTTTCTCCACTAGGAAATAAGTCAAAATTAGTAACTCTCATTATACATTCCAAATTACACTTCTTCCTAATATTTATGAAAACTATGACTATTTTTAAACATTATAGTCTTTTGATCTGTTTCTAAATTAAATATAAATATTTCTGGCATTATTTTAAAATTGTAAATTAGTGAGATATTAATTTTTCATTACAGAAAATTCCATACCGAGTGTTTGAGTATAAACATGAGCTGCACCTACCTCTTCTGTAAAGCAGACTTCCTGCTCTTGGCTTTGGCAGCACTTTTCCAGGAGGCTAGAGAAATCTGCAACAACAGTCTCAAGTTGTTCCTCTGTTATTTGTGGCTTCTGCTTCACAAGGTTAATGAGAAACCTGTTTCAAAACAAACCAATATATAAGAGAAGTCTGCTTTGCAATGGTATTTTTCTAAAAACTTCTTAGCAGAGAACTTTCAGAGCCCCAGCAATCCTTGCTCTACATCCTCACTCCATCAATTATCACCAGACTTACCATACATATTTTGTCTAATATTTATTAGAAAGACTGAGGCTAGAACCATGGTAAATGTTCCTCTGGTCTGGATTTATGCAAATTATAGATGAAACACTACTTCATAGTTTCACCATACTTGTATGTAGCGAAATACGGTCTTCTTACTTGCCTAAAATATCCTTTCTGATTGGTTCTCTCTTCTAAAATATGTCTTATCTATACTCAGTCTCCGACTTCCAAATCCCTGCCATTCATAGTTATCGCACCCCTACCTGAACACTACCTGTCCATCCTAATTGCCTGTACTATACATTTAGTGCTAAAATCCAGGGGGTCACACAGAGTCAGACACAACTGAGGGGCTTAACAACAACAACAACAATATATTAGTAATATATTCATGTTGAAATTAACATTAACTGAAGAAGTGGGAGAAGCTTGCCAGAGGAGGCAGCATTCTCACATGCCTCAGACTGACAGAAAAAAACGGAAGAACAGGTTTTCCAAAATGAAGGGAGACCTTTTACAAAGCATGGGAGTATTAAAATGCATGGAAATTTGCAGAAATGAATTCCACTCTGCATCACTATCATCATTACAGAATGTGTCCCACGATGAACTGAAATGTGCATTCCATTTCCTAACACCCATAACTTCATGGTTGAATAGAATATTATGGTTATTTTCTTCAAGGAGTAAATAATGTGGAAAAAATGCAAAGGTGATTTTTCAGTGCTTGTATTGCATGTACCCAAGACTTCCTATAAAGATATATCCTAATTAACCCTAAACAGATTACCTCCTTTTTCTCAATCCCAAAACGCATCACAACAATAGTTAAAATGGAGATTCTTTTTACAAACAGGAACATCTGCCCCCAGTGAATTTTTCCAGAAAAAAGCTATGAAGACACTGAGACAGGACAATTTTGAAAGTCACTTTAAGTGCTTGGGAGTAATAACGTTCTCCTGGTGAGCCCAAGAGTGTTGGGTGCGTGAGGTAGAAATCTCCACCACTAGTGATGTCAGTCTTCTCCATAGTAGCAAATAACCATTTCTTACTGTTGCTTCATTGTCTGCAGAGGTACCCCCTGAACTTGGCATAGATCCTTATGGAAGATGAACTTGTCATCGGAGAATGGCGGAGGCACGTATGTCTCGTCCACCACCAAGCTGCTGAAACATGGCCTCCTGTTGGAGTATGAAGAGGTGCAGCACTGGCCAACACCTGGGTTTATGGGCTTCTCTTCATGTCTGATGCATAAGTGTCCTATAATGAGGTCAGCCTGATTAGGAGAGTGAGAAAGGAGAAAGCAAAGACCAGAGAATTAATTCAGGGAAATTGTTGCAGTAATGTTTAATGTCCAGTAATACTAACATTATAGGAAAAACGTGTTGTCTGTATCCCCATATGTGCTGCCATATTTGTCTTTACCCACTTGTTTGGGATAAACTCCAGCTTTTAGTTACCTATGTTCCACAGGTGATATGGAAGACAGCCCCTTCAGCTATTTGTGTTAGCTATTGAAAACACATTTTCAGTTACATACATACTTCCACAGGGGAAAAGTCTCTGCTCTGACCCAGGAAATCATTACATGGCTTACCTTTTCCATGTAAATTTAGTTGAACTTTCCATTTTCCTTTTGGGATTCAGAGAATCACTTTCTGAAGGCAAGAAGAGCAAAACCTAACCTCTCCACATAGTTAATACATAAGTGTCAGTCGCTTAGTCGGGTCCGACTCTTTGCGACCCCATCGACTATACAGTCCGTGGAATTCTCCAGGCCAGAATACTGGAGTGGGTAGCCTTTCCCTTCAGAGGATCTTCCCAACCCAGGGATGGAACTCAGGTCTCCCGCATTGCAGGCAGATTCTTCACCAGCTGAGCCACAAGGGAAGTAAGAAGTAAGGCCTGTGTGTGTGTGTGTGTGTGTGTGTGTGTGTCCTTAAGGCTTTCTTCATGTAGAATTCACCTGCCTTCCACACTTCAGAGATACCTTTTTTTATTATTTCAAAACAGTTTTTATATGGACCAATTTTAAAATCATTTTGAAATTGTGATACTATTATTTTTGTTTTATGTTTTTATTTTTTGACTGTGAAGCATGTGGGATCTTAGCTCCTCAATCAGGGATCAAATCCACACCCCCTGCATTGGAAGGTGAGGACTTAACCACTGGACCACCAGGGAAGTCCCCAGAGATATTTCTTAAGCACCTAATAATAACTTGTAATAAGGGCCAACATATTTTGTATGCATACTATGTATCACGCTAGTGCGGAGTGAGTCACACTGATTTAAGACAGCCCTTGACAACTTCTGTTCTCAGACGTCAGATGAAAAGTCTCAAGCTTAGTAAGATGACCAGCTTTCCCAGTGTGACAAGACTAACAAGTCTTGAAATGGGACAGGAATGTAGGCAGAAGGCCCCCAGAAACTATACCCCTGAAGCATTCTACCACCCTTGTCCCTGCATCCTCCTAACATGTGGGATTCCATAAATGACAAAGATGACAATGCTTGGTTACAGGAAATTTTCTTTTTACTTCTAACCTTTGACAAAAAATTCCAGGACGTGAAGACTTACTAGCAATTAACTCCTCATCATACAAAAGAGGAAAAATGGGAAAAAATACACAATTTTATTCATAATTGTGACTTTAAAGGAAAAAAAATGGAAAAAGTTAAACCTATAATCATATGTATGACACCAGTGACATTAAAAAGTAAAGGTTATTGGTCTTACCAACTGGAAAGTCATTTGATTATTCAGAACGTGGGACTACCCTATTCTATACCCTGTACCCTGTTAAGGGGGATAAATTGTCCCTAATATCATCATCACAAAAGTTAAACTACAAAAGACAAAAACATTGATATGGCTAAAAATAAAATAGAGATTCTGAATCTGTCAAACCTGAAGCTTTTTCAACATTAGGTATTTGGTGAAATCATGAATTTAGCGATGCGTCAGTCTTTCTGTCATCCCTGTATATAAAGCTTGCTCAGAAATTGTTGAATAGACTCACTGCCATTCTAGGACAGGAAGCCTGACCACATGCCAACCATTCAGAGCTGAGTTCTTATACTCCTTCAACTGCAACTAATCAAGCAAGTCCAGGAAAACTATCTCCACGTCGGTTCTTAACCGTTTCCCCCGAATGGGAACCATAAGGCTATTTCGAGTCCAACAGAGCAGAAACAGGATGGAACCAAACAGAACACTCACCACTCCCTCGCCACAGGCCAGCTGTTTGTCCTCACTGAGATGGCAACAAATGGCTCCTGCGTTTGCCATTTTCCTGGTCAAGGCCATCAGCTCAGGTGAGGTCAGCTGAGGAGCCTTCTTTGTGTAAGCAACAAGAAACCTGAAAGAAGCATTTCGCACCAAATCTTGCTGAGTCCTTCACTTGTTTCTGGACCCCCACTCCTTCTCAAAGACCCTATTCTGGCATCAGAAGGCATGAATTCAGTTCATTTATTTCATCCACGTGGTGCCTGTACCAGTACTAGGGATGCATTCACTCTGACACTCACTCCTTGCACTCCTGTTACACCAACAGTTCCCAATGGGAAAATTAACACTGGGCAGCAGGCTGACCCTATTCCCACCTTCAAAAGTTTCCTTGAAATGAACTTTGATCTTTTGGTGTTTTAACTTTATGATAGAAGGGGTATCCCTAGTGCAAAAATCCGCATGGTTTGGGCAACCCAAAGCCAGACTTTGGAAGCCATCTTTACAGGCCATCTGTTGTTCCTTAAGAGAGGGGCCTGGGGAAGGCCACCTGCTGGAACAGGAAACTGGGTTTTGGACAGTGGAGCCTGGTGGCTACAGTCCATGGGGCCACAAAAACTCGGACATGACTGAGCGACTGAGAACATCAGTCCAACTAGGTGATGAAATTAGCATAGCCATGGGTGGTTAATTTAGATAAATCTTTCCCTCATCAGTTAATGATTTTAAGTCACTTAAGTGTTAGTCACTCAGTCATGTCCGACTCTGTGACCCTATGGACTGCAGCCCACCCGACTCCTCTGTCCATGAGATTCTCCAGGCAAGAATACTATAGTGGGCTGCCATCCCTTCTCCGGAGAATCTTCCCATACATCACTTAAAATATTGTTTAAACAAAGCATACGCATTTTGTAAGTAATATTCTCCTAATTTCTGAAAGAGACCACAGCTTCGCTTTGCCAGGGCTTGGCTCTCCTGGATATATTTCTCCAATTCTTCCTCCTGAAAATACAAGCATTATTATACACGTTTTACAAGCAACTTTATATGTAAAATTTGGCCAAATAATATCTTATTCTATTATGATACCAATCTTAGAGAAATCACTTTTAGAGGGTTTTTTTAATATTAAAGATAAATGATGAGAATTAAAGCAAATGGACTTTAAGGATTTAAGTTTATAACTGTGTGAACCACAAGTTATTGTATGACAGAACTCAATCCTTGGGTAAAAAAATTACAATTCTTTCTATACAAATTCTTGCCTTTCTGGAGCTGTTCAAAAGGAATATTATTTTTATTCTATGTATAAAAAAACTTTTGGTTAAAACATTTGTATTTCTAAAATAAGCCAAAAGTTGTTGACTACCAGTTAATCACTAGCTAGATAGCTATTTAATAGATATAACCACCTAACAACTCATTAGTAACTAGGTATTTTCAAACAAACATCACTTTTCAATACATGATATCAATCTAGTTGTTCAGATTTTTCTTAAAAAACTAGAGCAATTTACCCCTTTATCCTGGCATTCAGAAGGGTTTTCAGATTGGGAACACTTCTCCAGTAATTCCTGATATCCTTTAGCAACTCTTAGAATTATTGGAACAGCAAGCTTAGTGTGTCTTCTTGAATATTCATATGTAAATCTGAGATATGTGTGAAAAAAACAAGTTATTGGAATTAAGAGACAAATTATTCCTCTGATATATGACATGCATGAGTTAACACTGAAGTAAATAAACCTAGAAGTCAAATATGATTTCAACTATATGCATGGCAAAATTATTAATGAAAATTATGACCCCTCAAATTGTTCTAAAATGGTATTTTGCTTTATTTTGTATCATTTGCTTTGGCTTTTCACTTATGGACTTTAAATGTATCCATCTAACAAATATTTTTCCACTACCATTTCTGTGTAAGCATTTTCTTTAAGCAGGAAGGTTTCAATAATGTATAAGATAAAATGCCTGGCCTCTCAAAAGCATGCATTATAGGGAGACAGAAACAAACAAGAAATAGGTCATCTAATTTAAGTACTGCTAAATCAATGAAGAGAAATAAAAGAAGAGGGAAAGGGGTGACAATTTAGAGTGTGTGGTCAAGAAAAGTCTCTTTGAGCAGCTCTTTCAAAAGAAAAACCTAGTTGAAGGAAGCCACACAGAGTGTTTGAGGAAAGATCATTCTTGGCTGAGAAAATTTCTACTGTGGAGAACCTTTCCAATTGAAGAACTGCTTCTATTAAATGAACAGCTTCAGAATGTATGAATGGGTAAATTTGAAGAGAATTCTTGAATTTACTGATTGTATTCCCAGATTGTAGAAATAGGTCATATTAGTTCTGCCTCCAATAATATTGTCCCTGAGTTTCTAAAATCTAGACTTTGTTCTTGTTTACATAATTTAATTTAGCAGTACAAACAATGTGTGCCTGTCTAATTTTAAGGCAACAATAGAGTAATATCCTCTGGGATTATTAAAAAGAAAATTGCACCATTATTTTCACTACCATATTAAAAGCAGACTCTTAAATTTAGAAAGACCTTTGGAGATCATTAAGTATAATGTCCTAAGAGCTGCACAATACCTCCTCTAATAGTGTCCATTGATACACATTGTACAATAAAGGAAAATGTACTAACTTAGCTGTTCGTTCCCCTTAAAGGCACATAGAATGAGAACATATCTTGTAAATTACAGTTATTAGTGCCATACTGCAAATAGATTTAAATGAATTTTTATTTCCTTAAAAAATAAAACATATATTCAATAAATAGCAAATAAACTGCTACAATAAAGGCCCTTCTATCTAGCACTATTTATTAAGTTATACTTGAGGGAAAAGTTTTTAAAACATGCACAGTGAAAAAGCACATTCTTAATTATGAGCCCTTCTTATTATAAAAATATCTATAACCTATTCAGAAAACCAACGGTGATCTTTATTTGAGCAATCCATACAAAGATCATAATGCTTCAGATTCCAGAGAAATTGATACAAAACAGAATGCATCCTCAAAAGCAAGCCAGTGAGCAACAGCAAGGGTGAAAGTCTCATCAGTATAAGAGATCCCATTCTTTATTCCCTTGTTATCTGCCTAACTATATTTTGGCTTAGAACATTCTAACATCATCCTCACATACTGAGTTCAGAAACCATTTCAACAACACAAAGCTGTCAGTCACATCATAATTCTTACTTGTGTGAACAGAACATTTACAGAGTGTGTTACCTTGCCATGGAGAGATCTTTATCCCTTGAAGAAAGTTGGTTGAAATCCCTCTCTCCTAAAAACCTATTTACATTTGGAGATAAGCCTTCAGGTTTGTCATCATTTTCTGCATGAATTATGCAATGACCAAGTTCAAGTGTGGTGGGCAACTTGCAGCACTCTGCGATCTGTCTTGACAGAATATCTTGTTGAGAACATATATAGGACATAACTCTTTCCTGCAATAGAAAAACAAAGTCTAAGCTCTAAAAATTTATTCTTTAATTCAGGATCTTAAGGCCAATCCTAGGAAGGAAAGAAGGAAGGAAAAAGACATTTGCCTTGTCTCCCCTTTTTGGTAGTGCTTTCCCCCTTCTGTCTCTCTTCACATCTTTCCACCTAACCTTGTTTGTTCAATTCTTCTTTTCATACGTGTTAGCTAAAATCTATTTTACTCTCATAGCAAATTTTTAAAAACAAAAGACAAATGTATGCCTCAAAATGAATGACATGCATGTTGATGCATATCTTTCTATTAGTATTGAAATGTGCTACTAAACATTTGTTATTGACGGCATATCATGGAGAGCAAGATTCATTTTTGGCAAAACAATCTGCAGTAACCCATTATGACCTCCAGAGGGCAGTCTATAGACAATGAAATGTTCAGGGCACGTAAGTGACCAAGAAAGAAGCTGAGCTTACATGACCCTCTCAAAGTCCTGAAAATTCTGTGCATTCTTCTCAGGAACAATTAGAACCCATTATTCAGCTGTTAAAACCCAACTAATATACCATACTTAAATTATTTTTCCCACCTTAAAGGAAAAGGATGGTTATGCACTCCAAAAACTGAAAAAACTAAACTTTAAGAAATGACCATAGCACTTAGTAAAATCGTTAACTAAAACTGATACAAAGAGAAAATTGTTCTTATTACCATTCTTAATATGAAGGTAAGTGCTTCTGAAAGGAAAACTAAATGAGATAGGAAAATCTGCCTTGGAGGCAGCATCCCCAGTTCACTTTCCCCAACTCCTGACACCAAGATTCTTTGCCTGGGCTCAGAGTCACCCTCAGGTCTCCCCAGCAGCCTTGGCTTCTTGCTGACTTCACAGTCTGTCTCAGACAAATTGCCATTGGACTGGTTGAAATGAGCATTTTACCCTCACTTTCAACCTTCTGGAAACCACATTCCAGCCCTGGTTTCAAGCCATCTAAATATCTAGGAACAATGATTTTTAAGCCTCCTTAAAGAAGAAGGTGTATCACAGGGGACCAGAGAGGGAGAAATTTGGAGACAGACAGGCCTATTGCACAACATCTAAGAAGCCAAGGGTGGCCCAAAACAGATCAATGCCACACTGCTTAAAGCTCAACTGACTATGGCATGCTTGAGGGTTCTGTTTTGGGTGTATTTGTTTCTGGTTTTTAATTACCGTAGAGCCCTTTATTCACACCTCTCCTTGATGGTTAGCTTTTTACTTTGTAAAACAGTATTTTGTGTTGTTTTTATGTTTCTTATATTATTTTGTTGTATTCATGTAATAGCTTTATGAATATAATATAGAGTGCCTTCCATGTGCCAGGCATTGTGCTGGTGGCCTACAGAAATAACAGCCAACCAAAGACAGTCCCTAATCCCAACGAGGTCACATGTCTTATCTATCCTATCAGACAGTAAATTCCTTGAAGTCAGCTTGTGTCTTCCTAATATGTGATCCCAACAGTGGCTAGCACATAGAAAGTATTCAATATATACTGTCAACTGAAAGTACAAATGGATGGAAAAACCAATATATTAACAGTAAAGAGTCTGCCTGCCCTCGATTCTATGTGGAGGGTTCCCAAGAGGTTCCCATCTCCTTTCAAAGTAAAAATGAATGGTCTAGCAAGAGGAGCATATGCTTGAAGTAAAAAACAAAGTCAGCAAAGACGGTTGTTCACTGTCAGCTAGTTACCACACCTATGACCAACTTGCAACAGCCTTCTGCCATTTAGAATGAGAGCCAAAGAAAGAAAAAAGAGTGGAAATATCTTTTTTATAGGAGGCAAAACTCTTTACCCCATCCTGTAGACACTCCAGCACGTTTCCTTTGCAGCATTCCTCATGTATGTGGGCCACATCCATGACCAGTTTCTGAATTTCAGTAAAATTAGCTTTGGGAAACTTTTGACTCACTTTAGTAACAGTTCTAAGGGAAAAAAAGAATTAGAAATCCATCATGGCTATCTATCAAGATGAAACAACATGCATAGAGTATTCACCTAGTTGCACTCCAAGGAGAAAAGGCCAAAATGTTCCTGTTTATAAAGAAAAGGGGAAGTGTTACATGTCTCATCAGTTCTACCCCAGTCTTTCAAAGCAGTGACTCTATAAACTGTGATCTGGGCCTACAGATGGTATGGAACTAATTTATCTTTTCCTAAAACCTTTTTCGTGATTTGCAACAATATTTATCTCTTTGTTGTTGGATCCTGATGCTGAGTATTTGGGATCCTTGTTGTGAAAAGGTGGGAAAAAACTGAAAAGGAAAAATAATTAAGAAGTGGAAAATTCTTTGAGAACAGTAATCATTTTTTCACTTGGGAGTAAAAAAGAACCACTCCTGAGATTATGGGGAGGGTGCATATGTGTGAATCAACAGGAACAAGAAAGCAAAAGCCAACTAAACACTCAGATCTCAGATGTGTCATTATGCCAAGAGACGTAGTATGACCCACAAAGGAAGTCAAAAATAAAAGTTCTTATTCCTTCTGCATATTTTATGTATATTTTAAGAGCTATCTTGTTGAGACCACTGCACCCTAGAGTAACTGGTATTGTTGCTGCTACTAGTTGACAGACTTTCTTTTTCAATTGAGAATATTTAACTTTAATCATTCGTGAATAGCGAATGATAAATAATGTCATTATAATCATTTTTTTTTGTTTTTATTCCATTTTTGGCTTGGGAATTTAAAGAATAATATGTTAACTTACATTGTTTTGCTAAGGTAAATTTAAATAAAGTAGGTCTTTATGAATTAATCTTTAAGTTTCTAATAGAGTTGGAGGGTAGTTATAGCATAATCTGACCTCCTCCAAGAAGAATCAATCAGTCTTGGAACTAAATCCATGACTTAAAACTTTGTTTTTACCAAGTACAATATTTTTAAATGTGTCATTTAACAAACAAGCGAATCAATATACTTTACATGCATGTACTTGGTACTCTTCAATTAGCAGGCCAGATGTTTTTCTATACTAGAAATGCTTCAGTTTAAAACTGAAGAGTACTTTGAACCAGTTATATAGTTTAAAATTTCCTAGCAACCATACTAAAAAGTAAAAAGGAACAGGTTAAATTTGCTGTAATAATATGTTTTTTAGCCCAATTTATAAAAAATAATATTTCAATCAGTGTTAAAAGTTATTGTTAACTACTTTCTACTGAAATATAGTTAATTTACAGTGTGTTAGTTTCAGGTGTGCTAACTGCAGAGTGACTTATTTTTATTTGTTTTATATATATACATATTCTTTTTCAGATTCTTTTCCATTATAGGTTATTACAAGATATTGACTATATTTTCCTGTGTGGGTCCTTGTTGTATAACAGTAAGCCTATTAATGAGACATCGCACATTTTCTTTTCGATACTGAGTCTTTGAAATCTGGCTTTACACTTAGAGCACAATTCTTCATTTACACTAGCCGCATTTCAAGTGCTTGGGAGCCTCCTGTGTCTAGTGGTTGCCATACTGGCTAGTGCAGCGCTAAATCACTGATAATTCTGATTCCCATATTTGACCTCAAAGTCTCAGCTGTGAGGATTCAGACAATTAGAGATTACTGACATAGCAGACAAGCAGATGTGATGGAAATAAATAATGACAAGGACCTAGAAAAACTTGGTTCTGATGACCAGTAATGTGGTCTTGGGTAAACTGCTTTAATCTGACTGGACTTCGGTTATTCATGTCTGAAAATGAAGAGGCTGAACTACATGATTCAGTTGCTTGGGTTTTGTTTTTTTAATATTCCTCTCATTCTAACAACAAAAAAAATAGATGAATGAGATAAATTAGATACATGCTGCTGCTGCTGCGAAGTCGCTTCAGTCGTGTTCGACTCTGTGCGACCCCATAGACAGCAGCCCACCAGGCTCCCCCGTCCCTGGGATTCTCCAGGCAAGAACACTGGAGTGGGGTGCCATTTCCCTCTCCAACGAATGAAAGTGAAAAGTGAAAGTGAAGTCGCTTAGTCGTGTCCGACTCTTCGCGATCCCATGGACTGCAGCCCACCAGGCTCCTCCGTCCATGGGATTTTCCAGGCAAGAGTACTGGAGTGGGGTGCCATCGCCTTCTCCAAAATTAGATCCATAGATGATAGATTAGATAGATAGATAGATACACAGATACATACATCATACAATCAAAGGAAGAAAGAGAGGGCAAATATGCTAAGTATAACAGTCAATTGAAAAACTCCCAATTTGCCTCTGAGCTTTTTTAGCAGCTAGGACAAGAAAACAGACTTCAGTGAGTTATTAACATATGCTTTCATCAGTTAGGAAAATAAATGCCAGTTCTTCAGAAATGACAATTTTGTTTTCCTCTAGACAGTAGATTCTAATATTATTGCTTCAAGTGAATATTTATGAAGAGCAACAATTGGCATAATGGACTTTTATAGCAGAGTAGGAAGCAGAATTAATATAAAAAATGTTTTAAGCCAGAAATTTTAAATGATACTTAGGAAAGGCTAATCTACTTTGTAGAGAATGCAGGAAAATAATTATAATTATGAGGCATAAATAAGTTGAAGTCCAGAACTTGAGTATCTGGAACAGGTAAGTAGCATAAATCTCTGAAGCCTTCTCTAAGCATTATCTCATCTAGACTTTAGAAAGTTTTAAATGGGAGACTAATCTGTTCGCCCCATTCCTAAGATTTCATGATTCTAATCACAGTGAAAAGTGAAAGTGAAAGTCGCTCAGTCCTGTCCAACTCTGCAACCACATGGACTATACAGTCCATGGAATTCTCCAGGCCAGAATACTGGAGTGGGTAGCCTTTCCCTTTTCCAGGGATTTCTACCCAACCCAGTGATTGAACCCACATCTTCCACATTGCAGATGGATTCTTTACCAGCTGAGCTACAAGGGAAGCCCACAGTAGCTCTCATCAATGGAAACTTCATTCTCTACAACAGTAATAACAACAAAAGTGGACTCAGATTACAAAACGGAAGTTTTGCAGATATCTTCCAGATAGAGCTCAAACTTACATGGCTCGGAAGGTCCGGGGTCCAAATTTTCCCATTACTGCACATATATGCTGATTTAACAAACTGCTTTCTCTTAATTCTTTTGTAATTGATGTTACCTAGACAGAAAAACAAACAAAAAAAAAGGTGTCAAGAAAGGATGCATTTTTCCTGTTAGACTCTAATAATTAGAAAAATATCAGATACAGCCAGAGTAGTTGTTGTTTAGTCACTAAGTCATGTCTGACTCGTTGTGACCACAAGGACTGTAGCCTGTCAGGCTCCTCTGTCTACGGGATTTCCCAGGCAAGAATACTTGAGTGGGTTACCATTTCCTTCTCCAGGGGATCTTCCCAACCCAAGGATCAAACCCAGGTCTCCTGCATTAGCAGATGGATTCTTTATCACTGAGCCAGCCACCAGGAAAGCTCACAGATAAAACATGAAACTCTACAAAAACTTTTTGCTAAAAATTATAAATCTCATATATTTTTACAAAACTTTATTCATGCTTTTTTCTTTTAGATGGGTTTATATACATCTATGCCAGACAGATTTATTAAAAGTAACTTGAAACAAATTTTCATACTTGAGAATGAATAAACAACTGTAATTTTGAACAAATTGAAGCCTGATCATTTCTTAAGTGGCTGCTCAGTCACAAAAAGGCTGAGATTGCATCACAGCCTGACATTCTAGGAATAGTCACTGTCCTTAGGAACTTTTTATTATAGGACTTTCAATTCAGTTCTGTTCAGTCTCTCAGTCATGTCTGACTCTTTGTGACCCCATGGACTGCAGCATGACAGGCTTCCCTGTCCATCACCAACTCCCAGAGCTTGCTCAAACTCATGTCCATCAGGTTGGTGACTTTAAGCAATAAGTAATCAATTGTGGATGTTATTCTAGCTCTCCAAACCTAAGAAATCTATTCACATCTCTAAATTTAAATTTACTTGTTTGTTAAATGAAAGTAGAAGTAACACTTCTACTTCAAATTTATTCTAAGATTTAAAAGAAATAACAAATATAAAGCATTTATCCTACTTCCCTTTCACTTTTTTCCCTCTTTTCCTGCTCTTTTTCTTCTCTTCCTCCTGCCCCATTTCCTTTCACCTTCTACTCCTCTCTTTCATTTATGTTACCACTTCTACCTCTGTCCTTATCCCACCAAACTTACTTCCTTAATAATAAAATAATCATTGTCTCAATGAATGGATGGATAAAGGAATGAATTAAAAAAAAAAAAAAACCAGCAAACCCAGGTTTTTAGCCCAGAGAATAGCAGACTACTGAAATATATCCTGTTCTGAAAATGATACTCTGTACACAGAGCGTATTTCTATTTTTAACTTTTTTTGGCTTTAGTCAGTCGTAGTTAGATTGAAGTTATTGGTTCAGATATTGCTACAAATATAATACCTTTGTTTCAAAGCATTCAGTGGCATTTTCAGCTTTGCAGCAATGTGGAATAATTTTATTGTACTGAGTGGCCGCAGAAAGAATTGTAGGTGCATACAGGACAGGGTGCCTTCTTGCTATCTCATAGATGTATCTGAAATGAAAAGGAGCAGTAAAATTTACAAACACATTAAAATAGTACTACTATTGCTTGGAACTGGACTCTGGAATTCTTTAAAGATTAGGAAAATCGTCATTTTTTCCACTTGCTGTCAAAATTTTCCTCACTAAAGATCCTCCAGGGGGAGGATATTTATATATATATATGTATAAAATTATGACTGCTATACACTGATGTACAGCAGAGACCACCATAATATTGTAAGGCAATTATCCTCCAATAAAAATAAATAAAGATGCTCCAGGAAAAAGAAAAATCTGACAGCCAATCCTACGTTCTGTTATGAGAACAAACTAGGCAGAACCACTGACTGTGATTCGTATTAAAGTATCCTTTTCAAGAAGTCTACTCAGACATGTTGCCAGAATCAGAAAGGCCAGACTTTCACTAAATAAAGAAGAAAGGTAAAGGATTTTTTTCTTATCAGTGCAAAATGAGATTATCCACCCTGGCAATCACGGTAGCAGAGATGTTCTAAGGGCAGGTTCTATATTTCTCTGGATTAGGCACTACCAGGGAAGATAGAAGCGATTAAGAATTAGACACAGGCTTCCCCAACAGAGAACCTGGACTCAAATACCCTTTTGGGAACTAACCCTAACCCTCATACAATTGCCTTAATTGTCTAAGCTGAAGCTTAATTGTCTCATCTGCAAACAAGAAGGAAAGAAATCAAGAGGAAGAGGACAAGGAGAATTGATAGGCTGTTTGTGAGCATCAATATGATCATATGTGCCAAGCACATACGTCTCTCAGTTCAGTTCAGTTCAGTTCAGTCGCTCAGTCATGTCCGACTCTTTGTGACCCCATGAACTGCAGCATGCCAGGCCTCCCTGTCCATCACCAATTCCTGAAGTTCACCCAAACTCCTGTCCATCTAGTCAGTGATGCCATCCAGCCATCTGTTGTCCCCTTCTCCTTCTGCCCCCAATCCCTCCCAGCATCAGAGTCTTTTCCAATGGGTCAACTCTTCATGAGGTGGCCAAAGTATTGAAGTTTCAGCTTTAGCATCAGTCCTTCCAAAGAACACCCAGGACTGATCTCCTCTAGAATGGACTGGTTGGATCTCCTTGCAGTCCAAGGGACTCTCAAGAGTCTTCTCCAACACCACAGTTCAAAAGCATCAATTCTTCAGTGCTCAGCTTCCTTTACGGTCCAACTTTGACATCTATACATGACCACTGGAAAAACCATAGCCTTGACTAGATGGACCTTTGTTGGCAAAGTAATGTCTCTGATTTTTAACATGTTATCTAGGTTGGTCATAACTTTCCTTCCAAGGAGTAAGCATCTTTTAATTACACACGTCCCTAAAACATACTAAGTGCTCAGTAAATGCTAGACATGCTTATGTATCTTAAACATTCCTTGATGGCTAATTTTTTTTTCAAGCTATTTGATGAACACAAAATACCAAATGTTTGGCTCTAGAAGGAGTCATCTCTGCCATAGAAAAATTGGACAAGCTAAATATTATTCTTGAGCAAGCTAAAATTAGGAAAAACAAGGTGTGTCTAAGAGACTGACAGCTGGTGGGTCTCCTGTGTGGTCTACACCTATCTATTTACCTGTTGCGGAGACAAACTTACATTTAACATTGCTCACTTAATTTCACAGGGCAAGAGTTCAGAAGATGCCACACAAAACATTTTTTTCTCCATGCATTAGACTACATTCACAAATAGCAGAATTTCTAGATTCTGTTTGGCACTGCACTCTTTCTGGGGTCTTACCTGTTTATGAACAGCTCTCTATTTTCCTTGTATGATTTACAACTTGTGACAGGTTCTGGAACTGGGAAGGGTAGAATGGAAGCTGGAGCAGCCTTTTTGTGTGCCAAGAAACAGTCCTGTCTTTCCTCTCCAGTTCGGCTGCAGCAGTCTGAAAGCCCATACTTTTCAGGAATTTCCTTTTCACGGCAAATTTCTTCCAGAAAGGCAGATACCTAGAAGATTTATTTGTAATGAAAGACAACTAACTTTACCTAAAAATGCTGCAAAATACATGAAAAGTTTTCTAATATCTAGAATCAGAACTGTGGATTAGGAAAATAATTTCCCCCTATAAATTCCAATATCTTTAGTTTCATCCTGATGAGATAGTTTTCTTTTATGTATTTGGGAAATGGAATTTAACCTTGAGTAATACACATGACAAAATTATTTGATCTTAAAAGGAGGACATAGATACTCCATCTGATATTCTTGATAAGACACTGATCTAAAAGTTGGAGATTATTTACAGACAAAAATGAAAATAATTTGAAATGGAATAAGAATAGCCTCAAATACTTTTAATGGGTCTAATTGTACATTTATCTAAAAT
The DNA here is from genome assembly GCA_006410935.1 of Redunca redunca. NCBI lineage: Eukaryota > Metazoa > Chordata > Mammalia > Artiodactyla > Bovidae > Redunca > Redunca redunca. Next base: position 137,898 of record SJYQ01002611.1, on the reverse strand, counting down.
GTTTTAGGGAATTTCCTGGTAGTCCAGCGCTTTAGGACTTGGTTCTTTCACTGCTGTGGCCAGGGTTTGACCTCTGGTTGGGTAATTAAGGTCCCATGAGTCCCACAGTGTAATTAAAAAAAAAAAAGTTTTAAAAGGTACATTTTAAGTGTTTAAAATCCTTCTTTGCTGCCTTAATTTTACCAAAATCAGCTGATGACACCAATAGCCTGATGAATATCTCTGAGAATTATGTGTGTTTCATTCACTTAGGAAATTTTTTACTTAGCTTTTAAAACTATTAATATTTAAAGAATCCTAGAAATCTTAACTAAGACTTCCAATTCCCAATTTACATAAAAATTATGTCTTTAGGTTTACAATGATAAGTCACTATTCCATAACAGCACTTTGGATATCTCATTGGATATAAAGTTGTGATATAAAATGCATTTTGCTTATTTTACATACATTTTTAGACTATCAAGTCAAGTCAAAAACAGAGATGCCAATCAGGGACTTTTATTAAGTCATCAGTTTCAGAGTTATAAATACTTTATATCTTTAAAAGGGCACCTCCTTTATCATATAGATGCATCATCTTTTGGCTACTTCATTAGCTCCATCGTGACAGGATTCTCTGGGCATTCTGTTTTATAATTGGTAGCTCTAATTATTTTAAAGTTCTTACTTATTTTCTATATTGAGATAATAATAACCAATAATAACTGTCATTTATTGATCTTCTACATTAGGGTATCCTAGTCTAAAAAAGTAGTCATTGTTAATCTGAAGTTCAATTTTAAGAGGGCTTCCTTTTTTTTCGTTGTTGTTTATTTGTTGAATCTGGTAACCCTAGTCTGTGCTGTCCTCCTCACATTTGCTATAGTGTAGAGTCTAATATAATGAAGCCATTGAGGATGTTAAATCCTGGTTGTGAGTTGCCTTTAAGAAAGTTATCTAACCTCTCCGTGCTTCAGCTTCCCCAACTGGAAGACTTCCATCTGCCCCCTAGGATTATGGCAAATATTTAATAAATTAGCATTTGCAAGCAAAGCTGATACTCTGCCAACAAGGCCTACCCAAAATCTCTTGGCTCACTGAACACTCATTCTGATTCATCAAAGCTATACTCCATGTTGCAAAATATTTTGACTATCAATAGGTACATAACATTCCCAAGAAGAATGGCTGTCACCTTGTTTGCTTAATAAAAATTAACTCCTACTACTCATCATATCAATCTCCATGACAGTCCAGAAATGGAAGCTATTATTATCACTCATTTTATAGATAAACTAAACTCAAAGAAGTTTAGTAATATGCCCACAGTCACCCAGATACTCTGATTTCAGAAACTTAGCTCTTAGTCCCCATGCTTATAACATCTCTCTACCATAGACATCCATTGTTTTCTCCTCTGCTCTCTCCAGTGAATCAGAATTAAACCTCCTCTCAAAAAACAGGTTTTCAAATAATTCAATGTACTTATTTCTTAAGCATTCCCTGCATCTTCTCCTCTGCGAGCCGAATTTTAGTCAAATATCACAATAATTTTTTTTAAAAATTATTGCTATCCACTCACCTGGTTCTCTAAACACCCAGCAGGTTGCTCACCGCCAGTGGGTTTCTCTATTACAGTCAATACATCTTTCACCATTTGACTTACTTCCTCATAAGTGGCTCCTTGAACAGACTGGGCAAAAAATATGGTAGCTCTGAAACAAAAATATATGTGAATGCTTAAGAAACAGACTCTTTTTCTCAAGGTTAGTTTTTGTTTCGTTTTTTTGTTGTTGTTGTTTTCTGCTATATTGTAATCTGCTTAGGGGACGACTTTTGCTAAAAATGTGTGTCTATTTCAGCAATCCAGAAGAAATGTCCATCTTCTTGTCCCTTTCCCCCATGAATACACATATATCTGTTAACAAAGAAAATAAGTGGATTTCCCCTAAGAATGGTTCCTCCTTTTGTGGTCATCCACCCACTGCAGCGTATCCATACTTGAAGGTATCTATATTCTTTGTAATCCGTTGTTTTTGTGTGTGTTTTTAAGCAGAGAATTAGTCAGTAGACCTTTGCCTGAATCTGCTCCCAGGGTGATCAAGGTCTGATCATGGATTAACCCAAAGCATTACTATCACAGGTTTCTGTGTGCAATCGATATCTGTAACACATGCCTTTAAAATCATTATTAGAAACTTCAGAAGTATGGAACAGAAAGACAGCATTCAAGAGAACAACATACCCTCTACAAATAACCAAAAATAGAACATTCCACCTTCTACTATTTGTTACTAGGATTAAGCAGTATTCAGATTAGAAAATATGGTACTATCATCCTGTTGGTATTGATGAGAAAAAATCTTGAATTCGTATAGAGTTGCCATCAATCAGACATTATTCTTCAAGTTCTAAAATCTGATTCTGTTTGTCCCATAGATTTACAAGGAATCTAGAAGCTGAGGTTAACATCTAAGGCATGGGTCAACTTTTCAACCTCTTCAATATCAATTTGATATTCAGCATAAATAATTTTTCTTAACATTATCTCGTTTGCTTTTACATTTTTAAAAACTCATAGAGCTATCCAATTTTATTCAATTATCTAAATTAAATTTTCATTGCTTTACATACTTAAAGTGCATTTATACAAGCAAAACTTACAGGCCAACTAAATTTGTCCCTGAAGAACATGGGGAAGAATCCAATATGGAATCTGGAAAGCAAGATAAATTTCATGAATAATGGTGTTTTCCACTGCAGTCAGGAAAGGCATCGTTACTAGATATAATGTTTGTTTCTTAGTTACAACTATACAATTTTAGAACTAAGAAGACATTAGAAATCATCTATCCAAATATCTTAATTTTGTACTTGGGAAAACAAAGAAGCTTAGAAATAAAGTTAAGCAGAATAATTTATAGTAGACTTAACACTAAAATTCAGATTTTATATCTTCTAGTGTTTTAACACTATTGAACTAGTCACAGATAATGTTAAACACTGCCATGATTTTGTAAAACTCTTGTACTCTTATAAAGATATAAATATATCATTCATTTTTAAGCTATTCACCAATGAAATATGTATCCTCTATGTGGAGTAATATGATAACTAATTCAAAGCAAATGAATAAACACAGATTTGAGAATTTTCATGTAGAAAAAAGACAAAATAAAAACACAAAATATCTTACCTATTCCATATGCATTTTTATGCATTGTTCTGGAATCACTAAAATTTAGTAGAAAAAGTAAAAAGAATGATACCACCCGCTTCATGCTTGCTAGTTATTTGGTCCTCGGTGGTGATGATTGGGGCAGAATATTGAAAACTGACCTGAAATTCTTTTATAGTCTTTTCTAGCAAGGCCTGTTAACTAGTAATCTGTTGCTAGTACATCGGTTACTTTATTTCCTTACATTCCAAATAGGATGACTTGCTAATCATTAACAGCACAGGGCTTATTTGCGTTTTATGTTCAAGGACACAGACCTTCTTTGGGTGGAAAAAGGGGAGGAGGATGAAACTTGCAAACTCACCCCATTTTGCAAATATAACAAATACTCTTCTCAAACTACAGGTATTCAAGAATGTGATTTTTCCGTAAATTGCACAACACAAGTTAACAGGGCCATAGATAAAATGGCATCAGACTTTGTATGGAATTCAACTAAATGCACAAATTCATTACTGCCTTATAATCAGAAGGACAGAACAATGTCATGGTTCGACATGAGGGCTTGGGCCAGGTTTGAATTTTTGCCCTACCACTTAGCTACAAAACTTTGGACAAGTTGTTTAAATTTTCTGGGCTTTATTTTCATCAGCTACAATATAAGGAGGCTGATAGAATTCTTTCATGATTAAATAAACTACTGAACATAAATAGCTAAGAATAGGGCCTTGCGCAGAGTGGCATTTAATAGATGGGAGTTTTATTTATTCATTCAACAAAAAGATGAAGTCAGCATACCAGGCACTGTTCTTTGGCGGGAATAACTAGCAACAAGAAACATGCACCACCCCTGTTCTCACTGACTTTATCATCTAACGGGAGAGACAGAGAATTCTTATCAGCAGTCACGACATGGTGCAATGAGCTGTGCTTTATCACTCAGTCGTGTCCAACTCTTTGCTACTCATGGACTGTAGCCCACCAGGCTCCTCTGTCCATGGGATCCTCCAGGCAAGAATACTGGAGTGGGCTGCCACGCCCTCCTCCAGGGGATATTCCCAACCCAGGGATCAAACCCACATCTCTTATGTCTCCTGCATTAGCAGACAGGTTTTTACCACGAGTGCCACCTTAACTTAGAGAAATTATTAGGCAGAACCCCCTGGTTTGCAAGTTTAAAGTAAGATCTATGCTAGAGGAGCTGACGGGCAGTTGAATAGTAATCATCAGCTTATAGATGGTTATCATAGCCATGTGATGGGATGAGAAAGACATTGTAGTGAAAAGAGGTACCCTGAAGAACACCAAATTTTAAAAGACAAGCCATAATGAGTAGCTCTGGACCACAGTTTGTCTACTAACTGCAAACAACCTTTGATGTATATGCGTCATTGCTCAAAGTGTCACCCAAGGTACATAGTTCATGTCAAATATTTCCATTGCTCTAATTTTGACTCTATTTGCTTTGTAATAAATCTATAATACTGCCCAGAAACAGCATAGCATGGTAAACTGGACTTTTGTATCAGGCAGACTTTTGATCAGGCTGTAACATTTATTAGCCATATGACTTTGGGCAAATAATTTAATCTCTCTGATTCTCAATTTTCACACATATATAATGAAAATGATCATTTTTCCCTCAAACAATTTTGTGTATAGAAGGAATAATGTATTTAAAGTGTCTTATACCTAACAGATATTTTAAAAAATAATCATCATCATATTCACATTATGATTAGTGTTAAATATTAGAAGCACTTTTCTTCAAAGTAGTTCAGCTGTACATGAAGTTGCTAGAAGTGCCTTCTATTCAGATGACACTGGCTACTTACTCCTTCTGGGCTCTATTTTGCTCTTTGTTGATTTGACTGGTTAGTTATTTGAAAGTTGAGGGGGGAGCTTAACCTGTCTTCCTCTTCCTCATCGATGCTTGTAAAAATAACCTATTCATTCTTCAAGGTCTGTATTGGGCTTCCCAGGTGGCACTAGTTGTAAAGAACCCCTTTGCCAATGCAGAAGATGAAAGAGACCTAGGTTCGATTCCAGGGTTGGGAAGATCCCCTGGAGAAGGGCATGGCAACCCATTCAGTATTCTTGCCTGGAGAATCCTCATTGAGAGAGGAGCCTGGTGGGCTACAGTCCATGGGGTCGCAAAGAGCTGGACACGACTGAAGCAATTTAGCACACACACGTTTACAAGGTTTATATCAAATAATCTTCCATGAATGTATATCTGATAACCCCCTAAGGAGAGAAGGTTGCGACCTGTAACACCTTTTAGATTGTTTTCTCTTGGTACTTCTCATTTGACCTTACATCACAGGCATTTGCAAGCTTACAAAGTTCTTCCTGAAGAGTGGGCTTCTTGGATTCAAAGACTCATCTTCACAACTCCTGCAATGCCTGGCACAATGTCTGGCACAAAGCAGATCTTCACATGTAGAAACTGAGTGGCATGGAACCAGATTTCTGTAGGCAGGGTTTATGCACTAACTGTAGTCATTCACTTGTTTGACATGATGCATCTCTCATACCTTTTCAACCAGACAGTATTACTGAAATGTTTACATTCATTATTTTCTCTGATGGTCAGGGTCCAGCGGCCCTGGGTCAGATTTGGGAAGAGGACAGTACCAAAAATCCTGGTGAGGAAGCTGATAAGTCTGGAGCTTTTTTGTGATGACATATACTTTCTCTCGGAGAAGACAATGGCACCCCATTCCAATACTCTTGCCTGGAAAATCCCATGGATGGAGGAGCCTGGTGGGCTGCAGTCCATGTGGTCACGAAGAGTCGGACACGACTGAGCAATTTCACTTTCGCTTTTCACTTTCATGCATTGGAGAAGGAAATGGCAACCCACTCCAGTGTTCTTGCCTGGAGAATCCCAGGCACAGGGGAGCCTGGTGGGCTGCCATCTATGGGGTTGCACAGAGTCGGACACGACTGAAGCGACTTAGCAGCAGCAGCAGCAGCATACTTTCTCTGATGATGAAATGCTTATGACCCATCTCTTCCCAGATGCTTTAGCCAAGGCAGAGCATGAGAAATAACAAAGGGGTTCTCTGACCTTGTGCCATCATCAGCATAACTGCTAGACACTCCCTGTCAGCAAAGTGGAGTAATGGCTCAGGGTCTTAGGAGCTTCAGAAAAATCCCCTGCATGGTCCACAGGTTTCACACACTCTTATAGACTGAATTCTTTTTATCCTCTCAAAACTCATATGTTGAAGCCCTAACCCACCATTCTGATAGTATTTGGAGACCGGGCCTTTGGCAAGTAATTAGGTTTAGATGAAGTCATGAGTGAGAGGGCTTAGTGTCCTTATAAGAAGAGACACCAGAGGGCGCCCTTGCGTTTACCGTTTCTTCCTCCCTCCTTATCTCCTTCTGTTTCTGTTTCTCTAGTCTCTCTCTCCAGCTTGTGAGCATGCAGTGAGAAGGTGATCATCCGCAAGGCAGGTAGTGAGCGCTCACCTGAAACTGAAGCCTACTAAACATCTATCTTGGAATTTCCAACAGTCAGAATTATGAGAGAATAAATTTCTGTGGTTTAAGCCACCTAGCTTATGATATTTTGTTATGGCGGTCCAAACTAAGATATAGACACACACACAGACACACACACTTGTAAATATGCATTCTTCTCATCAGACATGTGTAGGATAAAAGTAGAATTATTATCTGTTGTTCTTAAGCCAATCACACTGCACCCCAGACCACAGACTACCTCTCTCTAAACAGGTTCTCTTTAGAGAACTGTGCCTTGCTTTTGATGTTCCTGAAAAAGAATAAAAACATATGTGCCCTCCAGTATTCTGTGGGAGGTAAGCCACTTGTGAGTGGATTGTGCTGTGGACTCATAATTTCTCTCATGTGGAAGGTAATAAAATGGGTCAGAGCACCCATCCTCAGTACCTCCTGATGGCTCTTGCACTGAATCAGTTTCGCCTCAAGCCATGCGTCTGTTGTCCACCCCATCACAAAGTGAGGGAACCCAGCTCTCTTTTCCAGGACTGTTCTGACTGTAGAAGAACTGACCCCTCAGCACTGGGAAGAAGCACTGGAGTGAATCACTGAATACAACATGTTTTTCCTTGTTGCAATTTAAAAAAGAAACCAAGGGAGCATCTTTCCCATAGGACAGAGGCATTCTTATTTTTTTTTATTTTTGTTTTTCAGAGGCATTCTTAGTCTGAGCACATATTCTCCTTGCCAGCCTCTCGAGCTAACTCGGCACTCTGCTCCCTTTTAACTTCTGCTCTAGAGCCTGGGGCTGGACCCAGCGCCATGGGCTAACTCTGTTTGAAACTTCGGGGTGTTCATCTGCCTTGCTGGTGTCCCCTTCATCCCTGGAAGATGTTCATGACTCCTAATACTCAAATGTGTGGCTTCTCAGATTATTATTCCATCCAAGGTCCTGCTTTGCCTTCCCTCTGGCAAAGGGTGAGATTTGTCCAGGGTCCTGGGACTGCAGAGAGGGGACATGAGAGATCCTCAGGGCCATCTGTGGTTGAGTAGGATTTGCAGGTGACAAGGACGGTCCCCCTCAGGACTCTGCTTCCACCCCAGCGGCTGGGCACTGAAGCTGAGGGCAGAGTCTCCGGTCCCCTCTCCCTCCAGCTTTGGACCAAGGAAGCCAGCAGGGCCCGAGACCATTTCCAGAATGTCCCCTCCCCTACAGCTTTTCAGCTGCTGGCCCCCTACAATGTCCCCCACCAGGACAGACTTGACCCTACAGGGTTTTCTCTGCCATACCCCAGCCTGGCCCCACCTCATCACCGACCTCTTGTCCTTGACCTCTGGCTCAGGGGAGTCCCACACTGGTGCTCCTAGAGGCCCGGGCCCAAGGTGGGAAAGCAGTGTCGGTCACCAGGGGTCCCCGGGCCAGGCTCCCACTTAGTGCTTTGCGCACCATCTCACTCAGCTGTGACACTCATTTCTGATACCAACCCGACTCATGAAGGCCACAGAGCTGCCCCCGGTGTCCAGGCCCAAGGCTTCCTCTCTGCTTGAGGAAGAGAGGATCCGGGCCCTTCATGAGTCCTGACACCCAGAGCAGGGCCTGCAGGCACCTAGTCTCCCTCTCAGCAACATGGGGCTTACCTTACTGATTAAAGAAAATAAAACGTGTCATGCCATTATTTTTATAACAGCATCAGTGTTTGTAATTTAACAAAGTGTGTGTTGTACGGAAAGTGTGTATTTCAACAAGTGGTTTTCTGCACATCTGGGGGAAAAAAAGTGCCACATTATTCCACCTGAAGTGGGTGAAGGTTCAGCCCATCCAAACAGGATGGACTTCTCTCTGGTCACTTACAACACCCCTTGGGGTCCCACTTATTCCTTAATAATGCTGCTCCTAAATTCACTTCTCTTGAGATTCTTAAGGCCAGATTTTTTAAGGAACTAGTTCCTAAGGTCCAGATATCAATTGACTAAGTCAGTGAAGGAAGGTTCAGTATTGTGTACAACATCTTTATTTTTTACCAGAAAATTTCACCTTCTAACACTTGCACTTCCTCAATCCAATATATCTCAATCATTTATTACTTGACTTTTGTCAAGACTGCCTATCTTCTTTTCCAGAAATGCTTCTCCACACTTGTTAAACTTCTTACACACTTCTTGTATTGTCTTCTTAAACTGTCATTAAATTTTTTCAAGATCAAGTTTTTTCTTTTCTAATTCAGTAATCACCCTAGTCCCTCATCCAGGGCTTCACTTTCTGAGGTTTCAGTTACTCAGATCAACTATGGTCCAAAAATATTAAATGGAAAATTCCAGAAATAAATGATGGATATGTTTTAAATTGTACACTGTTCCCAGTACCATGATGAGATCTCATGCCCTCCTGCCCCAGACATGAATCATCTCCTTGTCCAGCGTATCCCACCTGTCATATCCCACTTAGTAACCCTCTCGGTTATCAGGTCAACTATCCTGGGATCACAGTACTTGTTTTCAAGTCACTCTTATTTTACTTAACTATCACCCCACAGTGCAAGAGTAGGGATGCTGACAACTGGGATTTGCCAAAGAAAAGCCAGAAAATGATTCCTGAAAGTGAAAAGGTCAAAGTTCTCAAGACGGTAAGAAAAACAATCGTGTGCTGAAGGTGTTAAGATATACGTTAAGGATATATCTTTCATCTGTGCAATTGTGAAGGAAGAAGTAATTCATGCTGGTTTTGCTGTCACCTCTCGAATTGCAAAAGTTGTGGCCAAGATGGAAAAGGCATCAAAGTAGTACCATAAAGTATTTTGAGACGGTGAGACCACATTACAGTATCTTGTAATAATTTTTCTTATTATTTTTAATCCCCTACTGTGCCTAATTTATAAATTAAGCTTTATTATAGGTATGTAAGTACAAGAAAAAACCTAGTATATATGAGATATATTAGTATATATAAGATATATCTGCAGTTCAATCATCCACTGGGAGTCATGGGATCTATACCCTGCAGATACAAGAGGACTTATCGTATCCTTGCAATCATCTCTATCGTCTTGGTCTCCACATTTATTATTCAGCCCTATGCACTGGAGAAGGAAATGGCAAGCCACTCCAGTATTCTTGCCTTGAGAATCCCAGGGATTGGGGAGCCTGGTGGGCTGCCGTCTATGGGATCGCACAGAGTCGGACATGACTGAAGAGACTTAGCAGCAGCAGTAACAGAAGTATATAGGCAAAAGCCATGCTTTATATGCCTTCAGAGAAGGCAATGGCACCCACTCCAATACTCTTGCCTGGAAAATCCCATGGATGGAGGCGCCTGGTGGGCTGCAGTCCATGGAGTCGCTAAGAGTCAGACACGACTGAGAGACTTCACTTTCACTTTTCACTGTCATGCACTGGAGAAGGAAATGGCAACCCACTCCAGTGTTCTTGCCTGGTGAATCCCAGGGATGGGGGAGCCTGGTGGGCTGCTGTCTATGGGGTTGCACAGAGTCGGACACGACTGAAGTGACTTAGCAGCAGCAGCAGCAGTATATGCCTTACCTATACCACAGTTCCTATTCTTTTATCCAGAATTATCATAATGTTAAAATATTACTTTGAATGCTTAGAATTCACAACTCAGAACAGTATTAATGTTTCTTCTATATAATTAACCCATAAGGAACTAGAAGTCCTCCATTGAAATGGGGAAAGAGAGAACAGTGGGACTTTCATGGCACCTAAGGCAATTTTCAATGGCAACACATCTTTGAAAAATAACACTCATGGACAGTTATGTTAGAGTCTTTTCATTTTTTATTAATTGTAGCACAAACAAAAGAAGCAAAATATTTAAAGAAATTTATGTTCTTTAGAGAGGTGTTGGTTTAACACCAACAGAAAAGAAAAACAGATGAATAAGCTCTGAGTTTTCATTTCTCTTTTTTCCTCTCACTCTCAGGGTAGGCTGAAAAACAAAAGATAAATATAATTACTGTTTATAAAATGGCATGTGCTTTTTCAAATATATTCAAATGAATGCCAGATTGCTTAGATTGTCTTTCTATTTCCATCAATGAAAACAATTCAAGCCTGTCCTAGACTCATGGCAGTTGAATTCTTCTGCCGGGCAAGGGGAAAGGACAGAGCAATAAGGTTCGTAAAGTCCTCTCTTCATCATGATGTCAATCAGGGTTGAACATTATAACACCAGCTTTTCATCATTAATCCTCAGAGTCATTTACTTAACAACCATTCTTTTTTGGCCACGCCATGCAGCACAGCTTGAGTGATCTTAATTCCCTAAGCAGGGATTGAACCTGTGTCCCCTGTCGTGGAAGTGTGGAATCGTAACTATTGCATCACCAGGGAATACCTGACACCTACTTCTTACCTAAGTTAATTACAAACAAAAAAGCTGTCTTCTCAAAGTTAGACCTCTAGGAAGAAAATATTGCCATTTCAGACTGAAACAAATCCCATTTTGAAATGCCCCCATTTGCAAAGATATGAAGCTGTTTCCTGTCCTGAATGCACACAATATAGGTATTACCATATAGGCAAAGAACAAGTTAAAATCTAATAGTGGAATAAACATCACAGTCAGTTTGAAAAATACAAAAATAATTCATACTAAAGAACAGTTGGGCAACTTGTTTCAAAAATGAAGTTCATTCTATTTTTTAACTTCCCCCACAATACTATACTAAAATGGGTTAAACACATTTATTTATGTTCAAACATCTAAGTTTTAAAGTGAGCCTTTTTGTCATGAGTGAAATCCTCTTAAGACTTAGCATCTTGACACATTGGAAACTTAGTAGCAAATTATTTACTTGTAGTAGAAGTTCACGCAAGGTAGACCTCTCCTATTCGCCAATGAAATGAATCTGGTTTTGACCTATTTGGTTGAACCATGTGAAATCATTGATATTCAACTGTCTTTGTACATATGAAAATGCACTTTCATACAATTCAGCCTATTACCTACAGGATCCCAGTACTTAGTAGAATGACTCTGTCTTCCGTGTCACATTAGGGCAGAACAAGATAGTGGTTAATTCTCAAGCTCTGGTGTGAATTTTTAATTTTGGCTCCATTTCTCACTGATTGGATTGTCTTTGGGTAAATTACTTAACCTATGCCTTGATCTATGCTTTCCTTTTCTCATCTGCAAAACGGGAATAATAATGGTTTTCGACTCGGGCAACTGTTTTGAGAATTAAAGAAATATATATATATAATGAGTTTAGAATAGTGACTGGCATTAAGCAGTTGATCTTTGCTATTTTAATAACTAGGGGCTTCCCACGTAGTGCTAGTGGTAAAGAACCCGCCTGCCAATACAGAAGACATGAAGAGACACAGATCCAATCCCTGGGTTGGGACGGCAACCCACTCCAGTATTCTTGCCTGGAGAATCCCCTGGACAGAGGAGTCTGGTGGGCTACAGTCCATAGGGTCACAAAGAGTCAGACACAACTGAAGTGACTTAGCATGCATGCGTGCATCATAATTACTTTTTAAAAATAATTCTATTTACTTATTTATTTTTGGCTGTGCTAGGTCTTTGCTGCTCAGGCTTTACTCTAGCAGGGAGTAGGGGCTGCTCTCTAGTTGCGATGTGCAGGCTTCTCATCGCAATGGCTTCTCTTGCCGCGGAGCACAGGCTTCGCAGTTGGGGCTCCCAGGCTGTAGAGCACAGGCTCAATAGTTGTGGTGCACGGGCTTAGTTTCCGCAGCACATGGGATCTTCCTGGATCAGAGATTGAATCCACGTTTTCTGCATTGGCAGGCAAATTCTTTGCCCCTGAGCCACCAGGGAAGCCCTGTATAATTACTTTAAAAACAAAAAAATCTAAAGTATAGTTCCTGGAGGAGGGCATGGCAACCCACTGCAGTATTCTGGCCTGGAGAATCCCCATGGACAGAGAAGCCTTGTGGGCTGCAGTCCATGGGGTCGCAAAGAGTCGGACACGACTGAGTGGTTAAGCACAGAAAAGTACAGTTACCTGAGATGCTTGTGGTTGTGTCGTGTTTAGGCTAAGGCTGCTTGAGTTGAAGCAACAAGTTTTGGACCCTAAATACAAAGAAATGACAGACATGGGGGAAATATTAGCACCACTGTTAGGATTTTTAAAAAGTAACATTTATACAGCCATTGGTGATTACAAAATAATTTTTCATATATCACATCCTTTAATAACAGTTCAGTACTAGACTCTCTCTCAGAGAGTCGGACACGACTGAGCGACCAAACTGAACTGAACTGAACTAGACTCTCTAGAAGGAGGCTCCCTGATATGCCCCCAAAGGATTAAAATACTGTCAAGTCCTAGGGGGAAATAGTAAATGATTCACACATTTAAATAGAAATTTTCCCTGTAACCTATAAAATCAACTATTCATATTCAACCAAATCACAAATTACCATTTTCAAGAAAATGTTAAACTAAATTAAGTTTTGGTTTGATGATGTCTCTACCAAAAGATTTCAGGCTTTAGAAATATTTCTGTCTAAATTCATAAACATACAACTTTGGAAACAGAACAAATATTAAAACACAACTACAGTGCAGCAAGAGATTTTTTTTTTAAAAAAAAAAGAGTATTTCAGTCATTTGGTAAGACAATTGTATGAAGAATAAGATTCCTGTTCCACACACACATAATTTCTTTCAGGTACTTAAACCACTAACCCCTAGCTTGACCAAATGCAACAGCAAAGGAAATTAGACATATTAAAATGAAGACAAACAACTTCAGTACCTCCAGAGCAAAGCAGCCCTCTTTCTCATCAGCTGCACAGCACTTATCTACAAAAGCCACAAAATTCTCCATAACGGTTTTCAGTTGTTCATCTGTTGCCTTGGGCTTGTGTTTCAACAGCTCAACAAGTGCACTGCATTTGAATAAAAACAAGAAAACAGAAAGAAATGCACTCACTGAAGAAAAATGGAGATGGTAAGAATGGTAGCAGTGCTGCTTAATATTCTAAGTTTTAGAGCCAGACAGCTCTGGATTTGAGGCTCAATATTCTCACTTGCATAATGAGAATAAAATCCACCTTCACAGGGTTGGTAGAAGGATCAAATTAAGTAATCAATGTAAATTGCTCAACATTTGTAGTGTCAGTATATCTCAACCAATGGTTCTTCAGTAAATCACTGGAAAGGATGATGTCATTGCATTCATACGTTATCTGATTTGGGGAGTTATGGCATATTGAATTGTATAAATTTAAGAGCTAAAAATAATTCTTAAAAATGTACTTATCCTGGACTCCATTTAAAAAGTTTCTAATCTGAGAATCTTTCTCTTGGTATTTTGTAATCTGCCCCATTCAAAGTTAATAACAATCCTGACCCAGGGATTGAACCCAGGTCTCCTGTATTGCAGGCAGAGTTTTTAACTTCTGAACCACCAGGGAAGCCCTAATAATATAGAGGCCATAGGAAATAAAACTATCCAACTCAAGGGAGCTGGTGGTTCTCTTTCTTTGACATCTGCAGACAATAGGGCTAGAGAAAGAGTCATATGGACGCAGTAGGTTTTACAATATTACTTTAAAACCTAGCTCCATGATCAGAAGCCACCAGAGATAATAACAACTTCATGTTGCTAAATTTCTTGCAATTATAACCCCTTGTGACAGCAATAAGGAATCAAGGGAATCAAGCCTTTGAACTTGAAATGCCAGATGTTTTTAATCCAAGTTCCATTCTCAAAAGGTAGACCTTAAGGGGCTGCCTTATCTGTAGGTCGACACAGAACAAACTGAAAGTAACTATTCATGCTCAGAATTAAATTCTCATATGATTCCGACTGACTAATTTGCTGTCTACAAAAATGCATCAGTTAATTGTTCAGCTTATTCTACTGAGCTAGCCTAAGATATAATTCTGCTGCAGCTTTTAGCCACAAGATTATTCTGAATGGTTTATAGGAAAGATGATGAGGGTTTTTTTCTTTTGCTAAGAAAACAAAAGGCTATCCATTTTATTCTTGACATTTTTATCTGCTTAACATGGCCAAGACTTCTGTACTTCGTGTATATAGTCACTATTTCAGAGAAAGCTGCTCGTTTACAGTTCTCACTATCAAGACTACCAACACAAAGAGTAGTGAAATACTCCTCACGTTTGTTTCTTGATTTGTTTCTCAGTATCGGGAACTGTGCATATATCTGCATGGAAGGTGAACAATTTCTCATCAAATGGTTTGGGTACATATGTTTCGTCAAGTGTCAGAGCAGAGAAACATGGTCGTCTGTTCACCAATGACTCCGTGCAGCACTTGGTGACTTTTTCACTCACTGGTGTCTTCTCGTGCAACACGCACAACCGGTTCAGGACCAAGCTCAGCTAAAAACAGGAAGGAACACAGAAGCTCAAAGAAAGCATAATGAAAAGTTTTCCAGGAACTCCTACGTTCCACTGGACCAAAACAAACCCTATCTCTTAACTCACAACATTGAATACAGGGTTGATTTGAGGCAACAATTTACTTTAGGACTACAGGTAAAAAGGGACTTTGAAAAATCTTCTCAATTAAATATGTCTACATTTTAGGAATAATATATTTGAGAAAATAATTGATTACATAATTTTAGAGGAGTCCTGAGATATATGTTGGAATAGGGAAGAAATAGTCTTGTACTGATACATTAAAGGAAAAAAACCCCAAAAAAGTAAAAATTTAGAAAATTCAAGGATGGAATATTAAAAATTCATGAAATTTTTTTCAAAACAATTTATCACTTTTGGAATCTTATCTAAATCCTCGGATGGTCAAGATAATATAGGCAACCAAATCCTGGTTGCCACTACCATATACACACACTCACAATAAGTGACAATACACACACACACATAAGTGAAAGCAAGCACTTTCACTTGCTTCTGAAAGTTTCGTCAACATCCAAAGGCAAAAATTCGTCCTTATTCACAGCTCTGTTCTAAAAGACTCACATAGCCTTCAGTACAGGGCATTCTTTCTGCTTCAGGCCTTGCACAACACTTAGTGCCCACTTTTCCTAGGCTTCTTGAAACCTCCACGAGAGTTGGAGTTGACACTTGGGGTGCTTTCCTGGTGTAACGAACTATGAGCCTGTAACAACATAATCCATGTGTTTTCAGTCAGACAAGAAACTCTTTTTCTAACATATCAGGTCAAGCAGAGAACACTTAGCTGAAATCCACCAAGATGGTTTCCAGGGAAGACCTATTCCATTCATAAACTGTCTTCATCTTCACATGGGCAGAATAATGCGGGTGAAGACCTTGTCCTGAGCAACTAAGTAACCTAGCTTTGGATCCCACCTGTGCTGTATAATCTTAGGAAAGTGGCTTACTTTATTATAATTCAGTGACATTAAAATACTTTTCAATCGCTTCTTTCTTTCAATAAAACCTACTGAGAGCTTAATACACATCAGCACTATCCTAAATTTGAAAGATATGGATGAATTTTCTCGCCTATAAAACAGAAGGAAATACACCTAACTCAAAAGGGATGGTGCAAGGACTAAATGAAAAGAAACAAAGTATGCAATCAGCCTGACATGGTATCTAGCATATAATAATCATTTACTAAGAATGCTAATCACTATTCAAAGTCAATATATAACAATAATCTACTCAAGGGAAGAGACTATGTCTTGTTCAATGTTGTTATTCCAAGCACCTATAGTTTAAAAAGTGGTAACAGGTGTAAGCTGAAAAATAAATATCTACTAAATGATGTGCCCCTTCCTGTCTTAACTTCCACAGATAAGGCTCTATTTAATCAGAACATTAGTCTATCACGTTATTGAGCTACAGCCACTGAAGACTTATTTTCTGCTCTGTAAAGCATTGCTTTTATTTTGTTCACTCATAAACTATTTCTTAACTGTCAAACAGCATCCTCAGTTCCTATAATATCTGATATTTTTCCTCCCAGATTTGAGCCCAATTTTTTAAACTGCCCTGAAATCTAAGCTCTTCACCCCATCAACTACTTTATCTCATTTTCTCTTGTCTTTCTTGATGGAGAGTGATTAGAAATAAGACTTTACTTTCAAAATTAAAAGTTCTATGATAGGTGGTCTATGAATATCATCTTAAATATTTACTAAATGAACAAGAAAAATTAGCCAATAAGCAAATATACTTACTCATTTTGGAATCCATACTCTCCATGTTTTTCGAATAGCTCACAGTTGTGTTTGATTAAATTCTGAGGCTCATCCACAAGATGCTTAAGTTTGTCAAACTGAAAAAGAAAAGAATTGTGCTTACAACATTCTATATGAGGACCAGATGCAGGTTGCTTTTCACTCTGAGATCCTTCTTCTTCTCTGCCCAAAGTCATGTAAATAGCTTTTTGATGCCAAACCTATTATATGTCCAAACTGTTTATTTGGTAAGACTGTATAAGTGATTAAGAACATTCAGACTCTGGAATGCAACTCCTGGTGTTTAAGCCAGGTCATCTGACTTATTTTCTAGTTGTGCAACTTTACTACCCATCTCAAAGCTCTAGAACCCTCACTTCTAAAATGGAGATGAAAATGATACTCACCTCAGAGAATTACTCTGTAAACCTCCTGAGCTCATGAACTTAAAACAGAACCTGGGTTTATTTTTGTGTATGGTGTTAGAAAGTGATCTAGTTTCATTCTTTTACAAGCGGTTGACCAGTTGTCCCAGCACCACTTGTTAAAGAGATTGTCTTTAATCCATTGTATATTCTTGCCTCCTTTGTCGAAGATAAGGTGTCCATAGGTGTGTGGATTTATCTCTGGGCTTTCTATTTTGTTCCATTGATCTGTATTTCTGTCTTTGTGCCAGTACCATACTGTCTTGATGACTGTGGCTTTGTAGTAGAGCCTGAAGTCAGGCAGGTTGATTCCTCCAGTTCCATTCTTCTTTCTCAAGATACACCATACACAAAAATAAACTCAAAATGGATTAAAGACCTAAACGTAAGACCAGAAACTATAAAACTCCTAGAGGAGAACATAGGCAAAACACTATCTGACATAAATCACAGCAGGATCCTCTATGGTCCACCTCCCAAAATACTGGAAATAAAAGCAAAAATAAACAAATGGGATCTAATTAAAATTAAAAGCTTCTGCACAACAGAAGAAACTATAAGCAAGGTGAAAAGACAGCCTTCTGAATGGGAGAAAATAATAGCAAATGAAGCAACTGACAAATAACTAATCTCAAAAATATACAAGCAACTCCTGCAGCTCAATTCCAGAAAAATAAACGACCCAATCAAAAAATGGGCCAAAGAACTAAATAGACATTTCTCCAAAGAAGACATACAGATGGCTAACAAACACATGAAAAGATGCTCAACATCGCTCATTATCAGAGAAATGCAAATCAAAACCACAATGAGATACCATTTCATGCCAGTCAGAATGGCTGCGATCCAAAAGTCTGCAAACAATAAATGCTGGAGAGGGTGTGGAGAAAAGGGAACCCTCTCACACTGTTGGTAGGAATGCAAACTAGTACAACCACTATGGAGAACAATGTGGAGATTCCTTAAAAAAATGCAAATAGAACTGCCTTATGCAATCCCACTGCTGGGCATACACACTGAGGAAACCAGAATTCAAAGAGACACATGTACCCCAATGTTCATTGCAGCACTGTTTATAATAGCCAGGACATGGAAGCAACCTAGATGTCCATCAGCAGATGAATGGATAATAAAGCTGTGGTACATATACACAATGGAGTATTACTCAGCCATTAAAAGAATACATTTTAATCAGTTCTAATGAAGTGGATGAAACTGGAGCCGTTTATACAGAGTAAAGTAAGCCAGAAAGAAAAACACCAATACAGTATACTAACACATGTATATGGAATTTAGAAAGATGGTAATGATAACCCTGTATGCGAGACAGCAAAAGAGACACAGATGTATAGAACAGACTTTTGGACTCTGTGGGAGAGGGCAAGGGTGGGATGATTTGGGAGAATGGCATTGAAACATGTATAATATCATATATGAAATGAATCACCAGTCTATGTTTGATACAGGATACAGGATGCTTGGGGCTGGGGCACGGGGATGATCCAGAGAGATGGTGTGGGGTGGGAGGTGGGAGGGGGGTTCATGACTGGGAGCTCATGTACCCCCGTGGCAGGTTCATGTCAATGTATGGCAAAACCTATACAGTATTGTAAAGCAAAATAAAGTAAAAATAAAAATTAAAAAAAAAAAAAACAGAGCCTGGGATATAGTAAAAACCTAATAAATGGTGGCTATGGGCTTCCCTGGTGGCTCAGTCAATAAAGAATTTGCCTGCAGTGCAGGAGGCCTGGGTTTGATCCCTGGGTCAACTCGCTCCAGTATTCTTGCCTGGGAAATCACATGGACAGGGGAATCTGGTGGGCTACAGTCCGTGGGGTTGCAAGAGTTGGACATGACTCAGCTACTAAAGCATCAAACCACCATGTAAGTTTAAATATATTATAATTATATTATATTATAACTATAAATTCTCATTATTATTAAGCATCTCTGCAGTTGGATCCTGAGCTCTCTAAGATAACAGATTTTGTCTTGGTCATCAGTTCTTGTGTGGCACTTGGCATATATATAACTAGTTTCTTGATAGAGGGAAAAATGACTTTCCTCTGATTCTCAAGTTTGAAAACCACTCTATGTACTAAGTGTGCTAAATATCTCAAACATGAGGCATTTGGTAAATATTTGCTATTACTGTTGTTTACTTGCTCAGTCATGTCTGACTCTGTGATCCCATGGACTGCAGCATACCAGGCTTCCCTGTCCTTCACTATTTCCCAGAGTTTGCTCAAACTTATGTCTACTGAGTCAATGATGCCATCCAACCATCCCATCTTTTGTCTCCCCCTTTCCCCTCTGCCCTCAATCTTTCCCAGCATCAAGGTCTTTTCCAATATGCTAAAATTGTAGCATAGCTAAATATGCTAAAAATTCTTGAAGCAGATTTCTTCTTATTTAATTTCTTTCAAAACCATTCCTAAACTGTTTCAAAAGAGATTTGAAAATATTCTACATCAGTAGATTTCACCATCTTCTCTAAAATACTAATTCTTGATTACTTAATAAAACTTGAAAACATTAACCTTCTTTATATCTAAGTTAAATTTCTTTAACATTTACATTTACCTTATTTTGTTCTCAGGAGTCTAAAAAGGAAAAAAATGCATGGTCAAGATTATGTAAAATTAAAAGAATGCTTTCTTTGACCTTTCCTTTTATTGAAGGTTATTATTCCTGTAATGTTTATAGGCACAGAACTGAAATCATCTTAAGAAGAAATCTATATTGCACGATATAATAATCTGGCATCATTTTTCTTTCCTGTTATTGGAATCATCAATCAAAGAGCTACATATCTTCCTTTTAGAAACTTACCACTGTGGCATAGCATGCGTGTGGATCATCTTTGGCACAGCAGTCCTCCAGCGTGGCTTCATATTCCTTGGCAACTCTCAATAGCACTGTGACAGCATACTCAGGATGCCTTCTTGAATATTCATACAAAAACCTAATTAAGATGATAATAAAATAGATTTTGTTAGACAAATGAGCAAGAAAAACCACATAATTAACCATAAATGTAAATCAGATCCTAAAGGTTTGGACTAAACCCTGTGCAGTCAAGGACTAAGGGCTTGAAGGTTCAGAGTTAAAGCTCTCAAACCCTGACCCCACCACTTGTTTTATTATATCTCCTTAGGTGACTTATTACAATTATTGAGCCTTGGTTTCCTCCTCTGTGGAATGGGGATGATAATAGTGTCTCATAAGGTGAACTGTGAGAAATACATGATGTAATCTATGCAAAACACACACTGTTAGGCACATATTGTTTAATGAATGACACTTGTTGCTATTAGGTACATCTTGTCTCATTTGGATTATACTTCAAAAATGTTTTGATAGATAACTAGAGACATATTCTTAATTTTTTTCTTCTCTGTATGAATAAATTCTTTATGGGTATGTAATTTTATAAAAGAGTTAGTGCACAGGATACTATAATTGAGCAATAAAAAATTAAAGTTTATCACCACACTTACTGATTTTCTATAATCATTGATTTTGTCATTTAATTGTATGCTGCCTTGCATGCTACTGGACTCCGGTCTTTTCAACCAAATCTGACTCATTTTCATTTTAAAGCACCTGGTAACAGATTCCATACTTTATAGTTCTTTGTTGGCATCAGATAGATAGATAGACAGATATAGAGGCATAAAGATGTATTACATATATTCACACATATATAAGTTCTAGAAATACACTTTGAATGAGCGCATGAATGAATAATATATATAATTCACATGTAAACAAAATATTTCTGCATGTATTTCCAGAAATATTCCTAAGGAGTCAGGAATGGGAGTAAAAATAAATTTCTATTATTACATTATACTCTAGAGCATCTGCCATAAGCATGTATTATTTTATGACAATTTTTTAAAAGCAATTTTTCCAAAAATGTTTAACGGCCGGAAGAGGAAAGAATAAAGAAACATTGCAGGCAACGCGAAAATTGTAGCAATTCCAAAGTAAAGCCTAGAATAATTTCCTAAATTCTGAGATCATATAAAAGTATGAAAAGATCTTTTTTTATCCACTTACGAGCCCAGGAAGGCATCTTTTGCTTCCTGATAGTTTTTGCAAACCTCCTTATCTTCAACAAAGTCAGCAGTTAATGAGGGCAGGTTTTCAGGAGTCGCATCTTTTTCTAGCTCAGCAATGCAGTGGAATTTTTCCAACAGAGGCTTATCACAGCATCCCTTCAGTTTACTGGAGATTGTATCTTGATTATCACATATGTGCTTGGCAAGATCTGCCTACAAGAAAGTAGGTGAAGAGTCTTCAGTGTAAATTGACATTCTTGTGCTTCCTCCCCAGACTTTTACTATGTTGACAGAACACATTCATTGTGTTCTAAGACCATACTTATATCAATATGCCTTCTATGAACATTTTCAACCTGTGCTGCTAAGCCTAGAGGCACAGATAGAACTACTAAAACGTGATTGGAAAAAAACTAGTCTTAATTGGGGCTCATGTCAGTTATTTATTAACTTATACCTACTTTTAAAACACTTAAGTTTTTAAATTAAAACTCAGTAGTGTTTTTCTAAATATCCCCCCAAATTAAGTGCAGGCATCTTGAAACCAAATAACCAAATAACGTGCTAGAGATTTTTGAAAAGTTAGTCAAGATCATGGTCACAGACCCCACTTACAGGTGTAAAATATCTGCCTTAAAGTTTTCAGAAAGTGTCCTGAGAGGTTAGGATTCTTGTATTTTGTCAGTTTGAGAAAAAAAGATATCATTCCAAATATTTGTATTTTTAACATAAGGTGTTAATTAAGAGAGAACATAGAAGGGAAAATTACATAATTTCCAAAGCTCTCTTTAGGTTCCAGCCTTTCTCCAACTCCCCCGACGTCCTCAAGAAATCTTAGAAATCTACCTTTGTGACTGTCCTACTTCAGCTTTAAGAATTTGATCTCAGAATATGAATGAAAGGGATTACAAATTATAAATGAATTTATTAGATCGTTTAGTGAATAGGATATCAGAGAGAAAGAAAGAAAGAGGGAGAGAGGGAGGGAGGGCAGAGGAAGGGAAACAGGGAAAGGGTTGAGTAGACCCAGCAGAGAAAACAATCTCAAACCACTCTCAGTTGTTCTGATGCTAAACAAACTGATTCTAGCAACTTAAGCAAGAATGTTACCATAAAGCATACTGAGGATTCTTTACCGTGTCATCTGCACATTCAAGTAGGTCACCATGGCAGCATTCCTTGTGGACTTTTGTGAGATCTGTCACTATCTTGGTAACCTCTGTAAAGTCAGTCTTGGGAAATATCTGGCTCAGGTAAGCTACTAACCTAAAAAGAAAATTCTCCCATCAAAATATTATTAACAGACAATGTTTTACGTGAAAGCATTAGGAAAATACTACACATAACTAGAAAATTTAGGCTCATATAACATACAGAAATAATTTGTAAGATATATTAGCTCTTATTTTGATGCTAATTCTGAACCAAATGTTAGGGCAAAATGCTTCCTTAGGGCAGCACATATGGAGGTTAAAAGTCCAGCAATTCATAAAAACAGAAATTAAAGAGGGATTCTAAAAAAGGTAACATGCTGAGAGGCCCCAGGTTTAGAGCCCAGGAATGACTTCCAGATCTGGCTTTATAGCTTAATAATCATGTGACCCTAGGCCAGTTACTTAGCCTCTATGAGCTTCAGTCCCCACTGAGTCACAACAACATGCTGAGTCAAAGCATTGTTGTGAGGATTAAATGAGATAATCTATATGAAAGCATTTTATGAACTGGGAAGTGCCATACAAATTCCAGTTACCCCTTTTTTAAATTATTAACCAAAGTACATTCTTCCTGACTTCTAAAAGCCTCTGAGAAAACAAATTTTGTTAACTTGTACAAAAATTAGAGAGTTTTGATTCATCATACTTTTACCAAGAAATTGATTCAGCATAATCTCTATACTCATTGATAAGATGTAAAACCTAACATCCACAAGCTTTCTCAAATCATTTCAGAGTCGTTGAAATCAGATTAAAGACACTTCCCCAAAACTAATCATACCCTGTTTAACTATGTATCATTTCATGTTAGGGTTGTTTTGTTTAGTGACTTTGTTGACGGTAGGGATGACAGGCAAGATAGTTCAAGTGACAGTTTCTTGACAGCTTCCAAAATGTCTGTTTTCAATTGATTTTCTGCCCAATGTTGATTTATTATTGACTACAAAATAAGGGATTGGTGGTGGGGATGGCAGAGGGTTGCAAAAGGGATTCCTTGGTCCAAATACTGAAGGATGCTTCTAGAGCTAGCTGATAATATCAAAACAGAAGCCCAGGCAAAAACAAGAGATTAAGAGCAGAACTGGTGCTACCAGAAAATGGGAAGAAACTTTGATGACAGAAATTAGTTATCAGAACATAAAAAGACAAGCAGACACCTTCAGATAATTGGTTGGAGGGATGGAGGAAAGATAAAATTAGATAAAAGACCCTGACTATAGATCTATAAAAACAGTGGATTATTGTACTAAGATCACAATCATTAAAAATACATGGGAGTTTAAACACCTGTCCTGGAAGAAGAAAAAAGCTGTCTTCTAAATTCTCTGACTACTTAGGGAAAAAAAGGTTAAAAATAATGACAAATTGTCTTTGATGCTCTGGTTTTCATCTCTATCAAATTTCTACCTTTTAGACAACCAAAAAGAGGTATGTGAAAGCACTGTGTAAAATTACATATGGTGTACAATTTTGTCAACTGAACCATCATTGACATCATGAAAAAGATGCAAGCTAAATTTAACATACCATGCTTTTAAAGCTCTTTCTCCGAATTTTTGAATACTGGCACACCTGAGTCTCTGTCTGGCAGAGGAACCCAGTACTTTTTCTCTCATAGCTTCAATCTGCAAAAATAAATAATTTTAGGAACATTAGAAAAGAAAATTTATGTACAGACCACAACTTCTTGAGCTCAGATGAGACTGCTGCTGCTGCTCCTGCTAAGTCGCTTCAGTCGTGTCCAGCTCTGTGCGACCCTATAGACAGCAGCCCACCAGGGTCCCCCATCCCTGGGATTCTTCAGGCAAGAACACTGGAGTGGGTTGCCATTTCCTTCTCCAATGCATGAAAGTGAAAAGTGAAAGTGAAGTCGCTCAGTCATGTCCAACTCTTCGTGCCCCCGTGGACTGCAGCCCACCAGGCTTCTCTGTCCATGGGATTTTCCAGGCAAGAGTACTGGAGTGGGGTGCCATTGCCTTCTCCGGAAATAAGGTTTACATAAGTCAAAATTATCTCTGACAGTAGCAAGATTTAACCTTTTGAGTAAACCCCAATAGACCAGCATTACAACTGAAATGATTAACCTAATGTGTAGTTGCTAAGTCATGTCCGACTCTTTGCGACCCCATGGACTGTAGCCTGCCAGGTTCTCCTGTCCATGGGATTCTCCAGGCAAGAATACTGGAATGGTTGTTATTTCCTCCTCCAGGATTAATCTAATACATAATGATAAGTGTGAGACTACATCAAATTAAATCTTAAAGAGAAAATTTAAACCTCAATTCCCAAATTATTATTTTGTTCTATAGAAAGAGGAAAAGTCAGTCTGGTCATAGTGGAACCTCCAGGTGGTTAAGAACCAGCGCGGAGGTATTGCCAGGGAAAAGGGATTGAAAAGGAAAAGTAGAACAGTGTACACTAATATCCAAGGGAATAGAATTTTGCTGACTTCTTAATTTTGCACGTAATGCATTTTAATCCTTCCTTCACAACTCCCATAACATCAATAAACTCCCTAGAAAAGAGAATGTAGTGTAAATATTTATGGGATAAATCAATAAACCTAGGCTTCCCGATGCAGTTAAAGTCTCCCCCACTTTGAATTCTCCCCTACCCCCCCCAAAAAAAGCCTCATGAAAAGAGAAACAAAAATGGTGTCCTCTTACTGTGCAATTTGAAAAATGAGTTTCTGCATTTCACTATGGCAACTAGCACTATAGAAAGAGGCAGGATATTCAGACACATACACACCAGTTCCCTCTACCAGATTCACTTTGCAAATCTTATTAGAAGGAAAGTGGAAGACATAGTTCTTCAAAACAGGGGAAAAGACATAGCCCTTAGTGAAAAAGACATAGCCCTTCAAAAAAGGTGAACATTTCTTTGATTGGGGGAAAGAGGGAGGAGTTTAAACCATGTAAAGAAGTTTCTGCTGGAGGCTTCAGTTTCTTAAATTTAGCCATAAGATGTCCCGAAACTGAGGTTCGATTATGAATTGGTTCTTCTATTCCTTCTGAAGAATACCTTTGGTAGTAGGCAGGCACCTTTATCTTCAGCTTGGCAGCATTCTTGAAAAACTCCATTATATTTATTAGCATAGTAAAGGAGTTCTGGTGCATAAAAGTAGGGATGTCTTCTGGCAATTTCATATAGGTATCTAAATTTTTAAACAAAAAACAGTCATTTTTCTATAGCAGGAACAAATGCATGGCAGGAACATTTGTAATCTACCTTCTCCCCAGAGCCTTCAAAATTCAGACTTCTAATTAACCAATTAAGCTCAATTTGCAAATGATGAACTTGCCTTTGTCATTCTTTAAGTCAGTGAAAAGGTTAAACTCATACATATATATATATATACACACATATAAATATACACACATGCATAAAATAGTTTAATTTCAGTGATATGTTATAGAATAATTTGAAATAAATTCCGAGAATGCTAAATATATACGTATATCTTTGAGTGAGTAAGTGAGTGAGTGAGTGAGTGAAGTCGCTCAGTCGTGTCCGACTCTTTGAGACACCGTGGACTGTAGAAAACCCACCAGGCTCCTCCGTCCATGGGATTCTCTAGGCAAGAATACTGGAGTGGGTTGCCATTTCCTTCTCCAGGGGATCTTCCTGACCCAAGGATCGAACCCAGGTCTCCTGCATTGCAGGCAGATGCTTTAACCTCTAATATATGTCAACTTCAATTACTTTCATATAGATCATGTCCTGTTCTTCAAAAGATCTTTGATCAACTTTTTCATCATGTAGAATGTTGTAGTATGTTATTTACTATGTAAATTACTTATTTACTGCATAAATAACATAATAAATACTCTATTTCTTTGAAAATTGTCATTAGAACAAAAACTTCAAGTCTTAATGTTGATAATAATTTTCATAATAGTAATTGTTATAGTGAATCTTGACTTATTTCATAATTTTTAATTTTGAAGCTTAAAAATCTGATTACTTACTTTCCCCAAAACTTCTTTTCATCTGCCTTAAACTCGGCACACAAAGTATCAGGCTCTGGTTTCAGTTTAGGGAGGTCTGGGCTGTCATCTTTGTGTTTTAGGAAGCATTCATTTCTTTCAGGCTCTTGTTTCTCACAGCAGTCGGCCATGTCACCATAGGTTTCGCGAAGGGTTGCAACTTTACACAATTCATCTCCAAAGAGAGTGTGCTACATGGAAGAGAACAGGCTTCAAATTGCTGAGCAGCATTTTATTTTCCTTATACCCAAAGAATAGTACAAGAAATTAATATCTTGGTAAACCTTGGTTAGTATGTCATATAAAAATCCACTTTTTTTCTCAGATATAGAGTTTCCCTTGATTTGACTATCTATGGGTGATTACCATAAGAATTAAGTGTTACCTATTACTTATAGTGGATAAAACAGAAGGGCAAAAAGAATGCCTTTAAGGAATGCCTTTAAAGAATGCCTTTAAGCAGATGAATGGATAAGAAAGCTGTGGTACGTATACACAATGGAGTATTACTCAGCCATTAAAAAGAATACATTTGAATCAGTTCTAAGGAGATGGATGGAACTGGAGCCGATTATACAGAGTGAAGTAAGCCAGAAAGAAAAACACCAATACAGTAT
Organism: Redunca redunca; assembly: GCA_006410935.1. Classification (NCBI taxonomy): domain Eukaryota; kingdom Metazoa; phylum Chordata; class Mammalia; order Artiodactyla; family Bovidae; genus Redunca; species Redunca redunca. The sequence continues at coordinate 110,823 of SJYQ01002611.1, read as the reverse complement.
ACTAACGCATATATACGGAATTTAGAAAGATGGTGATGATGACCCTGTATGCAAGACAACAAAAGAGACTCAGATCTATAGAGTGAACTTTTGGACTCTGGGAGAGAGAGAGGGAGAGGGTGGGATGAGATGGGAGAATGGCATTGAAACATGTATACTATCATGTAAGAAATGAATCACCAGTCTATGTCTGATGCAGGATGCAGGATGCAGGATGCTTGGGGCTGGTGCATGGTGAGGACCCAGAGAGATGTTATGGGGTG
>SJYQ01002611.1:80521-110398 GCA_006410935.1 Redunca redunca | reverse complement strand
ATTATTAGTGTCTATGAAAAGAAATTTAACTTTAAATTTAAAAAAAATAAACTTCTAAAAATAAAAAATTTCCAAAAACACTATGACTTTTGTGTGTGGTTTCAGTAAAGCAATGTTTTTTAAAACTGTGAGTACACTAGAACATCTCTATCATCAAAGAAATGCTATACCTACTTTTGAGTGTTGCTTACAAATAGTCTTTGATAATAACTGAGAAAACTAAAATGAGATATTTTTAATTTTTAAACATTCAAGATTATGTTACAGAAGAAATACTATTCAAAATCAGAATATACTTACAAGTGACTTATCACAACCGGCATGTGACTCATCAGCAACACATGTTTTTGCAAAGTCAGTTACTTCCTTCACTAATTTTATGTGTTCGTCAAATGGACACTGCTGGAGATACTGAGAAAAGGAAATCAGGACCCTGAAATAAAGAACACAGAAAATGTAGTATAATAAAATTTTAATATGCACTAGGTTGCTATGTTAGAAAACAAATAGTGTCTGTATATGTTCTATATTTTACACACCTTTCTCACAATTATTCAGAGATCCTATTGACGTCAGCTGTGTTCTGAGGCCTAACCACATATATGTGGCTTTCTAAGCAAACAGGATGTATATTTCCACCATGTTTAAATATATGTGTGTGCAGGTCAATATATGCATACTATCCCATCATCTATGTGAGCAAGCAAGCAAAATGTATTCTAAATAGACCTATTGTTAACCAAGGCTTTACACAGGTCCTTCAACTATTTAAAACAAAAATCATACATACATACACAAATATTTAATCGAGCAACAGGATGAGACAGACTGAAAAACAAGCTATTTCCTCACCTTTTACTAGATTAAAAAATATTCAAATTGTCTCAGAAAACCTAAGAAATATTTGCTGGGTAAAGAATTTAGGAAACAAGTTGTGAAAGGAGTCATATAGTAAAATGTTTTCTACCATGTGGCTTATATAGGAGTTTCAGATCTACACTATCCAAACAGTTTTCATTAGCCACAAATGACAATGTATATTTTAAAAAGCTAAATACTGTTTAAATTTTTGATCCTCAGTTGCAGTTGCCATATTTAAAGTCCTCATTAGCCACAGTGGCCACTGGCAACTATATTGGTCAACACTGATACAGAATATTGCCATTGATGCAGAAAATCCTATTGGAGAGTACTGTTCTACAATCTTTGATGACAGGACTACAAGGACTTCAAAAGTGCAACCAACACTATTAGAAACATTAAATTTGATTCTTCAATATTTCAACTTACAGGCCTTGAAAATTTTCTTCTCCCAATTCTTTAAACCGATGAGCAATCTCACTCTTATCTAGAGGGGAAAATGGGGGGGGGGAAGATTTGCTTTCAATTCTGAAGAAACAACTGGTTACAATATTATTTTTTATGTTTCTCTCCATTTGGCTTGGGTATTCATTTGCTCCAAGATATTGAGCTCTGATTCCCTACAGAAAGTCTTAAGATGATGATGAAATGTTTCTTCTGCTCTTAAGCAGAAGAGTTATTTAATCACAATGATACTACTTGAAAAATCATTGAAGTCATTACATATTTATAGCTTTATATTCAAACTTGGATAAGATCTAATGCTCTTGCAGTGTCTATTAACTGAGAGGATAGCCTGAAATGGAAAATATAAATACAAGTTCTATCTATAAAATTAAAATCACAAATTTTGTATTTTTTATATAAATTAAAGTACAGCAAACAGGCCTTTGGAAACTTGGATTTTTAAATTCTATCTTCAACTATATTTTGTGAAGTTAAGTCACTCTGCAGAAACTCCTTCATGTGCAATAGGAAATTACAGTTACTAAACAATTCTCACTATTTTTTTTCACCTAGGATGTTAGAAATATATTAATAAGGTATCTTCCTAAGGGTTCACAAATACCAAATATAGTAACAGTCTAAAAATAAATGCTAACAGGAAAATTTTCTTCATTAATGATTCAAGGTTTACTGAAACATTCTTGTCTAGGAAAGAAAAGTTGAACAATTGAAAACTAGAATTCTTACGTGTATCTCGACGAAACACACCCCTGGAATAAGCAGAGCTGAAGAGAAGGAGAAGGGAAATAAAAGTCACCCACTTCATTGTGCCAAAGTTTTGTGGGGTTGATAGAAAAGATAGTATGAATAGAGGGAAATCAGCACTAATATACTTCTTTAGCCAATAATTGTAGATTATTAACTAGACTCATCTTTGTATTTCATTGATTCATAAGTGATTACAAAATTCATAGCATTCTTGCCAAAAAATTGTTTGACTGAATCCCTTGCGTATGTTTGCCATCTGGAACTGGTTTTTCCACAAGACCTTGTCAATTCAATAGTTGTGTAAAACACCTTATCACATTTTACATAAGAGTTTAAACGATTTGTACCATTACTGTGTTTTCTATCTGTGATTTACTATTTGAACATTTTAGTTTTCAATATTTTCAAAAATTTGACCAAACCAATAACTTAGCTTGGAAATAAGATATATTAAAAGAGTTAATCTCTGAGCCACCTATGGCTGATTCATGTCGATGTTTAACAGAAAACAACAAAATTCTGTAAAGCAATTATCCTTCAATTAAAAAATAAATTTTAAAAAGTTAAGCTCTTAATTGTATTATTACTAATTCAAAGTATACTTTAACTGATAAATAATGAAAGATGTACACATACACACACTTGAGTGATTCAATGTCTTTTCATTTTCTGAAACTGTTCTGTCTGAAAAAGCTGATGTTTTGGTTGCAAATTAAGGAAAAGCCATAGCAACAATAACAACTAAAATGGATACACATTTTCATCTCACCTGTGGCCCACCTGTGATTCAGTCCCTGGAGCAAAGTACTTAGAGGAAATGTGGGTATTGCCCATGAAGCTTTCTATTAAACAGGCATGGGGAAGAAAATGAACACAACAGCTGGAGCCAACACAATATACCCAAGACAAGCTGAGCCTGATTACACCATTAGTGGTTATAAGAATCCTAGATCTTTACCAGGCGTCGTATCCTTTCCATCCCTATTTCACATTTTTTCTCCTCCCTCTCTTTTCATAAAAAGTCACATGCTTTTCTTTAATGTTATTTTAAATTTCAGAATAAATTAAATTTGGGGTCTAAAAACAAAGCAAAACAAAGATAATTTTTCAAAATGTTTTTTCAAAGTTCCTTGCTTATTCTTCCCACCCAAGATTTGATTTCTACCTCTGAAAAATTATTTTCTCCACCCTTTTGCTCTAAAGATGAAGAACTATGGATTTCAATCAGTAGGAAAATTTACTTTCTCTGATACTACTTTCTCTAGCTCTAATTATTATCAATCCAGATATTTCACTTGATTATATAACTGAGTCAATCAAAACTGTAGGTCATGTTGCCCTATGGCACGTACAAGCACAGAGACTAGTAAGTACTTAAGGGAAGTACTTATTAGTTATTTTTCCTATTCAGTCACATGATACAAGAAATATACTTTCTATGATCTTATTTTATTTTCAGGATACTGATTAAGTAATCAAGCACAGAAGAAGAGATAATAGAAAAATAAGTGATAGACATTTAGATACATGACAGAGATGTATGATACACATATAGACGATAGCTGGCTAGCTAGAGCTGATAAAAGTTTTTTTTAATGGCTTAAGGGAGTTCTGAAGAATGGAACCAAACATGCATTTCTGGCCATAGCTGAACAGAAATAAATTAATATCTGCCTGTGGAATTATTTCCACTGGAGAAAAACATTTCTTTAAAGTCTGAAAATGTATACTGTAAAAGGAAAAAGGAAACTATGATAATTTTCTAAATAAAATTATAATGCCTTTTGGGGTAAATTATGGCATCTTTTATTTGAAGTCAATATTAAACCCTGGCCTTTTCCTTAAAATGTGTCTTCTGGGAAGACTTGATCAAATACACAGTCCTTATCACTGGACATAATTGTGTTACTAATTCCCCAAATCAGGCCCTTGTCATTCACACATATACTTCGTGCATATTTTTTGTTTAAAAAATGAAAAGAATATTAGTTTCTCCACCTACTTTACACTGTAATACTATATTGAAATATAATGGTAATATAAAAAACAAAAAAATTNTTCTGAGGTACATTCTAAACTGAGAAGAATAAAACTACATATTTGTTAGTTATTTCTAAAAATTCTCTTCTTTGAAGCTTTTAATCTCATATTTAGTTAATCATCAAAGGAATCTGGCATGGGAGTAAATGCAAATATTTAAACCAAGAGTTATAAATATGGCTTAAAGAATCTAGTTTCTAAGTAAATAGGAAACTAGCTTCAATAATTTTTCAATGCTTTCCCATTTTTATGGAAGAAGTTTAAAGAGAGAGTGGTCAAGATTACTTGTGGACTTCCCTGCTGGTAAAGAGGATAAGAACCCACCTGCCAATACAAGTTTGACACCTGGTCCAGGAAGATCCCATATACAGCCAAGCAACTAAGCCCATGCACGACAACTACTGAGCCCACAGGCTCTGCAACAAGAGAAGCCACCGCAATAAGAAACCCACACACGGCAATGAAGAGTAGCCCCACTCACCGCAACTAGACAAAGCCCGCACAAAAGCAGCGAGGCCCTGGAGCCACATGCCGCAACTGCTGAAGCCCGAGCGCCCTAGAGTCTATGCTCCACAACAAGGGAAGCCACTGCAGTGAGAAGCTACTGCAACTAGAGAGTAGCCCCGACTCCCCACACCTAGAGAGAGGCCTGTGCAGCAAGGAAGACCCAGCACAGCCAGAAATAAACTGATTAAATTATTTTAAAAAGAAGGAAGATGACTTCATATGGAAATACTAATAATGTACTGATCGTTTAGAAGAGAAAAAATACCTCATTTGAAATGTAACTGGGAATTAAACCTAAGCCTTTCCCCTTTTGTCATTTGTTTTTGCATTCACTTCAACACGATAGAAAAAGCAGCTTTGAAACAAATGAAATCCCTCTGGAGACCAGTCCCCCACTTATTTGTCATGCTAACCATTACCTTAAACTTACACCCTCCTACTTATCTCGGGATTCCTAAAGCTTCTCACCAAAGTCATCCAAATCAGGTTTCCTTCCATCTGTTCATTTTCTGGGTCCAACTCTTATGCCATCTCCTTTTGTAACAGATTACTACCTCTTGGTTGCCTTCTCTTAGGAAAAAAGTGAAACGTGTATCAAAATGCAACAACAATGTCTGATAATAGCCTCGGTATTTAAATAGAGACTTTCTAGAAACACTTAACTCAAAGTCATTCCAAGACAAGGGAAATTTGGATCTATTTGAAGAGAAATTTAAGAATAGGAAAATCTTTTCTTAGTATGCTTCCTACTATAGTGTGGACTTGGATGTCTGTATGTTGTATGGATAGGTGGGGTAAATCCTACATCATGAAGGCCCTGGACTGCTTTCCAAAAAATACAGAAGGGTAGAAAAGTGAAAGACCATTAAGCATCAAACTAACAAACTGAAACATGATAAACAATTTAACTGATTCACTTGTGAAGATACATTTCCCCTTAAAAAGTAAGAAAACAAATTGTCCAGATTGCATGAACTTATATAGGCATTTTGAATACAAACAAAAAATTGTAATATAATCCAAATATCAGTTGTCCCCTCATGTCCCTCCATAAACACTTGATTAGTAAGAAAATTCTACAAAGAAAAAAAAGTTTACATTATAAAACCCACACTAGATCACCATTGCCGGCTTGTCCCAGCTCCCAAGACTCTCTCTCTCCAAATCTCCCATGGCAGGAGGGTCCCTTGTCTCCCAATCCTCATTACTTTGGGCCTCTAGAATTCACTATACCTTCTTTCAGATTTCCTAATCATTTACTTCAAATTCCTCAACTCTTTACTATCGATGAAGCTTAATTGATGTTAGTGTCAATTTCTAGCTCCAAGCTTGAACACACAAATCTGTTTATATCTGTATGCCATATGGGTCAAGTTGGATTAATTCATTGTTAAGGACCCTTCTGCCTTGAACATTCTGTTATTCCATATAGTCAGTGAAAGAGTCATAGTGGGGCTTCCCTGGTGGCTCAGTGGTAAAGAATCTGCCTGCCAAATGCAGGAGACATGGGTAGGATCCCTGACCTGGGGAGATCCCACATGCCACAAAGCAACTAAGCCTGTGCACCACAGCTACTGAGACTGAGCTCTACGGCCCATGAGCCGACAACTACGGAAGCCTGTGCACACTACAGCCCGTGCTGCACAACGAGAGAAGCCGTCACAATGAGAAGCCTGCACACCACAACCAGAGAGGAGCCCTCACTCACCACCAATAGAGAAAAGCCTGTGCAGAAATGAAGACCAAGCACAGGCAAAAAGTAAATGAATAAATAAACATTAAAAAAAGAAAGAAACAGTCATAGCATGAGAAAAGGGCCTGACAGAATGACTATAACAGTTAGGGAACTGGGATACAAAGCTGAGAACTGGTCCATTGCTAAGCTGCCCAATGGCTCCTCAGACATTACTTTCTATCTCATTCTCTAGATGGCTCCAGGCTGAGCATCTGAAGTTTGCTCCCTGTGAACAGATACTCCGAGATGAAGATAATAGCAGGAGCAAGAGAGGAGCTGAACCTTGTCCAGATAAGAGACCACATATTTCTCCTTCTCAAGGTCAAGGAAATCTTCCCAACTACAGATGCACAGAAAGGCTCCTCAGAGGTCGAAATAGAGGGGCCATCACTTCATAGCAAGTGATGTCAACCTACCCATAGGCCGCTTTGCTAGAATCCATCCTGGCGAAGAGATGCAGTACACACATGAAAGGATCCTAAGATACACCAAATACAACTCAGAACCAAGCAAAGCAAGATGATTGGCCAAAGGAAACCAGAAGAAATGCCCCAGATAAGTGATTCACACTCCCAAGGGCGCAACACTCTCCAAGTCCATTCATATGAGTCTATTCACATATACACTTTCCTTCTGAATAAACACTTCACTTGTTTCACTACATTCCATCTCTTTGTAGGAATTCAGTTCTACAAAGCCGACAGGTCAGGTCTTGTCACTGGCCACTGGCCCTGGTGGTCTAGTGGCTAGGATTCAGCACTCTCGCTGCCACAGCCTGACTTCAATCTCTGGCTGAGGAACCAAAATCCTGCTTCAAGCCGCTGCAGGCCACGTGAGATCAGTTCAGGTGAACATTTTTAAGAAGTGAAAAGATCATTTAGCTTGTCTAAATTATAAAAATGACATGTTCCCATATCTTTTCATCATTTTTCTAAACCAATAAAAATATAGCTAATGCCTGAAATCCATGTTTATCCATTCTTCGTATAGCAACAAATAGTCTACAGACATAGAAATTGAGGTTAATGCTAGTAACTCGTCTGTCACAATAGTAGCTACAGATTGAAATCAAACAGAAACTAATACACTGCTGAGGGTTTAATAGTGCTTACTCTCTTCATATTCTATACTTTTTTTTAAAAGTAATTCAAGAGACAATACTTAAAAAGGAGATTAAAGTTATAAAATGGAACTATTTTTAACTTCCTATAAACCCACAAAGGTTGTGTAGCTAAAATATTCCTAAATTAAAATGTCAGTGGATTAATTTAGGAAGTTTTGATTATAGGATAAAATTCTTTTTTGCCTTAAGGGCTTCTAAAGCTTAAAATTTAGCAGATGTTTTGAAATATTGCAAGGGTGGACTTTAGCTGAAACTTCTCTGGCACGCCACCCAACTGAGCCATGAAATTTCAGTCTTGAAATTGTTGTCAGCTTTTTAACCATCTGTGTATGGGTTAACGTCAAGAAATAATAATTTGACTTAAAAATTTTTAACTATTAAGAAATATATCACATAAATAATTGGCCTAATTTTCTCTTTNATCTCAGCATTTACTGTCTTAAAGGCAAATACTGTTATTGATGAGTTCAAATTTCTCTTTGTTATTACATAGAAGATTGGGAAAAAAAAATACACATTGAAAATCATGGTATCTAACAGCAAACATTGTCCTAGCATCAACAAACCCATTATTTACTTACGAACACCAATGTTCTTGCTGACAGGGCACAATTCTGATAACAATGTTTCAGACTTATTTTATTACTTATTATTTTAAGCAGCACCACCTAGTCTTTCATTTATGCTCAGAATGTACTGAGTGCTTAATAAATGTCAAGCATTTCCTAGGTTACTAGGATACAAAAGATTAATAAAGATATAGTGCCTGATTTTTAAGTTCTTGAAGACCTCCCTAGATCTTAAAAGATACCGTTTAATAGGGAAAATAGATACATGAATGATAATCACAATTCAACATTATAAAGTACTGTGCATGTAGAACAGAAAGTACTCTTCAGAAGTATCAGAGAAGCTCTAAATCCAAGGGCAATCTTGTCTGTAAATAAGATGTGTGGACTCTAGCCTTTTCAGGTAACTATGCAACTGAACAGACTGTATTCAAGTTTGCATTCTCTCTGTTCATGTTTTCTTATGAAGGAAATTTGCCTGAAGAAATGGAATGAGTAGGTATAGGATTGAGGGAAGGAAAGAAAGCATAAATATGTGTAATTTCTAAATGCTTCATAAAATACAAAAACACAGAAAGCAAAGAGGATTCAATTTAGAAGATAATGAAATTCCCTGTAGAAGTGGAAAAGCAGGCTGGAAGTCAGAAAAGAAAAGCAGAACTTGCAATTATTTGGATTACAGGCAAAGCTAAGGATGACCCAAGAGAAATGTACTGTAAGCCCCAGAGAAATGTACTATCCTTGCAGAAAGCTACAAAACTTCTGTGGGGAAATAGTTCTTCTAAGATGATTGACAAAATTAGAAGACCTCCTAAATATTTAGTAGTAAAACAGTTCTTGATCCAAATCACAGTTATTTAATAATATTGTGAGTCTGGAAGTCTGAGAGGGAGCTCCAGGGATGGGACTTTTAAACTGAGAAATTTTTAAATGAGCATAAAGAAAGATGAAAGAAAATAACCATCTAGGCACAGGGTACAGAATGTGCAAATGCTTGAGAAAAGAAAGGCATGAAAGAAACTGAGAAAGGATAGATAAAGAGTTAAGGAAGAGCACAATGTGAGATAAGATATATAAGTAGATGGTTTGTATGTCATCTTATCTACAGTAGTATTTTTGGTTTTCAGTCTAAAAGCAATGAGATGTTGAATGATTTTATTAGCCCAATGATAAAATCTGATTTATGCTTCAGGAAATTACTCTAGTTGAAGTCTAGGGAAGAGATTAGAGAAGGCAAGAGTACTTTTAGGAAGACTAGTCTTGGAACTAATGCAATAGTCCCAGCACCAGATGATGAGATCTTGACCTATATCAATGGTATAGAAATGGAGAAAGATGGGCAGACTGAAGAGATATTTAGCAGCAGTACTGCTCTTGGCCCAAGCAAGAGATCCTCTTCTCTAACATCCATGCTTTAGAAGGCCTCCTCTTGCTTCTTCCAGCTATAGTCTGCCTCAGCTATGTCTTCCTCTTTTTCCAGACCATGATTCAGGCACCCGACCCTAAAACTCTTTGTCCAAACAGCTCTGAACCTCTTTGAGAACCAGAGAGCCTCTTACATGAGTACATCTTCCCACAGGCAGACCATATCACCGATGTATTTACTCCAAGGCCTGAGAAGTGGCCAAGAGGCAGTTTTTTGAAGTGGTATGGACAAAGCTGGGATATAATGAATGCCATGTCCACATGTCGGTAAGTAAGGCCCCTTCATAGAATAGGATAGGGGCTAGTTCTCTCCAGCATAAAACTCCAAAGAGATAAAATTAGTAGGACTGGATGGACTGAAAATGGGTAATGAGAAAAGTAGAGGTGTCATGATAACTTATAGATTTCTGTCATATAATTCAATGATTGTGGCATGACTCACAGGTCTAAGGATCATTGGACAAAGACCAGAGCTGTGGGAATATCATTAATATGATTTGGATATGTTTGATTTCAGATATCTTTGAGATATCTAAGAAGAGATGTCAAAGACAAAAACATAAATATAAGGAATTGAAATTGGAAAAGAAGATGTAAAACTGTTACAGTTTGCAAACAATATGATACTAAACTTAGAAAATCCCTAGAATGCTACCAAAAAACTACCAGAGCTCAAGAATGAATTTGATAAAGTTGCAGGATACAAGACTAACATACAGAAATTTGTTGCATTCTATATAATAACAATGAACTATCAGAAAGAGAAATTAAAGAAACAATCACATTTATAAATGCATCAAAAAGAATAAAATACCTAGGAATAAACCTAAGAAGGTAAAAGACATGTGTCCAGAAAACTATAAGACATTTATGATGACGTAAACAGATAGAAAGATATACTGTGTTCATGGATTAGAAGAATTAGTGTTATTGAAATTATCACACTACTCCAGGAAATCTACAGATTAAATGCAATTATTATCAAAATACCCATGGCATTTTTCAAAAAACTAAAACAAATAATTTTAAAATGTTTATGGGACCACGAAAGACCCTGAATAGCCAAAACAATCTTGAGAAAGATAAGAAAAGCTGGAGGAATCACACTCCATGACTTCAGACTATACTACAAAGCTACAGTAATCAAAACAGCATGGTACTGGCACAAAAAACAGACACACAGGTCAATGAAACTGAGTGGAGAGCCCAGTAATAAACCCACATACTCATGGTCAATTAATCTATGACAAAAGAGTCAAGAATATACAGTGGAGAAAAGACTGTTCACAAAAATATCACAAAGAAAACAAATGTTGACGATGAGAAAAGGGAATGCTTGTACATTGTTGGCTGCACTGTTAATGCAACCACTGTGAGTAACAGTATATAAGTCTTCAGAAAACTGTAGAAGTATTACATAATCCAGCAATTCCACCCTTGGGTATATATCCAAAAAACAATAATGTGAAAAGATACATGCATCCCAATGTTAATAGTAACATTATTTACAATTGCCAAGATATGGTAGTAACCTAAGTGTCCATCAACAGACGAATGGCTAAAGATATGGTATATAATACACAATGAAATACTATTCATTCATAAAAAAGAATGAGATTTTGCTATTTTCAAGAACATGGATAGACCTGGAGGGGATTATGCTTAGTGAAATAAGGCAGACAAAGAAAAACAAACACTGTACGCTACCACTTATATGTAGAATCTAAAAACATTAAAGCAGTGAACATAACAAAAAAAGAAACAGACTGACAGATATGGAGAACAAACTAGTGGCTACCAGTGGGAGGAAGAAAGAGAGGAGGGACAAAATAGATATAGGGGATTAAGAGGTAGAAACTACTATGTATCAAGTAAATAAGCTATAAGAGTGTATTGTACAGTATGATGATAATAATCCATTTTCTTTAGTAACTATAAATTGAGTAGAATTTTTAAATTGTGAATCAATATGCTGTACATCTGAAATTTGTATAATATTTTAAATCAACTATACCTAAATAGATTTTAAAAGTTAAAGGAACACTATAAAAAGGAGATGTGAACTGAGACAGAGTTTAGAGGTCTGAGGCAGGGCCTGAGCTTGGAATACTGTTTCTGAGTCACAAAGCAGTGCAAGATTGAGACAGTCTGTTAAGAGAGTAAAATAAGACAAGGAGGGGCACATTATGGAGTAGAAAGAGCAGAGCTCAAATAACAGGTGGCCAGAGAAGAGGAAACAAGTCAAGGCACTGTTATGCCAGGGAATGTAAGGGAAGAGAATGTTTATGTTGGAATAGGTAGAGTCCCAAATGTTACTGACAGGGATGGTAGACAAAAATTGAAATTAGACCTATTGCAAGGGCTTTACTAATGTTCTTAATACACCTGTTTGTTGCAATGATGAGACCAAAAATCAGACTGTAGTGGCTGGAAAAGTACATGGGAAGAGAGGAATAATAATACAGTATACATAACTCTTCCAAGAAAGTTGGATGTGAAGGGGAGCAATGGAAGAGGGTTGAGGGTCAAAGAAAATTTTCACTGATGAGCATTTAGAACCAGTGACCAGGGTTCCACTGGTTGTGGCTTTTCTCTGTAAGGAAAGGATTAGTGAAAGTTAAAGGCTTTGAACTGAATATTTGAGGGAAATTGAGAATGTTGAAGTACTCATAAAAAACAAGGGCATGCACTGAGCAGAGACACTTAAGGCTGCTGCTAAGTCGCTTCAGTCGTGTCCAACTCTGTGCGACCCCATAAACAGCAGCCCACCAGGCTCCCCTGTCCCTAGGATTCTCCAGGCAAGAACACTGGAGTGGGTTGCCGTTTCCTTCTCCAATGCATGAAAGTGAAAAGTGAAAGTGAAGCCGCTCAGTTGTGTCTGACTCTTAGCGACCTCATGGACTGCCGCCTACCAGCCTCCTCGGTCCATGGGATTTTCCAGGCAAGAGTACTGGAGTGGGTTGCCACTGCCTTCTCCAAGAGAGACTTATTACCTGGGGCTAAACTGAAAAGGAATAAAAGTCTATTTCTGGCATTCACTCCCTCTTCATTCTCTCACAAAATCTCATGATAAATCCTCTCTCCTATTTCATTGTCCTCAGTTCAGTTCAGTTCAGTCGCTCAGTCATGTCCGACTCTTCGACAATCCATGGACTGCAGCGTGCCAGGCCTCCTTGTCCATCACCAGCTTCTGGAGTTTTTACTCAAACTCATCTCCATTAAACTGGTGACGCCATCCAGCCGCCTCATCCTCTGTCGTCCCCTTCTCCTCCCACTTCGGTCTTTCCCATCATCAGAGTCTTTTCAAATGAGTCAGCTCTTCGCATCAGGTGGCCAAAGTATTGGCGTTTCAGTGTCAGCATCGGTCCTTCCAATGAATATTCAGGACTGATCTCCTTTAGGATGGACTGGTTGGACTTCCTTGCAGTCCAAGGGGCTCTCAAGAGTCTTCTCCAACAGCACAGTTCAAAAGCATCAATTATTCAGCACTCAGCTATCTTTATAGTCCAACTCTCACATCCATACATGACAACTGGAAAAACCACAGCCTTGACTAGACAGACCTTTGCTGACAAAGTAATGTCTCTACTTTTTAGTGTGCTGTGTAGGTTGGTCATAACTTTTCTCCAAGGAGCAAGCATCTTTTAATTTCATGGCTGCAGTCACCATCTTCAGTGACTTTGGAGCCCCCGAAAATAGTCTCTCACTGTTTCTACTGTTTCCCCATCTATTTGCCATGAAGTGATGGGACCAGATGCCATGATCTTCGTTTTCTGAATGTTGAGCTTTAAGCCAACTTTTCCACTCTTCTCTTTCACTTTCATCAAGAGGCTCTTTAGTTCTTCTTCACTTTCTGCCATAAGGGTGGTGTTATCTGCATATCTGAGGCTACTGATATTTCTCCTGGCAATCTTGATTCCAGCTTGTTCTTCATCCTGTCCAGCGTTTCTCATGATGTACTCTGCGTATAAGTTAAATAAGTGCAGTGACAATATACAGCCTCGACATACTCCTTTCTCTATTTGGAACCAGTCTGTTGCTTCCTGACCTGCATACAGATTTCTGAAAAGACAGTTCTGGTGGTCTGGTATTCCCATCTCTTTCAGAATTTTCCACAGTTTATTGTGATCCACACAGTCAAAGGCTTTGCATAGTCAATAAGCAGAAGTAGATGTTTTTCTGGAACTCTTTTGCTTTTTTGATGATATAGCGGATATTGGCAATTTGATCTCTGTTTCCTCTGCATTTTATAAATCCAGCTTGAATATCTGAAAGTTCACGGTTCACATACTTTTGAAGCCTGCTTTGGAGAATTTTGAGCATTACTTTACTAGTGTGTGAGATGAGTGAAATTGTGCGGTAGTTGGAGCATTCTTTCGCATTGCCTTTCTTTGGGATTGGAATGAAAACTGACATTTTCCAGTCCTGTGGCCACTGCTGAGTTTTCCAAATTTGCTGGCATACTGAGTGCAGCACTTTCACAGCATCACCTTTTAGGATTTGAAATAGCTCAACTGGAATCTCTTCACCTCCACTAGCTTTGTTTGTCGTGATGCTTCCTAAGGCCCACTTGACTTCACATTCCAGGATGTCTGGCTCTAGGTGAGTGATCACTCCATCATGGTTATTTGGGTCACAAAGATCTTGTTCACATAGTTTTTCTGTGTATTCTTGCCACCTCTTCTTAATATCTTCTGCTTCTGTTAGGTCCGTACCATTTCTGTCCTTTATGGTGTCCATCTTTGCATGAAATATTCCCTTGGTATCTCTAATTTTCTTCAAGAGATCTCTAGTCTTTCCCATTCTATTGTTTTTCTCTATTTCTTTGCACTGTCTTCTGCACACCTCAAATGAGGGTCTTAGAGGCACTTCAGTGCTACAATTCTGGTAGGCTCATCAACACCCAGTGGCATCCCACCTTCCCTTTGTGTGCCTCCTCTCTAATGGGCACCCCATTCTGAAGCTGTCATTTGTGAACTTGTGGTCAAGTTCAGGTGAGTGTTAAAATTAACTCTCTAAAATCTGAGTCTCTCTTTACCTCAACCCCATGGTTTCCCTGGTGGCTCAGATGGTAACGAATCTGCCTGCAATGTAGGAGACCCAGGTTCGATCCCTGGGTTGGGAAGATCCCTTGGGGAAGGAAATGGCAACCCATTCCAGTATTCTTGCCTGGAAAATTCCATGGACAGGGGAGCCTGAGAGGATGTGATCCATGGGGTTGTAAGGTGTCAGACAGAACTGAGTGACTAATACATACATGGTCCTAAAACCCTCAGCACTTTATTTTCTCCACAAAACTCTACATAACCTTCTTAGAAACAGAGGCATTTTAGGTGACTTATTCTGTCTGTGAATTTCTGAGTGGAATCTCAGACAGGTAACCAAGTGAAGAACCTGAGGCAGTGGTTCCATAGTTCTCAACTCTCACCCTGAAGGTACTATCCCACTAGGACAGAGGTTAACTGACTCTTGTAAATAGCCTGTAAGACCTGAACTTTGGCGCATGAACTTTGAAATCTCTATTTTGTTGATCATAAATTTATTTTGCTCGCTCTCTCTCTTTTTTTTTTTTGATCATTAAGATTGTTAGATCAATGTTTCCTTACAATTAAAATGCTGCAATTTGTATCCTACATGTCGAGTATAATAAGGTCCTTCAAGGCATACCCCATGTATTATGTTCACTATACCTAACACCAGATTCAGTGCATGGCTAGGGTATGGAAGCAATTCAAAACTTTCACTCACCATCAGTTTAATTTGACTGACAGAGAATCAAGTGCCCTCAGGTGGTAAGAGGTCATGAGCAATGTGATATTGATACTGTATGTCCTTCCACATTTTTTTGTTTTTATTGGAATGTAATCTGGGAATCAATTTAGTTGGAGGGATAAAATGGAAGTGAACATATTAGCAGTGGACTTCAATTCTGGCCAACTGAAAAAGCTGAGACACTCTTGCCATTAGGCATGTGGAGATGTATTTATCAATAAATAGCCCAATGATATATCTCATTGACCCTGTAGCCACTTTCATTGCCTGGAGTGTTGCTCAATTCTTAGCCTGTTTCTGTATGACTGACACTTCTTTGTACTCCCTATCCAAATCCAAGCCCCAAGTCACCACTCATTCCCATTTATAATCTTTTGCATGCAGTTTAGGGCAGTAAACAAACAGGGTACTAGAAAGGTTCAGATATGAAAATCTTTCCAATGACTCAACCACCCTGTGACACAAGGCCATCTGTAGAGAGATTTGTTCAAGGCTGCTTACTACCCAAGTACTATTGCTTCTTCGTTAACCAAATTAAACTGATGGTTACAATAACCTAAATCGGTCCATTCAGAGGTTGCTTCTTTGGTTCATTTTGACTTTACCGTAAAATTGTGAGCATATTCCTGGGAAATATCAAATATGTGATGTGTCTCAAGCATGAGGAGAGAAGGTATGAGTAACATGCCTTTACTCTCTAGGAAAAATCTGGTGTAGTCAGACATTAATACAGATATCCTTCTTTTTAAACTAAAATATAATTTTATATCAAAAAATATGATTAGATTGCATGCTATTTTTAACATTCTTTGCTATCCAGATCCTGGGGTATGTCTAACTAGCTTGTTGGAGTCTGTGTGTAACCTGGTCATCTAGGAAGAATTTCTGTACCCTGTGAACTTGAATTTATTTCCTAACACCTGATGGCACAATCCAAAATCAGTATTAGCTTGCTCCTTATTGCCAAAAATCTCTACAATGCACCAACTACAACAAGATCCTGATTTTCAACTATCGAACAGTTTTTCATAAAGGGTCACAAAATAAATTTCATGTACTGACCAACATTTTTTAGAAAAATGAAATGAGCAGAACTGATCAGAGTGCATTACATATTTTAGAGAAAATATCATTTTGTGGAATGTTTGCTATGTATATGTATATTAGTTCATTGTGTAAAATGTATTTCTTACTATGGTCACTGTTAAAACATTTGAAGATCTATTACTCCCCTTATATAAGCTCAGTATGTGAGTATGTTCAAAATCGATTTGTCATCTTCCCACCACAACCCTCATTTAATTTTTTCCCAAATTTATCCATTTGACCTATTATTCCTTAATTCTCCATGTCACTCATTTTTATAAGCTCGTAGTAATTTTAATCTCTCTTTCTCCTTAACCTCAAGTATCCAATCTGTTCCTAAATAATTTTGATTCATTCTTTAAATCTCACATTTATACTTAACTCCAAAATACTGACATAAGTCTGGTTCAGGCTCTTACCAGATAATGCCTGAGTTATTATAAGAAACTCTTAATTAATGTTTATATCTCATATTTATATCTTCTAATCAATCCTAAGACATTTTTTCCTTGAAATTTTTTAATGTTTCCATGTTACATTTTAATAAATTCCAGGTTCCTTACCTTGGTATGCAAAATGGTCAGAAACTTAATTCACTAGTTTATAACATCCATGAAAGTGAAGTCGCTCAGTCGTATCCGACTCTTTGCGACCTGGTGGACTATAGCCCACTAGGCTCCTCAGTCCATGGGATTCTCCAGGCAAGAATACTGGAGTGGGTTGCCATTTCCTTCTCCAGGGGAAACATCCATGAAAGCAGAGGCTTTATCTTTCTCCATTCCTTCAATATCTTCAGGGAATAACACATGATTGGCATGTAACAGATATGCAATAATATTTGTTGAATGGGTGAGTAAATGAACAAACAAATAAATGAAGGAATGGTCTCTGAAGCATAATCTTTTAATTCTCTTTCACATATGAGTTCCCCTACTGAATCAGGAATATTTGGTGTAACATTTTTCACAGTCCTATAAAGTATATAACACTGTAATGTGTGAGAAGACTGTGCAAGGGGCTGCAAGTTCATCTTCATCTTATCCAGCCTACCAAGTTCATCTCCAGACCAAGGTCTTTGTTTATTAGGCCATCTCCCACCATGATGACTTTCCTCTGCTTTCTATTTCTATTTCCTCCTCTTCAGAGCATACCTCAGAACTTTCTCTCCCCCAGTCTTATAGTCTTATCACTGTCTTCTAATCATTTCTGCTGCTTTTATTAGTTCTTAATCTACCTCTTGAATTTTATGGTTTGATTAAATTTTCTTTTTTTTGTAAGAATAAAGATTTGTTCTCTGGTAGCTTAGTTGGTAAAGAATCTGCCTGCAATTCAGGAGACCTGGGTTCGATCCCTGGGCTGGGAAGATCCCCTGGAGGAGGGCATGGCAACTCACTCTAGTATCCTTGCCTGGAGAATCTCCATGGACAGAGCAGCCTGGTGAGCTACAGTCCATTGGGTCCCAAAGAGTCGGACATGACTGAATGACTAAGCACGTTGCATTCTCCACAAAATCTCGGTCTAGTACTAGACACCCAGTTCAGTTCAGTTCAGTTGCTCAGTTGTTTCCAACTCTTTGCAACCCAATGGACTGCAGCATGGCAGGCCTCCCTGTCCATCACCCAACTCCCGGAGCTTGCCCACACTCATGTCCATCAAGTCGGCGATGCCATCCAACTGCCTCATCTTCTGTCGTCCCCTTCTCCTCCCAACTTCAATCTTTCCCAGCATCAGAGTCTTTTCTAATAAGTCAATTCTTTGCATCAGGTGGCCAAAGTATTGCAGTTTCAGCTTCAACATCAGTCCTTCCAATGAATATTCAGGGCTGACTTCCTTAAGGATGGACTGGTTGAATCTCCTTGCAGTCCAAGGGACTCTCAAAAGTCTTCTCCAACAACACAGTTCAAAAGCATCAATTCTTCAGCACTCAGCTTTCTTTACAGTCCGACTCTTACATCCATACATGACTACTGGAAAAACCGTAGCTTTGACTAGACGGACCTTGGAGGCAAAGTAATTGTTGGTAAAGTAATGATGCCTCCTGCCTATAACTGCCATTTAAATTCACCAGAACAACAGGGAGAGAACACAGTCCCTCCCATCAACGGACACCTAGTAGAGAACTGTTAAACCCATTAATTAAATTTAATTTTAAAAATGTATGAAATGATTGTATTGTGGGAAATAGGAAATGTTATTAAATATTCATCTCTAGCAAATTTAAGAGGCATGCAAATAATTGCATACATTCTTCCATGTAGTATTTATGAGTATTCATTCACAATGCTTGTTGGGTGAACGAATAAGTAAACAGACAAACAGTTTCTAGTCTAGAGTCTATAAACCGTTTGATATCCATAAAAGCATCATGAAAGTCCATGAATTTATTGGGCTTCCCTGGTGGCTCAGATAGTAAAAGCATCTGCCCGCAATGTGGGAAACCCGGCTTCGATTCCTGGGTCAGGAAGAATCCCTGGAGAAGGAAATGGCAACCCACTCCAGTACTCTTGCCTGGAAAATTTCATGGATGGAGGAGCCTGATGGGCTATATAGTCCATGGGGTCGCAAAGAGTTAGACACAACTGAGCAACTTCACTTATTGTCAATGCTGCAAATAATAATAATAGAAATTTTGCATTCACTCATGATGAAACTTCAAATATTAAGATCTCAAGTGCCTTTACATTAGGTTAGAGCTAGTTCAACTATACTGAAGCACTGCTGGGTATGTCAGGAGAAAAATGCAACAGTTTAATTAACAAACATTTATAAAGTGCCTACAGTGTACCAATCCCTGTTCCTAGCAGTGCTCAGATTAGCTCTTTTGCTCCTCAGGAGAACCTTACAAGGGCAACACTGTTATTATCTTTATTTTACAACTGAAGAAACTGAGGTAAATTAACTGAGGTTACCTAACTAGCCCAAGGTCAACAGTTACTGAGCAACAGAGCAAAGAATATGAACAAAGATATGTAGAGTCAGTTGGTAATGTCATTCAAAATAGGGCAGTTGTCCTCCACTGATAGTCCTTGAAAACTCTCACTATACTTGCAAAGCCACATGCACTGGTATGGGCAACAGAAATATTTTTCCTTCGGTTTGAGCTGCAGAAGTTCCCATAAGGATCTACCCTTCGCATGTTATGCTTTATTCTTTGTCCTCCTAAAATCAAGTCTCTGTCATAGAGGCCTGGCTTTTTACCTTTCCTGGAAGAATCCCAGAGGCTGCAGCAGCAAGAGAGACTACTGGTAGAGGTAACAGTGCAAGATAAGAAGGAAAACAGAACTGGCAACCACATTGGGAATCAAACACTAAAGTATCCATAAATATTTCAAATTTCAGATGATCCAGCAATAAATTAAAGCTGGAATCTACTATTTTATTTTATTTTACTATTTCGAAAGCAAGCACACAAATCTTTATCTTAAAATATTTTAACTCATATTCTTTTCAATCACTGCTCTTCCACTTCTAGAAGACCTATAGAAAGGATACTCTTCCATAATTCTAAAAGCCAAAGTCCTTCTAAGCCACGCAAAGTCCTGCTCATCCTAGGAAGATTAGGTTTGAGGTTATTTTCAATTTTGTTTTACTAACAATTGCCTTTCAAGCTCAGTGGGTTAGATAAGACATCTGTGGAATTTGTTTGAAGACAAATGGATGCTCAGAAACAAAGCTTCTGGGTTAAGCAGAAGCAGAGTGGACTGGAATGATAAATACAAATACAAGCCATGTGAAGGTGATATAATTGATATTTGCACTTCAACTCTTGAAAGTGAAGTTTGTCAATCATGTCCAACTCCTTGCAACCACATGGGCTGTAGCCTACCACGCTCCTCCATCCATGGGATTTTCCAGGCAAGAGTACTGGACTGGGTTGCCACTTCCTTCTCCAGGGGATCTTCCTGACCCAGGGATAGAACCTGGGTCTCCTGGACTATAGGCAGACACTTTACCGTCTGAGCCACCAGGGAAATCCAAGGTGGCAACCAGAGAAAAAACAAGGTATTCGTGGTAATGTGCATCCTCTCAGTAATAATTATTTGGGAAATTTCTGGATGAGATCATATAGCCACGACATAGAACTACTACTGTACATTTTTCTCTTTGTTATTTATTCATTCAGCTCATTCAAATGAATATCTAATGTCTCTTATACTCCCCACATATTTCTAGAGTCACTGTTAGGTACTATATGGGTCAGTATTACATGTTGAGCACAGACTTGGTTTAAATGTCAGTCCCACAATTGGTTATATGTAATTAAGCAAGTTACTTCTGCTTTCTCTACTTCAGTTTTCTCTCCTCCAAACTGGGGATAATGTTAATTCACGGGATCATTATGAGGATTAAATTAGATAATGCATGTCAAGAGTAAACAGTGCCTGGCACATATTGACACTTAATGAATTTTAGGAAAAGCAGGCTGGGACTAGCACGGGCTGTTACTTTTGAGTGTGTTCAAATGAAATTGAACCTATAGACACACATGCAAGAGCACTTTAACTAAGAAGGCAAAACAGCATAGGGCTAACTGCAAAAAGGCCTTTAGAGACTCTGAAGTTATCCAGACAGAAAAGGCCACAGGGAGCTCCTCAGAGCAGGGTGATCAGAGGTATGACTTAATCTAGGTCTTAGAATATGGGTTCCATCTGGACATTTTCCTACCCTCATTATTCTGACCATACAGTTTTAAGGGACAAAAGCAAAATCTTAGGACTAGAAAAGTCCTTATAGACAATTAGTTCCATGTCTTTTGTTTTACAAAAAAGAATATAAAGGCCAGGTAACCCGCTCATCATGCTTCCCAAGTGGTACTAGCAGTAAAGAACCTGCCTGCCAATGCAGGAGACATAAGAGACGCGGGTTTGATCCCTGGGTCAGGAAGATCCCTCAAAGGAAGGCATGGCAACCCACTCCAGCATTCTTGCCTGGAGAATCCTATGGACAGAGAAGCCTGGTGAGCTACAAGTCCATCAGATCGCAAAGAGGAGGACATGACTGAGCACATACACAATCAAAACCAGATTTACCTTGATAAAAAAGATAATAAATTTCTACTTATTTGCAGTCCCACTAAGTTGCAAATGGTATTTTTGTGTAATATTGCTTGGTTATCTTTATGAATAATTCATTGGTTAGTCACATACATTCTCTGATTTAATGATACAATACTTATCTTGGCCATCATACCTATATATCTTGACCCTACACTTTAAATATTCTTGTGCAAATAATGAGATAGATATATAGTTGCATTTAATTTGGATGAATAGTTAATTCAAAATCTTTCTTGAGAATATACATTGTATTATAATCAATTTGGGTCCTTTATGATATGCTCAAAAGTATGACTATGCGCAGAAATTTCTCCCAAGGATTTTACAAGTTAAAAAGCAGAGAAAAGCCAAAAAAATCTATGATACAAGACATTTAGCGATGAGGGCTAAATAAAGATATAGGCAAAATGCACTTCTGTTCATTCAAAGTTTGGTTTCACATTTTAATATATAGAAATATTCATCCTTTAAACTTCAGAATCACCTCTGATCATAGTTAATTTCTTTTGCATACAATAAAGCATCCTGTAGAAATCTTTCAATATACTAAAGAATGAAATCATCTAAAGACTTTTTTTTAACTATAACATCAGGCCACATAACGTTGAAGGCCAATAACCTGATGTTTACACTTTAATCCTTTACCACAGATAATTTGCAAAACCCAAGCAGACAGCAAATACTTTACAACTCTGATCAACAAAGAGTGACCTATGTCCATTGAAAAGTATACTCTGGGCAAATGAATTACAGAAAGTCCACACAAAGAAGTGACCTCCAGGGAGTAGCCTAGCTTTGGGGAGAAGGAAAAATGCTGAGTCCAGCATTTGTGTTATCAATCAGGGAGACCTTACTTGGTAGATATTTAATAAATGTCCCATCATTCTATAATGTGGTGGCAATGAACAATTGTGAAGAGCTCCAGTGGTAAATACAATCAAACAAGCACTAACTTAAAATATGACAGTGGCCTAATTTGGGAAGATATTTTAAACTATTTGTTATGTCTCACATGTTCTGCTGAGTCCCCTTAACACATCAGTGAAGAGGCATTTGTAAGGGACAACCTGGTGAAGCAAAACTAGAGATTCTAGTATCAGTTTTCTATACCTGACATCACTTTACCTCTTCCAGTATGAAAAGTCTTAAAAGTGTGGCTGTGGGTGTCACGCATGTGAGCGTGTGCAGTCGTGTATGACTCTTTTGCAAGTCCATGGACTGTGGCCCTCCAGGTTCCTCCGTTCCAGACAAGAATACTGGAGAGGGGTGGCATTTCCTACGCCAGGGGAATGGGTGCCATCCTACACACAAATTAGATAAATGATTCCAGGGACATTAGACTTAGTTTGTTTGTAGAAGTTCTTTTTCCCTCTGCTGCTGCTGCTGCTACTGAGTCGCTTCAGTTATGTCCAGCTCTGTGCAACCCCATAGACGGCAGCCCACCAGAAAACCTCATAATGTACAATATAAGAAGAACCCACAGCTCTGAAAACAACACTCTCATGTTCATAGAGAAGCAGCTCAGTGCGCAGACTGTCTCAGTGTGATCTTCCCTCCACCATTTACTAGTTTTTGCCATCAGACAGGTTACTTCTTTATGCCTCAATATCCTCAACTATAAATTGGGGACATGAGTTTGTTTTAAAGGATTCAGTGATTTAATACATGTAATGTACCTAGAAAGTACCAGGCGCACAGCAAGAACTCATGCTAAGTTGCTTCAGTCATGTCTGACTCTTTGTGACCCTACGGACCTTAGCCCTCTAGACTCTTCTGTCCATCGTATTCTCCAGGCAAGAACACTGGAGTAGGTTGCTGTGCCCTCCTCCAGGGGATCTTCCCCACCCAAGGATCAAACCCACATCTCATGTCTAACTGCATTGGCAGGTGGGTTCTTTACCACTAGCAACACCTGGGAAGCCATAAGAATTCAATAAATGTTGACTATTGTTACTATATCTTTTATTATTTCTATTGTATGTTATAAACACACAAGTACATGTATATGTGGAAATTGTGGTGTCCAAAAAAAAGAGAAAAGAGCAAACAAATGAGAATGAAGAGTCCAAGATGTTTAGCAAACAGGATATGCTTTAGGTGTAGAGAGATAAAAAATGCACACAGCAACTCATATAGCTTATTTTTTGTTACTGATATGTGCCCAGATGACTCCAGGAAACATTTGCTAGGTTAACCTACCAATATTTGTAAATAACTTTTACATTCTCCCTGTTTCAAAGTCTTAATATAGTTAAAAGCAGCCAAGATTAATCTGGGATCCCTAAGGGGAAAAAGTTTTAAAAACTAGTAGAAATTTTTTTTAAATTTCATTTTAGATATACATGTTACATGGCTAGAATAGTGCCAGGCACTGAGCAGGACCCAGATACGAGTGTTAAAACAGGAGTTAAGAGTCAGTTTCAAACTCTGCCACTAACAGGCTGTGACCTTGAAGTGAATTACATTTCTGTCTCAGTTTTACAGCTACAAATGCAAGAGATAATAGTTACTACCTCTTATTCTTAAGTGTCCTCTGGTGTTCAGCAGAGGAAAATTTTAATAAATTGTCTCATTATTGAATAGTCTTACTTTATCATTCTTCAAAACATCACAGGAAAGATCATTTCTCTAAGGATTCTTACCTTTTGTCTTAATCTGACCAAAAATAAATTCCTCAGGATGCCATTATTTTATAGAAAAATTCCCAAAATTTGCAGGGCAGGGGGTTGTTGACACTACTGTCACAGGTTATTTACCAAATATTCACTAACTGAAGATGATCTGACTCCATAAAATAAAATATCTGTACCTACGTGATGGGAAAACATTTGATCTAGTAACTTCTCCTTTCTACATAAAATGTTGATTTTTGTCAAAAGTAGTTAAGGTATTCTGTGCTAAACGCTTTGAAGGAGGGCTATAAAATGATGGACAAAGAGTTCTGTTTAATATTTGTGTGGCTTCTAAAACTTAAGCTCTTAGAGGAGTCGAAACTATTCTTGAAGTAAACAAAATGTTTGGGAGAAGTGCTTGAGGAACAGCAAAGGACAAGAGATGAGACAAGAAATAATTTATTAGGCTGGGGAGAGGAGACAGACATGGAGACAAATATTAAAAAATATGGTCCCTGGCAAATAACGTATGAAAGGACTTATATGTGGAATCTAAAATATGACACAGGGACTTCCCTGGTCATCCAGTGGTTAAGAATCCACCTTCCAATGCAAGGGACATGGGTTTGATCCCTGGTGAGGGAACTAAGATCCCACATGCCAAGGAAAACTAAGCCCTCCTGCCACAGCTGGAAAGAAGCTAGAGCACCGTAGCCGAGAGCTGATGCAGTCAAATAAGTAAATCTTATAAATAATAAATAAACTGTGATACAGGCAAATATACATACAAAACAGAAACAGACTTACAGACACAGAAAACAAACTTATGCTTACCAAAGGGGAAGGGGAAAGGGGATAAATTAGGAGCTTGGGATTAGCAGATACAAACTACTATATACAAAATTTTTAAAGTCTTACTGTAGAGCATGGCTTAGTTTCATTGAGTTAGACAAGGCTGTGGTCCTAGTGTGATTAGATTGACTATTTTCTGTGATTATGGTTTCAGTGTGTCCGCCCTCTGACACCCTCTTGCAACACCTACCATCTTACTTGGGTTTCTCTTACCTTGGGGTATCTCTTCACGGCTACTCCAGCAAAGTGCAGCCACTGCTCCTTACATTGGACGAGGGGTATCTCCTCACTGCCACCCCTCCTGACCTTGAACATTGAATGGTGGACAGGTCTGACAGAATGTGGTCCACTGGAGAAGGGAATGGTAAACCACTTCAGTATTCTTGCCTTGAGAACCCCATGAACAGTATGAAAAGGCAAAATGATAGGATACCAAAAGAGGAACTCCCCAGGTCAGTAGGTGCCCAATATGCTACCAGAGATCAGTGGAGAAACAACTCCAGAAAGAATGAAGGGACGGAGCCAAAGCTAAAACAATACCCAGTTGTGGATGTGACTGGTGATAGAAACAAGGTCCGATCCTATAAAGAGCAATATTACTTAGGAACCTGGAATGTCAGGTCCATGAATCAAGGCAAATTGGAAGCGATCAAACAAGAGATGGCAAGAGTGAACGTCGACATTCTAGGAATCAGCTAACTAAAATAGACTGGAATGGGTAAATTTAACTCAGATGACCGTTATATCTACTACTGTGGGCAGGAATCCCTCAGAAGAAATGGAGTAGCCATCATGGTCAACAAAAGAGCCCAAAATGCAGTACTTGGATGCAGTCTCAAAAATGACAAAATGATCTCTGTTTACAAGGCAAACCATTCAATATCACGGTAATCCAAGCCTATGCCCCAACCAGTAATGCTGAAGAAACTGAAGTTGAACGGTTCTATGAAGACCTACAAGACCTTTTAGAACTAACACCCAAAAGAGATGTCCTTTTCATTACAGGGGACTGGAACGTAAAAGTAGGAAGTCACAAAGCACCTGGAATAACAGGCAAATTTGGCCTTGGAATATGGAATGAAACAGGGCAAAGGCTAATAGAGTTTTGCCAAGAGAACACACTGGTCATAGCAAACACCCTCTTCCAACAACACAAGAGAAGACTCTACACATGGACATCACCAGATGNTGCAGCCAAAGATGGAGAAGCTCTATACAGTCAGCAAAAACAAGACCAGGAGCTGACTGTGGCTCAGATCATGAACTCCTTATTGACAAATTCAGATTTAAATTGAAGAAAGTAGGGAAAACCACTAGACCATTCAGATATGACCTAAATCAAATCCCTTATGATTATACAGTGGCAGTGAGAAATAGATTTAAGGGCCTAGATCTGATAGATAGAGTGCTTGATGAACTATGGACTGAGGTTCATGACATTGTAGAGGAGACAGGGATCAAGACCATCCCCATGGAAAAGAAATGCAAAAAAGCAAAATGGCTGTCTGGGGAGGCCTTACNGAGGTGGGAGGGGATTCATGTTTGGGAACACTTGTACACTCGTGGTGAATTCATGTCAATGTTTGGCAAAACCAATACAGTAATGTAAAGTAAACTAAAGTTAAAATAAAAAAAAAAAAATTCAAAACAAAAAAAAAACAAAGTACGTCATAATGAAATACTGGACTGGATGAAGCACAAGCTGGAATCAAGATTGCCGGGAGAAATATCAATAACCTCAGATATGCAGATGACACCACCCTTATGGCAGAAAGTGAAGAGGAACTAAAAAGCCTCTGATGAAAATGAAAGAGGAGAGTGAAAAAGTAAAAGTTGGCTTAAAGCTCAACATTAGAAAACGAAGATCATGGCATCTGGTCCCATCACTTCATGGCAAATAGGTGGGCAAACAGTGGAAACAGTGTCAGACTTTATTTTGGGGGGGCTCCAAAATCACTGCAGATGGTAACTGCAGCCATGAAATTAAAAGACGCTTACTCCATAGAAGAAAAGTTATGACCAACCTAGATAGCATACTGAAAAGCAGAGACATTACTTTGCCAACAAATTTCTGTCTAGTCGAGGCTATGGTTTTTCCAGTGGTCATGTATGGATGTGAGAGTTGGACTGTGAAGAAAGCTGAGTGCCGAAGAATTGATGCTTTTGAACTGTGGTGTTGGAGAAGACTCTTGAGAGTCCCTTGGACTGCAAGGAGATCCAACCAGTCCATTCTGAAGGAGATCAGCCCTGGGATTTCTTTGGAAGGAATGATGCTAAAGCTGAAGCTCCAATACTTTGGCCACTTCATGCAAAGAGTTGACTCATTGGAAAAGACTCTGATGCTGGGAGGGATTGGGGGCAGGAGGAGAAGGGGATGACAGAGGATGAGATGGCTGGATGGCATCACCGACTCAATGGACATGAGTTTGAGTGAACTCCAGGAGTTGGTGATGGACAGGGCGGCCTGGGGTGCTGCAATTCATGGGGTCACAAAAAGTCGGACACGACCTGACTGAACTGAACTGATTGCATTTAGGAGCATGACAAAACAGAGAACTAAAATATCACCTGCTGTATCAGTAAGCAAAAGATGTTGCAGTCATCAGGTCTTTGATATTACAGCCTCCAGATGGTGAGCCCTGAGGGAACTCGGGGAAGAGACAAAAGGGCTGTTCACTACCAAGCCCATCTAGCAGTCAGCTGCTGCAGCCACCAGCAACAGTGTGCCGGAGGAGGCTCCGAATGCTGGCGCAGACAGCTGAGGCACATTGTCAAAGGAATGATCGTGGTAAGCTCAGACTCATGCTTCTTCTTATACATAGAAAAGCACTAAAATTTTCAACTTGGTATGTCAGGGTTTCTTTTATAAACTGTAACTTTTTGATGTTTCATCTACCTGGTCTTTGTTGCAAAAACTCCTATATATCCTCGCTCCTCCCTTGCCGCTTTGGAGCAGTGTCTCAGAGTTACCCGAAATGCTGTGTCTCAGGCTTGAGTTATCAGATTTGTCCCCTGAATAAAACATAACTCTCAACTTTTAAGTTATGCACTATTTTTTAAGTCAACATAACAGTAAACTCATTATCTGAAGGTGAACGAGTGACTCAATTGGCTCCAACAAAGAACTAACATAAATGAAAATCTCAGGGAGAAAAGGACTTCCCTGGTGGCACAGAAGATAAGAATCCCCTTGCCAACACAGGGGACATGGATTCAATTCCTGGTCCGGGAGGATTTCACATGCTGTGGAGCAACAAATTCCATGTACCACATCTGCTGAGCCTGCAGGCTCTCGGGCCCATGAGCCACAACTGATGAGGCCCTGTGCTGCAACTACTGAAACAAGCGTGCCCTAGAGACAGCAAGTCGCAACTACTAAGCCTGCATGTTGCAACTACTGAAGCTCACGTGCCTAGAGCTGTGCTCCACAAGAGAAGCCACTGCAATGAGAAGCCTGTGCATCACAACTAGAGAGTAGCCCCCACTCTCTGCAACTAGAGATAGCCCACATGGAGCAACGAAGACCCAGCACATCCAAAAACAGATAAATACATGAATATATCAGTGTGTACATGTCAGGAAATAAATTTTTTAAAAATCTCAGGGAAAAAAAATCCTTGTATAGAAATACTCCTTACAAGTAATAGCTTTCCCTTAATGCAATACATCTGTTTCTGCCTGTCTCTGTGTGTGTGCTTCCTCCAGTGTGGCAAACAAGATTTTGCATGGTAAATTGAATTAAATAGAATTTAGTTAATTTGCACACTTAGAATAACATTGCAATAGAACTAATTTTTCTAGTGTTTTATCCGATACAGTGAGAATACTCTTTTTTATGCATACTGCTATAAATTGAGGCAATGATAGCATATATTCTTGTTATAGAATACCATGGACTGCTACTGTTCTATCTTCAGCATTCTCTGTTTTCCATAATCCACCAATCTTCGTTTTTTGTCAAAGAGAGTAGAAATATTTCATTTAGTTGAACCTATCTTAAGCATCTGTAGCTTCATACTGTTCTCCATCTTAACAAGAATTCTCATTTGGGGGCTCACACAATCCACATGAAGTAAAGGAAAGCAAAAGTCAGAGTAGGCCGGGAACCTCAAAAAGCTAGAGGCTTTGAAATCTGGAATTTTGATCGTGCACATGAATAAAGTTTTCCACATACATAAAAATCTAAATGCACAAAATTAGAGCATCTTGAATCAGAGAAAGACAATAAATGCAAGTCAGGGCACTCAAGCTCTACTTAAGTTTTCTTATTCTATTTGTAGCCTTGGATAAATTCAAGTTCTTAAATCTCACTTCTACTTGGTGGGTCTTTGTAATTCAGTTCAGTTCAGTTGCTCAGTCGTGTCTGACTCTTTGCGACCCCATGAATCGCAGCACGTCAGGCCGCCCTGTCAATCACCAATTCTCAGAGTTTATTTAAACTCATGTGCATCGAGTCAGTGATGCATCAAGCCATCTTATCCTCTGTCGTCCCCTTCTCCTGCCCTCAATCCCTCCCAGCATCAGAGTCTTTTCCAAAGAGTCACCTCTTCACATCACGTGGCCAAAGTATTGGAGTTTCAGCTTTAACATCAGTCCTTCCAAAGAACACCCAGGACTGACCTCCTTTAGAATGGGCTGGTTGGATCTCCTTGCAGTCCAAGGGACTCCCAAGAGTCTTCTCCAACACCACAGTTCAAAACCATCAATTCTTTGGTGTTCAGCTTTCTTCACAGTCCAACTCTCACATCCATACATGACCACTGGAAAAACCATAGCCTTGACTAGACAGACCATTGTTGACAAAGTAATGCCTAATTTTTAATATGCTATCTAGGTTGGTCATAACTTTCCTTCCAGGGAGTAAATGTCTTTTAATTTCATGGCTGCAATCACCAACTGCAGTGATTTTGGAGACCCCAAAAATCAAATCTGACACTGTTTCCACTGTTTCCCCATCTATTTGCCATGAAGTGATGGGACAGATGCCATGATCTTCGTTTTCTGAATGTTGAGCTTTAAGCCA
>SJYQ01002611.1:65997-79836 GCA_006410935.1 Redunca redunca | reverse complement strand
TTGTGTTGTTGGAAGAGGGTGTTTGCTATGACCAGTGTGTTCTCTTGGCAAAACTCTATTAGCCTTTGCCCTGTTTCATTCCATATTCCAAGGCCAAATTTGCCTGTTATTCCAGGTGCTTTGTGACTTCCTACTTTTACGTTCCAGTCCCCTGTAATGAAAAGGACATCTCTTTTGGGTGTTAGTTCTAAAAGGTCTTGTAGGTCTTCATAGAACCGTTCAACTTCAGTTTCTTCAGCATTACTGAATTAGGGCATATCCATCAGTAAAAAGCTGTAATGGGCTTACCTGCCTAATAGAAGTTTTTTAAAGTGATGTTGGACAAGCTGTGGAAAATTCTTAAAGAGACAGGAATACCAGACCACCTGACCTGCGTCTTGAGAAATCTGTATGCAGGTCAGGAAGCAACAGTTAGAACGGAACTGGAACAACAGACTGGTTCCAAATAGGAAAACGAGTACATCAAGGCTGTATATTGTCAGTCTGCTTATTTGACTTATATGCAGAGTACATCATGAGAAAAGCTGGACTGGATGAAGCACAAGCTGGAATCAAGATTGCCGGGAGAAATATCAATAACCTCAGATATGCAGATGACACCACCCTTATGCAGAAAGTGAAGAAGAACTAAAGAACCTCTTGATGAAAGTGAAAGAAGAGAGAGAAAAAGCTGACTTAAAGCTCAACATTCAGAAAACTAAAATCATGGCATTCTGTCCTATCACTTCATGGGAAATAGATGGGGAAACAGTGGAAAAAGTGAGAAACTTTATTTTGGGGTGCTCCAAAGTCACTGTAGATGGTGATTGCAGCCATGAAATTAAAAGATGTCTCCTCCTTGGAAGAGAAGTTATGACCAACCTAGACAGCATATAAAAAAGCAGAGACACTACTTTTCAACAAAGCTCCACCTAGTCAAGGCTATGGTTTTTCCAGTAGTCATGAATGGATGTGAGAGTTGGACTATAAAGAAAGCTGAGAGCTGAAGAACTGATGCTTTTGAACTGTGGTGTTGGAGAAGACTCTTGAGAGTCCCTTGGACTGCAGGGAGATCCAACCAGTCCATCCTAAAGGAAATCAGTCCTGAATATTCAGGGGAAGGACTGAAGTTGAAGCGGAAATGGCAATATTTTGGCCACCTGATATGAAGAACTGACTCACTAGAAAAGACCTTGATGCTGGGAAAGATTGAAGGCGGGAGGAGAAGGGGACGACAGAGGATCAGATGGTT
The DNA here is from genome assembly GCA_006410935.1 of Redunca redunca. Taxonomy (NCBI): domain Eukaryota; kingdom Metazoa; phylum Chordata; class Mammalia; order Artiodactyla; family Bovidae; genus Redunca; species Redunca redunca. The sequence goes on along the minus strand of SJYQ01002611.1, from coordinate 78,605 downwards.
GGATGGCATCACTGACTCAATGGAGATGAGTTGGAATAAACTCCGGGAGGTGGTGACAGACAGGGAGGCCTGGCAAGCTGCAGTCCATGAGGTTGCAAAGAGTTGGACACGACTGAGTGACTGAACTGAACTAAACTGGACCAGCAATTTAACTTCATTGAGTCTCTCAAGTTTCTCATCTATGGAATGAAAGAACAGGGCCAGATGATTCAAAGTTTTTTCTCCCATTTGGGTTCCTCTGAAGCCACTATAAAGTGCAGATTTTTTGCTGCATGTCTAAAAACTAAATCCCTAAGAGTAAGGCTGTATAGCATCAGTCAGAGGAAATAAATGTTTACTCCCTCAAACATTAAATAGCATTTATGATGAAACTTGCTCTAATCACTTTACCCATAAGCACACTTTTAATCCTCACGAGCAAGACAGGTATCATTATTACGTCCAGTTAACAGATAAGGAGCGTGAAGCATCAGGTTAAGCAGTTCAGCTTGTTCCAGAGTACATAGCTAGTAAATAGTGGAATCAGGATGCAAACCCATGCTGTTTGGCTTCAGAATCAGTGCTCTTTACACTGGTTATTTGAGACTTGCAGAACTTTTCCAGGTTCCCTACACATTAACTAAGGTCAAGGGACAGGACTGACTAGATGTGTGTTGTAGGAGTTTTGGAAGGATATGTGACTTGAAACTGCTGATGTTGCAAATTTAAAAGTAGTCAAAAGTAGCCTATCCTTGGGAAAAAAAAATTATGATAACCCTGAAGTTCCACCCAATATTACAGTGATATTTGCTATTAATTATATTCAATATTACCTTTAGTTGGAAACATAACTGAATATGATTTAATATTATATACTACACTTTAAGTCTTGCCATTTACTCACAAATTAAAAAAAAAACTTCTTAGACTAAGCATGTATTTTTGTTTGAAATATGATCCATATAATTTAATTGAACAGGCCCTGGTCTTTTATTCCAGGACTTTGTGATAGTTGTAATAATGCTGTATATCAATGCAACATAATTTCTTATGTAATGTTAAACATAATTATTTCAATGGCTCTGGGAGACAATGAAAATAGTCCAGAGAAAAGGACCAACACATCCAAGGTTAAAATTTGGGTAAGTAGTAAGTAGCAGGACATAAAACCTAGTTCTTCTAAGTTGGGATCAGCAGCTTTTCATTATCTTAGTCCTCATTTAAAATACCTTAAGTAGATAATCAGTTAAAGAATAGAAAGATTTATCAATTACTATCAAAATATCCAAAAGATACATATGTCAAATAAAGTATTTTTAAGGAACATTTAACCAAAGAAAACAAAACTACAACAACAACAACAACAACAAAAAACATGATTTATTCTGTATTTTGGGGCAGGTGAAAGAATGAAACTGGGAAATAACAATAACAATTGTGGTTTGGTTATGCAGTGTAAGGTAGAAAGGCAAGCTTGTCTTTTTAGGAACTTTAAAAGAAAACTGAGAACCAATCACAATAAAACCTAAACAAGCTTCAGGAGGTACTTACTGAGTTAATGTGCTTGCTCATTAAGCATCTATTCAATGAGTTTCCATGAAATTCAATCTCAACCAATTCTGGTTTATATGGTCTCATTGAAAGAGCAGTCACTGTTGCAATGCACAAAAGATCTCTTCAATTAAAAACAAGATATCTGATTTATACTGTTGACTTAAAAAAATGCACAATGTGAGAGTTGTGAGTTAAGTTTTTTGGGGCATAAAATCAGGATTGCAGCCCAGGAGAAAGCATTTCAGATAGCTCTGAGAAACTGCTCCAAAGAGGAAGGAGGGGAGGTCGTATACATGTGATTAAGATGAAAGGGGAACCTATGAAATCAACACATATTTTTCCAGAAAGTTTCTGCTACTCTGATGAAGTTTTATGCTAGCCATAAGGAACAGTCGTTACCATGAAGGATTTTAGTACTTTTCTAGTGAAAGGCAAAGGAGAAAATGAAAAATAAACCCATTTGAATGCAGAGTTCCAAAGAACAGCAAGGAGAGATAAGAAAGCCTTCCTCAGTGATCAATGTAAAAAAAAAAAAAGAGGAAAACAACAGAATGGGAAAGACTAGAGATCTCTTCAAGAAAATTACAGATACCAAGGGAACTTTTCATGCAAAATGGGCACAATAAAGGACAAAAATGGTATGGACCTAACAGGAGCAGAAGATATTAAGAAGAGGTGGCAAGAATACACAGAAAAACTATACAAAAAAATCTTCATGACCTAGATAATCACGATAGTGTGATCACTCACCTAGAGCCAGACATCCTGGAATGTGAAGTCAAGTGGGCCTTAGAAAGCATCACTACAAACAAAGCTAGTGGAGGTGATGGAATTTCAGTTGAGCTATTTCAAATCCTAAAAGATGATTATGTGAAAGTGCTGCACTCAATATGCCAGCAAATTTGGAAAACTTAGCAGTGGCCATAGGACTGGAAAAGGTCAGTTTTCATTCCAATCCCAAAGAAAGGCAATGCCAAAGAATGCTCAAACTACCACACAGTTGCACTCATCTCACACACTAGCAAAGTATAATGCTCAAAATTCTCCAAGAAAGGCTTCAATAGTACATGAACTTCCAGATGTTCAAGCTGGATTTAGAAAACATGGAGGAACCAGAGATCAAATTGCCAACATCTATCTGTTGGATCATCAGAAAAGCAAGAGAGTTCCAGAAAAACATCTACTTCTGGTTTATTGACTATACCAAAGCCTTTGACTGTGTAGATCACAACAAACTTTGGAAAATTCTGAAAGAGATGGGAATACCAGACCACCTGACCTGCCATCTGAGAAATCTGTATGCAGGTCAAGAAGCAACAGTTAGAACTGGACATGGAACAACAGACTGGTTCCAAATAGGAGTACATCAAGGCTGTATGTTATGACTCTGCTTATTTAACTTATATGCAAAGTACGTCATAATGAAATACTGGACTGGATGAAGCACAAGCTGGAATCAGGATTGCCAGGAGAAATATCAATAACCTCAGATATGCAGATGACACCACCCTTATGGCAGAAAGTGAAGAGGAACTAAAGAGCCTCTTGATGAAAGTGAAAAAAGAGAGAGAAAAAGGTGGCTTAAAGCTCAACATTCAGAAAACTAAAATCATGGCATCCTGTCTCATCACTTCATGGCAAATAGATGGGGAAACAATGGAAACAGTGGGGGGATTTGTTTTGGGGGGCTCCAAAGTCACTGCAGGTGGTGACTGTTGCTGCTCCTGCTGCTGCTAAGTCACATCAGTCATGTGACTTAGCAGCAGCAGGACTCTGTGCGACTGCAGCCATGAAATTAAAAGATGCCTCTTCCTTCGAAGAAAAGTTATGACCAACCCAGACAGCATATCAAAAAGCAGAGACATTACTTTGTCAACAAAGGTCTGTCTAGTCAAGGCTATGGTTTTTCCAGTGGTCATGTATGGATGTGAGAGTTGGACTATAAAGAAAGCTGAGCACTGAAGAATTGATGCTTTTGAACTGTGGTGTTGGAGAAGACTCTTGAGAGTCCCTTGGACTGCAGGGAGATCCAGCCAGTCCATCCTAAAGGAGATCAGTCCTGAATATTCATTGGAAGGACTGATGCTGAAGCTGAAACTCCAATACTTTGGTCACCTGATGTTAAGAACTGACTCATTGGAAAAGACCCTGATGCTGGGAAAGATTGAAGGTGGGAGGAGAAGGGGACGACAGAGGATGAGATGGTTGGATGATATCACCGACTCGATGGACATGAGTTTGAGTAAACTCCAGGAGTCGGTGATGGACAGGGAGGCTTGGCGTGCTGCAGTCCATGGTGTTGCAAAGAGTCGGACATGACTGAGTGACTGAACTGAACTGAACTGAGGTCTGAGGAGATACAAGAATTGGGCTCATAATATCGGCTCCTGAAAATATCTATCTGAAGACCTGTCCTACCAAGCCCCTGCCACCCTCTGCCAAGCTGCCTCATTTCTGCTCTCCACCTTGAACTCCTTTCAGGGGATGTTGAAGGTCAGCAGCTCAGCAGCTCATGATTTAATCCTTGTAGAGAAAGATGGCAAGTGCCAATTTATAGTCGACAATAGATATTTTTGTTTCACAGCTAAGAGATTAAACAAGAAAAAACCTAAACTTGAGTTCAGCAATCAAGTTGTGAGCTTAATCCTGTTGTTTGCACAGAGAATGTTGAAGACCCCTAACAACTGTATTAGGCCACCTGACATTTATTAATAAACAATTAAAATTAAACTCCAAAAAGAACAATCTAAAATTGTGGGGTATGGGAAAGAACAAACATAAAATATAGTCACCCATCTGTAGAATCGAGGAAGCTACAGTGGAATATGATTACCTGAACCTCGAGATAAGCATTAATGATTAAAATGTGGATGATGGGTCCCCCAAATAATAAACTTTTGCTTGCACTGAAAGAATGTCAAGGTTATCACTGCTTTTCTCTAAACAAATTCTAAAACCCACGCATGGTAACCTTTGAAATTTTAACAGAGCATCACCAGACTTGCACTGATTGCTTCAGTTTACATGCCACTGGTCATAGAACTTTGAACGGATCATTTTGTTTGGAAAACTTGAAGATACTGTATCTCTTTAAGTTAAACAAACCCTTGGACATACACACATGCTGTTTAATGAGTGTGGTCCCCCACAAATGGAAAATTTTCCTGATAAAGAATTGAATGGGATAGTACAAACCAAATCGAAGAGTCCCCAAATTGTAAAACTGATCTAATTTTCCATCTTTTCTCTCATCTATATATTATATACTTATATATTTTNTACATTTAATTCAATAGCAAAGAAAGTTTAAGCCATTTAATTAAATAAATGAAAATAATTTCCCACATTGACAAAAATGTTCTGAATACTAAGAATTTTATTGTATCTAATTACTACGTCTCAGGATAAAAATATCAAACAGAAAATAAACAGCTGTGTTAACTCTGACAGTATTCATTTATTTTTCTTTTATTGAGGTTTTAAACACATTGGTGTTTGCTTTTTGCCTAGATTTTTCTACTGCTTCAGACTAGGCTAAAAGTGGGTGAAGGTTAGAACACGTTCAAGTACTTGCTAACAATGCAAAAATTGCCCAGTCTAAGCTCTACAATGAAGGCCGATCATAGTGACAATTCAGTGAAGTACTCCTATTGCCTTTCATTTCCTAAAGTGTTAAGTCAGTCACGAGCAAAGATAATATAAGAAATCTGAAGTTCAACCCATGTATCTGTTTGCTACAGGGCAAAGTTGTGTGACTAGCCCATGTGACAGGAACAGAAACTCAATGAGAGACACTTCTTTTTATACCTCAGTTTAATAGAAGCATTCTCAAAACAGGTTGTTCAAATGCATTTAAATCACATTGCTTATCCTGCAGCAATGAGGTTTTTAGAAGCTTCTCAATTTGCATACCATCCGGTGGAGCATACCCTATCCAGTTTACTACAGGAACATCACTCCGATAGTCTTATACCTAGCCTCATTCATATGTTTGTGTTCTACCTGTCTGGGTTGGTTGACAGTTGATTTTCTAACCCTGTGTTAATCTGGCGGGTATCCATGAGAGCAAAGAGAACTTCAGGAATGTACTTTTTCATCATGACAAATAATGAGAAAATGATTGTTTTAAAGTGTATGAACATTGACAATTTTATAATTCCCCCAACTGAAAAAATAATAAGTATACTCAAGCTGATCAGGGGAGTGTCGGGAAGCCTGGAGCTCTGTAAGTCTCATTTCTACTCTGACAAAGAAGTCCTGGTAGTACTGGATACCTGGACAGTAGCAGAGGCAGGCTTCCCTGTGATTAACAGAAAGATTAAAGAAAGGGAAGTCGTGAGGCCTCCCACCACTGCACTCTGTATGCTGTCGTGTCCTACTCTTTGCAACCCCACAGACTGTAGTCTGTCAGGCTTCTCCTCCATAGAATTTTCCAGGAAAGAATACTGGAGTGGGTTGCCATTTCCTACTTCAGGGAATCTTCCCAATCCAGGGATTGAACCTGTGTCTTCTGTGTCTCCTGTGCGTGCAGGTGAATTCTTTAGCAATGAGCCACCTGGGAAGCCTACCCCTGTAAGGCCTGTGAATGTAGAGTTCAGTTCTCAACAGGAATCTTCAGCACATCTTGTAGTGAGATTCAACCTAAAGAAAAGTGTGTCATAGCCATGGTTCTCCCACGTGCAATTACCTGGTAATGACACCTAAATGAAACTACTCATTCCTCTCAGTTTCCTCCAAATGCTTTCCACCTCTACCACTGCTATGAATTGAATTGCCTCTCAAGTAGAGTATTCAACCGTAGTAGGAAAATATTTGCTACATGTTTCATGCATAAGAGAGGAGCAAGTCAATGGCATTTGACTGGCCTCTTTTACATTGATTCCATAAAATTACAGTATTCTAGTTCCTCATTTCCTTGAGCCAATTGTTTTCTTTTTTATTTGCTTACCATACTTTTTTATCATCTAACCAAGGGCTTCTTCACCTTCTATTGAGTCAGTCAAAAATCAGTTAGTGCTTCTTTGGGTCTTTCTATTTTCTCTCTCTCTCAGTTTCATTGCAGTTAATGTATTATAGGCATACTTCAAACCACAAGTAGGACCTGCATATTACTTCCACAAATATCTTCCTAGAATATCATGTGTAATCATTACTCTCCTTTTGCTCAAAAGTTTGTAATGATTCTCTATTGCTTAAAAAATTAAATCCAAACTAATAACGTGCTGGACCCTGTGCTTGGTATACAAAAGAATTGGGGATAAGGAATGTCACCTGCAATATCAGTAAACAAGGGTTGCTGTGGTCATTAAGCCATCAGCCAATGCAGCCACAACTCCACCCTATCTCAAATATGCAGAAATTAACAGAATTGCATGATGACAGAGTTCTTTAATATGATATGCAACATTGTGTCTTACTAATTTATAATAATATGTTACACAAATGAAGGAGAGGTAGGACACTAAGCTGATGGGTGTGAAGTCAGGATAGGGCAACCCTATTTGGTGAATTCTGCTTTGCTTCTGAGTGTAGCCATATATGGTGCCACAGAGCTTTATCATAGTTATGTGCATACAGTTGAATTTTAGCATTTTCTCCTCTGTGTAGAGAGCATCTTATGGAATAGGAAGGTTAAATGCAGGAATACTGAGAAGACTACACAATACTCCAGATCAGTGAAAGTTAAACACATGTATTCAGCAGATTTGGAAAGCTAAATCTTAATCATTTCTTCAGGTTAACTCTAAATCAGAAAAGAAATGAAATGCTGAACAGTGATCATCACACTGAACTTCTTGGTCTGTCTTGTGATAAGAACATAGTACTCTGGACAGGTCGCAAGCAGAGTGGCCCAAAACATCAGGGGGTAACAGTCCCTTTGGCAATAGTTTAACCACCAAGTTCAATGTCACATGGAAAAGTAATCTAAAACATTCACAATGTGTCTTTTCCCAGAGAACCCACCCACACATGTTTGTCTATGTGCTCTACACAAAATTTTACCACCCCTGCTGAGAGCTTGTTTGTTGACACAGCCATGAAGCATTAAGCTCAGGATTAGAAGTCACACATTACCAAGATAGAACTCACTCCCTCAACAAAAAATAATGGAATACAAACATCCCTCCCTTCTATAATTTTCCATTCTTATTCCAATGTTTTCTCACTACTTTCAACAAAACACCATATCTCCAAAACACCAAACCAACCTTTGGCACTTACTTTCAGACAAGATACAAGAGTCACTAACTTCCTTTTTTTTTTCTTTCTGTCATGGGCCTCCTTCTCACTTGCATGGAGAGAATTTCTTCTCTCTAACCCTTTATTTACTTCTAAATTTGATGTTCAATGGGATTTGAAAATATCTGGCCTTGCAGGAGAGAGTATAAATGGGAAAAAGCAGTATTATTTGCCATTCTGAAGTGACCGGGTAAATGTGAACCCAAGAAATACATGTGAGATCCCACTACCATTCTAGGGGAGTAGGTCTCAATTATTCATGTGTTTAAAATCAGCAATGGAGTAGTAGGATATTTCTTACTAAACCATATTCTTTTAACAACATTCCACACTAAGAATGATTTAATCCAAATTTTCAAATGATAAAATTTGCACAGGTATAATTGTTATTATATGCAGATGACATGATGCTATATATAGAAAAACCTAAAGATGCCCACCTATTAAAACTGATAAATGAATGCTGCAAGGTAGTAGAATGCAAGATTAATCTACAGAAGTCAGCTGCATTTCTTTACACTAACAATGAAATATCAGAAACAAAATATAAACAACAATCCCCTTTAAAATCCCATCAAGAAAAATACTTAGGAATAAATCTCACCAAGGATGTGAAAAGCTTATACACTGAGAACGACACGACAGTAATAAAGGAAACTGAAGATGATTCAAAAAATGGAATTATATCCCACGCTCTTGGATTGGGAGAATTAATATTGTTAAAATGTCCATACTATCCAAAGCAATCTACATATTTAATGTAATCTCTATCAAAGCATCCATGACATTTTTCACAGAACTAGAACAAATAATCCTAAAATTTATAAGGAATCACAAAAGACCCAGAATTGCCAAAGAAATCCTGAGAAAAAAGAAGAGAGCAGGAGGGCTAATCCTTCCAGACTTCAGACAATACTACAAAGCCACAGTAATCAAAAGAGCATGGTACTGGCACAAAACAGACACATGGGTCAATGGAACAGAATAGAGAGCCCACAAATAAACACACACACCTATGGTCAACTAATCTTCAACAAAGGAGCCAAGAATATACAATGGGGAAAGGATGGTCTTTTCAGAAAACGGTTTTGGGGAAGTTGTACAGCTGCATGTAAATCAATGAAGTTAGAAAACTCCCTCAAAGCACACACTAAAATAGATTCAAAATGGTTTAAGGACTTAAATATAAGACATGACACCATAGAACTACCACTATTGGTGGAAATGTAAATTGGTGCAGTCATTAACAGAGAACACTTATAGAAGTTCCTTAAAAAACTAAAAATAGAGCTATCGTATGATCCATTAATCTCACTCCTGGACATATATCCAGACAAAACTATAAGCTGAAAAGATGCATGCACCTCTATGTTTACAGTAGTGCCATTTACAATAGCCAAGGTGATGTATGATTTTATGTGTGTGTGTGCATGTGTGTACAACAGAATATTATTCAGCCATAAAAAAGAATGGAATTATGCCATTTTCAGCAACATGGATGGACCCAAAAATTATCATACTAAGCAAAATCAGAACAAGAAAGACAAATACTATGTGATATCACTTATATGTAGAATCTAAAATACAACACAAATGAACATATTTATGAAACAGAAACAGACTCACAGACATAAAGAACAGAGCTGTAGTTGCCAAGGGAGAGAAGGCATGGGAAAGAGATGTATCAGGAGTTTGGGAATTAACAGATGCAAACTATTATACACAGGAAGAATAAACAACAAGATACCATTGTGTAGAACAAGAATCTACATTTGATATCCTGTGGTAAACTGTAATGGAAAAGAATATGAAAGAATATGTATGTGTATAAACTGAATCACTTTGTTGAGCTGGCCAGACTCCTCTGTCCATGGGGATTCTCCAGGCCAGAATACTAGAATGGGTTGCCATGCCCTCCTCCAGGGGATCTTCCCAGCCCAGGAATTGAACCCAGGTTTCCCGTATTGAAGGCAGATTCTTTACCAGCTGAGCTACCAGGGAAGCCCCTTTGTTGTACAGCAGAAATTAAAACAGCATTGTAAATTAACTATACTTCAATAACATTTTTTAAATATGATTGTTCACATCTAAATGTAACACTGCATCAATTCAATGGAATATGATGTCCCATACAAAGAAAAAAAAACTCTTATAAATGCATATGAAATTATCTCTCAGGTATATTTCTTAGGAAAATAACAAAGTATAATAAAATAAGAACAGGAGTTTTTAAAAGTAGTGTATCAGGAGGGACATACAGATATTGACTCATCATGGTAAGAAAGATCTGGCTTGACTCAAACAATCTGGAAGGATATGTAATAAAATGGTAACACTTGAGTCCTGGGGTGCTGGAGCTGGAGGACCATGGAACAGTTATAGAATGGATACTTTCCACCAAAATATCTGTTTATGCCTTTGTAAAAATGTGAATCATCTTAGTGTATTATTTATTCAAAAATAATTGAAACTAAAACTGAACAAATATTTAATGCATGAAGTAGTCTTATGAATCTCAGTACTGGTAAATTTTGTTGCTCTCATTGTTCAGTCACTAAGTTGTGTCTGACTCTTTACAACCCGTTGAACTACAGCACGCCAGGCTCCTTTGTCCTCTACTATCTCCCAGAGTTTTCTCAAATCATTCAGTCAGAGATACTATCTAGCCATCTCATCTTCTACCACCCCCATCTCCTTTTGCCTTCAGTCTTTCCCAGTATCTGAAAGTGAAAGTCACTCAGTCGTGTCTGGACTCTTTTCGACCCCATGGACTGTCCATGGATTTCTCCAGGCTGGAATACTGGAGTGGGTAGCCTTTCCCTTCTCCAGGGGATCTTCCCAACCCAGGAATGGAACCCAGGTCTCCTGCATTGCAGGTGGATTCTTTACCAGCTGAGCCACAGGGGAAGCCCAAGAATACTGGAGTGGGTAGCCTATCCCATCTCCAGCAGATCTTCCTGACCCAGGGATCGAACCAGGGTCTCCTGCATTGTGGGTGGATTCTTTACCAACTGAGCTATAAAGGAAGCCCTCATTTCCATTGAGTATGCTCTTTGCATCAAGTGACCAAAGTATTGGAGCTTCAGCTTCAGCATCAGTCTTTTCAATGAATATTCAGGGTTGATTCCTTTAAAACTGACTGGTTTGATCCCTTTGCTGTTCGAGGGCCTCTCAAGGGTCTTCTCCAGCACCACAGTCCAAAAGCATCAACTTTTCCACACTCAGTCTTCTTTATTATCCGTCTCTCACATTTGCATCCGTACATGACTACTGAAAAAACCATAGCTTTGACTATACGGACCTTTGGTGGCAACATGATGTCTCTGCTTCTTTTTTTTTCTGAACAAGCTTTATTGTTTCCATTTGGCCCAAGGCTTGAGAGAGGGCTCCAGAGTGTTAAAAAACTGCCTAGTGGATGCAGAGTGGGGCTTCAGGCAGCCCTGATGTTAAGAGAGCTCCTCAAAGGCCACTGGGTTCCAGAGACTCTTAGTCATGCTTGAGGATGAGCTTTTCAAAATGATATTCGCCCAACCCAGCCCAAGGATCAGCCAGCCTGCAGAGGTGGGTCAGGTGGTCACCCATCTTCTTGATGAGTTTCACCTCATTTGGAAGTGGTTCTCCCGGAAGTCACAGATGTGAGGGTCTAACGCAGGCAGAACCCAGTCTATGCAGACCCAAAAGGGCCTGGTTCAGATTCTTCTCCTTGAGAAGGGTGGCTTCCATAGCATCCTAGGTTTTACCCCACTCATCTTGGGATGCTTCTGTACGTCCAGGGAGAGGGCATGGCCACACTGGTTTTGCATTTTCAAGAGATGCTGTGTGCCCTCACGCTTCTCCTTGACCAATTTACAAAAAAAAAAAGTGGCCCACATCCTCCAGAACCACATCCTGATCGAAACAGAAGCAAAGAGAGAGGTAGGTGTCGGAGATCCGCAGATGCATGTTGACCAGGAGGTGGAGGGCAGTCTCCAACTCAGTCGAATAATTCTGATGAATCTGGGAGCTCGTGGTTGATCAGTAATGAGATAAGATTTTTTAAAAATGGTGGCTGGTCCCAGTGATCATGGACAGCTGCGTGGCTGATTCCAAAGGTTGTGACTGGCAAAAAGCTTAGAGAGTGGTTGGAGCCTGAAGCAAGTGACATCCCTGGGTCTGTTCCCTCCAAGCACTGTTGAAGCAAGAGACAGATCCGAGGGACTGCTGAGCACAATTCCGATGTCTCTGCTTTATAATACACTGTCTAGATTTGTTTTCTTACACCATCAAAATAATCCTAGGAAAGTATAGATGACATCAGAAATCACATATTTCATATATCTTCTTTTATAGTTTCACAATTGGCTATAGACGCTAAGGAGAATGAGAAACTGCAGAAGCATACTTCAGAAGTTATATCTAGCTTTAAAGCTTTAAAATCCAATTAACTCTTGATCATTGCACATAGTATTTTGCACTGAAGAATAATAGAATTGATCTTAAGGAAATTAAGGAAAAGCAAAACAGAAAATGTACCCTTTGCAAATTCAATCATTTTCATACTAGTTGGAAACTAGACAACAAACTATAATAATGTACACTTTATTGAACAGCCCCTCTAAGATTATGAGGTTCTCTCAAGCACACACCATCTCTTACTGATCCTTGTAATAACCAGTATCTAGTACAGTGATTTTCAAGTTATGTTTCTGTGGACACTGGAGTGCTTCAGATATTCTGCAAATATTTTATTTTATTTACTTCTTTTAAATATATAGTGTTTAAACTATGTATGTGTATATACACATATGTACACATATATATCTATATATGTTATATATATCATACATATTAATGAA
>SJYQ01002611.1:29553-57701 GCA_006410935.1 Redunca redunca | reverse complement strand
GTTATGACACTGAGGAAAGTCAGAATGGAAATTTTATGTGTACTGTGAGTATAATTATGTATTTTAAGTAAATACATGGAAGGAAGGAGTATAAACTAGAAAGCAGAATAGTGATGTAATTACCTTTCTAGAACTGAACCAGAAATTTTCTCCTATTGAAGTCTCCAGATATTCCATAATGTAGTTATAGCACTTCTATAGAAGAGTATTATTTTTAAAATAGAAATATATATATTCTAAGGATCTTCTCACTAAAATTTCTCATTTTTTTCATTTTATATGGTGTCTTGCCAAATTACAAATTATTTCCAATGTTTACCTGGTTACACAGTGTATGTCAAGAGCTCCAGATGGCTTCTTACAACAAAGTGAAAGCAGTCTTGTTTCTATTAAACACACTCTATGAAAATTTTCAGGAGATAAATGATGCAAATATATTTTGATGGGGAAACCAAACACTAGAATACTTAAATCTCTTATTTGCTCTTTGGGGTACGTGTGAAGACTCTGTAACATTACTCAGATGGTGGCAAAATAATGTTGAGTATACAAAGGGGATTGAACAGGGAGTCAGGGAACCTGAGTTCTAATCTCTGGGCTGCTTTAAATTGCTCTGCAATTTGATGGTTTTCTAACCTATTTGATCCTAGTTATCATCTGTAAAACCTGAAGATTATCAGCTTCTCTCACATCATAGTGCTGGTTGGCAAATAAAGTTAGAGTACATTAATGTTACTTTAACTTAATTGGTTATGAATCACAATCCAAAGGCAACTGAAATGATAATTGTGGCAAGTGTCTGATTAGCAACAATATTAAACAGGCTTAATTCAATTCCTCAAACGTAATGCAAATCAGAGTTAGGGAGGAAAAAATGGGTTTAGCAAGAAAATGAGGACATGAGTTTCAGCAAACTCCCAGAGATAATGAAAGACAGGGAAGCTTGGCATGCTGTGGTCCATGGGGTCACAAAGAGTTGGACACAACTTAGTGAATGAGCAACAATAATAAAGTGATAAGAAGAAAATTAGTTGGAAAATATCAGAGTACTCAAAAGAAAGACATGGAATTTTCAGAAACATTATCCTTAATTAACCAAAAAGCTCTATGTTAATTACTATTAGTAAATGATGTTTGCCCACATATCTGCCCCTTTACTAAATTGAAACCCCTAATGATGGTGTAATCATGTGCCCTGCTATCTTTTTCCATCAATACATGCACACGTAGCCTTTTGGTTCATGGATAACAGTCCTGTTTGTAAACCTCTTTGACCTATTTCAGGTGCTCAGATCATGTCTGTGGAACAGAATTGAATTAATTTATACAGGCCACTTAGATATTGTGCAAAGAAAGCTACCCAGTTTCAACAGTGGCCAAAGGCCCAAGAGAATTGCTTCTTGCACATAACTGTTTAAATGTCTAATGCAATTTAAATGTCCATAAATTATATAAGGCAAGAGATGCATAAATTTATTTTAAGGCAAGACATTTACAAGTAATGCAATCATATAAAAGAAAAACTAACACTGTAAAAGTATTTTTCTTTGACTTCTGGAACCAAAAATCTCTCAAAGTGAGTATAATTCATACACCTATGATATAAAAATATCTTACTTCCCTAATTCTTAGATACCTTAGAAAGAACTTAACAGTAAAGATACTACACGTCTAGAAAGAGCATTTTGCATTGCCTTTGTACACCATTAAGCAACTTGAATTATTTTGTCAGCCAGCTAATATTTTAACCACCTGTGGCTTCCTTGGTGTTCATCCAAATATTTGTTTTTTCACGTAATGTTCACTCCATGGCCATGGTAGCTTTTAAACATTAAGTTTTTCTAACTTTGGACTTCAGGGCATTAACAGATGTTAGGCATTTCTGCTGTGTTTTCTATGAAGGGAAAAAAATATTCCATAGTGCTTTATGTCATGGGGAAAACAGTCCATATTCTATAATGGTTGGCTCTGTGTAATTACAATAAAAAGCTAGTCCTTTGTGAGCACTTATAATGTGCCAAGCACTGACTTTACAGGTATAATTTCACTTAACCCTCACAGCAAGAAGAGGAAATGGATGCTCAGAGGAGTTAGGTAATTTACCCAAAGCCATAGACCCAGTTAGTAAGCTAGCCAGAATCCAAACCCAGATCTGACTTAGGCACCTGGCTCCTAGCACACACCATGCTGTTAGTTCAAGAGTGCTTCACTAAATCTTGCAGTAAATGTGGTGTTTCAAGAATATAATGTATCACAACATTGTAAAGTAATTATCCTCCAATTAAAAGTAATTAATTTTTAAAAAGAAAGTAAATTCAATTATAAAAATAGTATTATAGTCATAGCTTTAAAAATATTACACAGTAGAAATAAAGACTAGTGACAAGACTGAAATATTATGTTTTGAAAGAAAACTCCAATTCAATATCACATTAATAAAATGTATTCATAGTTGCATATTTAATGTTAATTAACCTTAAATAAGGATCCATTGAGTTATTTTTCTAAAATAAAATCTGAGCAAAAAAAATAGGAATATAATATATAGTAAGACTTAAGTAGTATAACCTTTCCAATTCCTCTACATATAATCATTATTTCACCTGTGCCTAGAGCTATAAAAAAGAAAGGAAGAGCAGGAGAGAAAAGTGAGGGGTGAATAATATTTTTTATTTTTCTCCACTGGAAAATATAAGTTAAATTCCAAAAATATATCATTTAGATCATATTAGTTGATTCTTAAACAATTGCCTCTCAACTCCAAACCCATTCTTCCTTTCGGTATTTTGTAAAGCTGGGATTGAGATTCTGAAAATTGCACTTCTGTCAGCTAATCCCTGTTAAAATCTGCCAAAGGTAGCATCAGAAGTAAATGAGAAGGCTGAAGGAGGTCTGATATGTAATCCGGAGAAAAGCAGAAGTTGCTGGAATAGGAAAGATGCAACAGAGAAATTCAGTAAACACAAAACATGATTCTTTAATGATTTTAACAAAATTTCCAAACCTCTGACATAACTGATTGAGAAAAAGAGAATGCAAAATCTTATGTAACATACTTTATACTAACATAATATTGTACATCAATTATATTTCAATTAAAGAATGAAAGAGACAGTGAGAGGCTTCCCTGTGGCTCAGCTGGTAAAGAATCCGCCTGCAGTGTGAGAGACCTGGATTTGATCCCTGGGTTGGGAAGATCCTCTGGAGAAAGGAGAAAGGCTACCCACTCCAGTATTCTAGCCTGGAGAATTCCATAGACTATATAGTCCATGGGGTCACAAAGAGTCGGACATGACAGCGACTTTAACTTCACTTGAATGAAATGTTTTATTGGTATCTCTAATTTTCTTGAAGAGATCTCTAGTCTTTCCCATTCTATTGTTTTCCTGTATTTCTCTCCATTGATCACTTAGAAAGGCTTTCTTATCTCTCCTTGCTATTCTTTGGAACTCTCCATTCATATCTATATAGCCAAAGCTATGGCTTTTGCAGTAGCCATGTATGGATGTGAGAGTTGGACCAATTGAAGAAGGTTTTACGCCAAAGAATTGAAGCTTTTCAACTGTGGTGGCTTTTCAACTGTGGTGTTGGAGATCATAAATGCTTAGTCACTCAATTGTGTCTGACTCTTTGTGATCCTACAGACTGTAGCCGGCCAGAGGGGTGGGGTCCTCTAGGCAAGAATACTAGAGTGGGTAGATATTCCCTTCTCCAGCAGATCTTCTCGATCCAGGGATCAAACCCAGGTCTCCTGCATTGTAGCAGACTAATTCTTCACCATCTCAGCAATCAGTTGTTTTGTTTCTGTTTAGTCAGTCGTGTCTGACTCTTTGTGACCCCATGGACTCCAGCATGCCAGGCTTTCCTGTCCATCACCATCTCCCGGAGCTTGCTCAAACTCATGTCCGTTGAATCAGTGATGCCATCCAACCATCTCGTCCTCTGCCATCGCCTTCTCCTCTGCCCTCAATCTTTCCCAGCGTCAGAGTCTTTTCTAATGAGCCAGTTCTTCGCATCAGGTGGCCAAAGTATTGGAGTCAGCTTCAGCATCAGTCCTTCCAATGAATATTCAGGATTAATTTCCTTTGAGATTGACTGGTTTGATCTCTCTGCAGTCCACGGGACTCTCAAGAGTCTTCTCCAACACCACAGAGCCACCAGGGAAGCCCCAAATAAATAATAAAGGTAACTAATCAGCATACTCTAAAGCAGTGTCCAGACACTAGTTATCTTTCTCAGGTTGTTGCTATACTACTTTCTGCCCTCGGTCCTATTGTACCAGCGTACTTTCTCAACCCCACCGATGGCTCTGTACCCGGTTAGCTATTCAGCCTGTCAGGCAGTCTTCCAATGGCAGTCAGATCTACCACGGTCTCCTGAAGCTACGTATCCTTTATCTGAAGTACTGCTCTACAGCACTCACTGGGATGAGAGCGCCACCTCGTGTTGCTTCGCTGACCGTTCACAATCCCCAACATGGTTTCTTTTCACTAGAACTCTTTGCAGATGAGGGCCCTGAAGCTTCCTCTCAAGAGTAATTTGGCCAAGAAAGTTGCTATAAATATTTTCCAAAAAAAAAAAAAACAGAAAAAGAGCCCAAGATCTTTTCACTACAGTAAGGTGCTAATGCCTGAAATTAGTAGACTGGTCCCTACATGCTAGTGCCCATATCCTTAACCTATGTCCTTTGAATATTTGCTATATTTGTTTTTCATAGATTTTTAAAAATTATGTTTTAAATCACAACTGAAATTATGATCTGAGAGCTGAAATATGTTTGGTAGAAGCCTACCCTGCTCTCTCTCATAGAGGCCCACACTCAATAATAAGTTCTGAGAAGAGATTCCAAGAGGTTGTTTGAAAGTACATTCCTTGGTGTCTGCAGAAGAGGCTACAAGCCTTTGCAGGCAGACCAACTATTTAAACTATTTAAAAAAAATTATTAGAGAAAAAAATTTTCTTAAATTCCTGGAGAATGACCATGAATAGACTCATTGCCACTTCCTCCCCACAGTTTTCCAC
Source organism: Redunca redunca (assembly GCA_006410935.1). Classification (NCBI taxonomy): domain Eukaryota; kingdom Metazoa; phylum Chordata; class Mammalia; order Artiodactyla; family Bovidae; genus Redunca; species Redunca redunca. The sequence continues at coordinate 52,679 of SJYQ01002611.1, read as the reverse complement.
AGGCAATTTTGCTTTACTTTTCTGCTCTTCTGGAGAAAAATGAGTTTCCATTTTTTCCTTATATTTGTTGAAAACTGAGCTCCCAATACCCAGGAGTTTGTTGATGCTTTCTTAAAGTATAAACCAATATACTCTCACTGTGCCCATAACCACTATACTTTAATGCCTTTAAATATAAAATGCAAAGACTTTCCCGGTGGCTCAGCAATAAAGAATCTGCCTGCAATGCAGGAGACAGAGATTTGGGTTTGATCCCTGGGCCAGGAAGATCCCCAGGAGGATAAAATGGCAGCCCACTCCAGTATTCTTGCCAGGAAATTCCCATGAAGAGAGGAGCCTTGCGGGCTACAGTCCATGGGGACACAAAAGTGAGACACAAGTGAGCGACTTCACATATAAAATGCAATAATTATAAGGATACACTAGTGCCCATACCTCTTAAGTAAAACCCAAGATAAACAAATTATGTATAAATGTCAAAATAAATATAAATTTGGAAGTAAGATGATCATTCAAAACTTACCATAAAATTTAGTATCAAGACAATGTAGTATAGTCATAAGGGTAAAATATACATTAATGTAAAAGAATCAAGAGTCCAGAAATGAACCATAATCAACAGATTTTAAATAAGGTGCCAAGACCACTTATAGGGAAAGAATAATCTTATTAACAAATAGTACTGTGACTAATGACAACCACATACAAACAATGAGGTTGGACCCTTCAGTTCAGTTCAGTTCAGTCGCTCAGTCGTGTCCGACTCTTTGCGACCCCATGAATCGCAGCACACCAGGCCTCCCTGTCCATCACCAACTCCCGAAGTTCACTCAGACTCACGTCCATCGAGTCGGTGATGCCATCCAGCCATCTCATCCTCGGTCGTCCCCTTCTCCTCCTGCCCCCAATCCCTCCCAGCATCAGAGTCTTTTCCAATGAGTCAACTCTTCGCATGAGGTGGCCAAAGTACTGGAGTTTCAGCTTTAGCATCATTCCTTCCAAAGAAATCCCAGGGCTGATCTCCTTCAGAATGGACTGGTTGGATCTCCTTGCAGTCCAAGGAACTCTCAAGAGTCTTCTCCAACACCACAGTTCAAAAGCATCAATTCTTTGGCGCTCAGCCTTCTTCACACTCCAACTCCCACATCCATACATGACCACAGGAAAAACCATAGCCTTGACTAAACGGACCTTAGTCAGCAAAGTAATATCTCTGCTTTTGAATATGCTATCTAGGTTGGTCATAACTTCCCTTCCTAGGAGTAGTGTCTTTTGATTTCATGGCTGCAGTCACCATCTGCAGTGATTTCAGACCGTTACCACATACCAAATACAAAAATTAACCCAAGATATAACAAAGACCTAAATATGAGAGTAAAAACTATTAAACTTTTAGAAGAAAACACACATAATCTTCATGACCTTGGATTAGGCAGTGATTTCTTCAATATGACACTAAAAGCACTAGCAATAAAAGAAAAAATAAAGTAGACTTTATCAAATTAAAAACTTTTGTCCTCCAATAAACACCCTCAAGAAAGTAAAAAGTCAACCTATAGAATGAGATAAAATGTTTGAAAATCCTATATCTGACTGGTACTAGGATATAAAAAGAACTACAGAAACTTAATAGTAGAAAAGATAAATAATCCAATTCTAAAATAAGCAAAGGATCTGAAGAGATAGTTCTTCCAAAAAATATACAAATGGTGAATAAGCATATGAAAAGCTGCTCAAAATAATTAGCCATCAAGAAAATGCATATGAAAAACAATAATGAGATATCATTTCACACCAACTAGGATGATTATAATAAAAGAGAAAGACAATAATAGGTGTTAGCAAGTATGTGGAGAAATGAGAACCCTTATACATTGCTGGTAGCGCTGTAAAATGGCGTTGTCACTAACAGTCTGGAAGTTCCTTAAATGGTTAAACACAGAGTTCCTATATGATCCAGTCATTCTATTCCTAAGTATATACCTACAGGGAATTTATACACAAAAATGTACACATAAATATTCACAGCCACAATATACATAATAGCCAAAAGGTGGAAACCCAAATGTCCATCAACTGATGAATGTATAAATAAAATGTGGTATAGCCATGAATAAACAGGGCTTCACATTGCAGTTTTGGACTATTATTCAGTAATAAAAATAAATGAAGTAATAATACTTGCTATGACATAGGTGAGCCTTGAAAACATGCTAAGTGGAAAAACAGTCACAAAGTACCATATATCGTATGATTCCATTTATATGAATTACAATAGGCAAACTGATAGAGAAAGTATATTGCTAGGGCTGGGAAAGATGAGATTAAGGAGTGACATCTGCAGGAAGTGTGCATGTGGGGTTGTCAGGTAAGGAAATATTCTAAATAATTGATTGCAGTGATGAATGCATAATTATGAATACACTTAGCACTTAGATTGAACACTATTTTTTTTACATGCTGCACAGGCCTGGGCAGTGAAAGTGTCAAGTTGTAACCACTGGACAGTCAAGGAATTCTTGAACTGTACACTTTAGGGAGGCGAATGGTATAGCATGTGAATTATATCTCAATAAGATGATAAAAAAAAATGCTAGCTGTACATGATGGTTATTAAGGAATATTTTGCCTGAGCAGAAACAGAGAATCATGTGCTGATTCTGAGAGAAGTCATAAGTCAGATGTGAATCCGAAAAACTGCAAGCCTCTAAACCCTCATGTGGGCTTCCCAGGTGACTCAGTGATAAAGAATCTGCCTGCCAATGCAGGAGATGTGTGTTCAATCCCTGGGTTGGGAAGATCCCCTAGGGGAGGATAGCAATCCATTCTAGTATGCTTGCCTGGAAAATTCCATGGACAGAGGAGCCTGGTGGGCTACAATCCAAAGAGTTGCAAAGAATCAGACATGACTGAGCATGCACAAAGCCTCACGTAGTTGCCCTTCAGAAATGTATTAAAGATATTACTGGTTAAAAAAAACAAGAAGGTTAATGAACAAGCAAAGAAAAAGTACTTAAAGTAGTGAAACTGCTGTAAAGCTTACCTCGATGATATTGAAGATACAAAGTCATATTGCTAAGTCATTAGTATAGACATTCAGAGCTTATTTTCAGGTTTTCTTCGCTTTTGAAGCAAAGAGAAAAATTAGTCAATATTCTGGTGCAACAAATAACATATTGGTTAGCTTGGAGATTACTCAACTTCTTTAATAAATCTTAAAATGGCAACAAATGGTATTATCAGTATTTCAGGAGAAGTCCTGTTCTTGAACTAATATTTGCTAAGGAATACTGCCTTTTAGAGTAGGCATGTTTCCCCAGTGACTCAGCTGGTAAAGAACCTGCCTGCCAATGCAGAAGACACAAGAGACTTGCGTTTGAACCCCGGGTTGGGAAGATCCCCTGGAGAAAGAAATGGCAACCCACTTCAGTCTGGAAAATTCCATGGAGAGGGGAGCCAGGCAGACAGTCCATGGGGCCACAGAGAGTCAAACATACTGAGCACACATGCACACACACACACATGATACCTTAATAATGAAGAACTGCTTTTAAAAATTTCATTTTTACCTGGAAGAGCCATTCAAGGATTCAAAGCAGAAATTTCAAGCAATAGTCTAAGTAGAAATATAGGGCAATTTCTTTAATGTCAGTTCTATACTTATGTTATTTTTAAATTGCTTTATATATAGTATATAATAAAACATGTATACCCATATATAACATGAAAGGAATAAATTACAAAAGAAAGAAGGGTTTATGAAGGGAAGGGAAGAGTGGAATTGGGGAAGATGAGGAGATTGAAGAGTGATGATCAGGGATGACTATATATGTATATTAAGATATGTATATACATATATGGCCTTCCCAGGTGGTGGTGGGAAATAATCCACCTGCCAATGCAGGAGATGCAAGAGAAGCAAGTTCAATCCCCGGGTCAAGAAGATCCTCTGGAGGAAGAAATGGCTACCCACTCCTGTATAGAGGAGCCTGGGGGACTATGGTCCAGGAGGTCACAAAGTCAGACATGACTGAAGCAACTTAGCACAGCAGAGCACAGCATATTACTTTTATGATTTTTAAATTAAATTTTAATTGGAGGGCATTGCTTTCAAGCTTTAATTTTGAACTAATATCCAATCATTGATGAATGTACTAATCATCTTTTGCTAGATGACACAGCATTAACAGAAATCTCAGTCTCTCAAGGGCTCATAGCAACAAAGATGTTATTGCATTTGTCAGCTGGGAGTTAGCTGTTTACTCTGCATTCTCTTCCCTTCTCCATCCACATAAAGAAGCAACATCTATGTGGAACTTTGTCATAGTTGTGGTAGGTGGAAAAGAGAGAGAGCAGAACCTAGGATGACTCAGAGCTTCTGATTAGAAATGGTACACACAGATTCTGCTTATTTCCCATTGGCCAATTTGTGTTGCCTGGTGATGCCTGATACCACTGAGCAGGGAAGTGTAATCTTCCCACAGGGAAGGGCAATTCTGGGTACATGACTAAGCCTGACATTACAGTATTGGAAATTATCAAAGTTTCACTGAAAAAAGCAACAAATACGTTAAGAACAATAATCTACCATCACCACGAACCATACAATCTGAAGAAAATCTTAGCGATCATCTATTTCATCTCATTCAGTCTCACCTGTGGATAAAAAGTCAGAGGCTAGAAAGGAAAAATTATTTCCTTAGAGTTATAAAACTAATTTAGAGTCAAATCTCTGATAAACAGTCTCTCTCCCCATAGCAGAATTCACCTTTGTGTTTACATGAATAATCTATAAATGAAAAATAAATAGTTGGGTAGGTCAACTTAGCTATAAATTTACACAGAAGAAAAATATGCCTAGAGTAACTATTTTCAACCAGCTCTGGGGGTTGGTGATAGATGGGGAACCCTGGTATGCTGCAGTCCATGGGGTCACAAAGAGGAGGACACTACTAAGTGAGTGAACTAAACTGAACTAAAGGTTGTATAATTTATATTCAACAGGCTACCTACATAGAAGAAGAGAAATTATTTCTATTTCTTGGAATCAGTACAAATAAGCTCTTGATTTGTTGATTTAAGGACAGATTTAATAAAGTTATGGAGAAAATATTGATGATGCCGATTAAACTTAAAAGTGTATCATGTCATACTACATTGTAAATAGCATGAAAATATTAGAGAAATTCTCTCAGTATTTTAAAATTTTATCTGATTCAGTAAACAAAAAAAAAAGTCACACACAAACATAACTATAATACAAAGCAACAAGTAGCCAAAAAGAGTAAGAAAGGTAGAAATGAAGCAATGATGTTCCAGTGCACTTTTATCAGAAACTACAAATCTAAAAATAGGATTGATGTTTACACATGTTCCCAGAAATTAGAAAAGTTTTATTACAAACATAATTAGAATTAGTGTTATCAGAGTGTTTTGTCATAGTAAGTGATCAGCACACATACTGAATTGTACTAAAGGTGAATGTGCCAGAAAGAAAAATCTGTAGAGGGAGAAAAATTGGCAAGGACTGAGTTTAAGAAGAGGCTCACTGATGATAAGGCAGAAAGGTAGCAAGGGACATAGTAGTCACTAAGTCGTATCTGACTCTTTGCAGCCCCATGGATTGCAGCACACCAGGCTTCCCTGTCTTTCACTATCTCCCAAAGTTTGCTCAGATGCATGTCCATTAAGTCAGTGATGCTTATCTAACCACCTCATCCTCTGTCAACCCCTTCTCCTCCTGCCCTCAATCTTTCCCAGCATCAGGGTCTTTTCCCATGAGTCAGCTCTTCACATTAGGTGGCCAAAGTATTGGAGCTTCAGCTTCAGCATCAGTCCTTCCAACGAATATTCAGGGTTGATTTCCTTTAGGAAGGCAAGAAACACAGAGGGAAGTTGATATTCTAACAGTCACACGTGTGGTGAGACAGATGGAACCAACTCATTCGGGGGTTGGGAGGGCACAAAAATTGGCATCTTTAGAAGTTCTAAAGACTGGGTTCCACCTCGAACAGTATCCTCAAAGGAACAGGATTGAGGGGAGATAGATACAGATGTCAATTTATCTGTCTTTCATTTTGAGTTACCTAAAAGAAAAACTTCAGGCTTCTTTGCAGGGCTTTCAATTTTTATGCTTTATGAGATTTCAAGCATCCCATTGACTCTCTCATTATATATAGTCTCATCTCTTGCAGATACTTTTAAAACCCACAAATGGAGAACAGGAGTTAAATGCAGGTGGAGACTGAAATTCAAATTAGCTTCAGATTAAATGTTATCAGACAGCAAATAAGCATCAGTGATAGATTCTCTGATTTTCCCTGGTTTTGATGAATAAAGAGAAGGCAAAATAGATAAATGATAGTAGCCAAGTCTGAAAAAGGGAAAAAAACTGCAAAAAAGAAAACATTTAGGAACAAGACAAAACTCTGAACTTTCACATCTTTGACCTCAGAAACAAAAATTGTGGACTAAGATATTTCATGACATAATCGCAGTTGTAGTTTAGGTTTCATAAAGGTATTTTTGCTTTTAAATTATGTCTAAGTGAGAAACCTCCCTGGGAATGTCTAACTGAGGTGTCAAAATGAGTGTGTTGCTTTCATTTCCTTGATTTGCATATCAGAAGGATGTACCCATTGTTTTATTTCATAATGTGGTACAAAGAAATCAGATGCCATAATCTCTAGAGTCTACTGCATTTAAAAGATTAACTTGCATAAGCAGAATTTTTCAACTTGACAAAATGAACAATAAAAATGGCCTTGACAGTTTAAAAAACAAAAATGTAAAGTACTATAGATAGAATGTGTAGGGTACCTAGAGTGCATCTAGAGGTAAATTCAATGTCTTAACCTCATTTATGGGGGATGGGGTAGGGGAAAGGGAGGATTAAATATGTTAGGAAAATATTTAGAAGCAAAGGAGAGAAAACCTAACAAACTAGCTCCAGAAAGGAAATAATAAAACTACACTCAGAAACTGAAGAAATGGCAAAGAAAAAAAAAAAGAATAGAAAATCTGAAAGGTAGTTATCTGAAAAAGCTAAATTAAACTAGACAAGTTTCTAGCAATTAAGGGGAAAAGACACAAAACAAAGCATATCAGGAATGAATCAAGAGGAAATCCTTAAAATTATAAAATAATAATGTAAGTTTTGTCAGTACTTTTTTGTTTTTTATATTTTGTATTTCAATAGATAGTACATTCATGTGCCTTTAAACTCAAAATGCTCTACATCTATATGATAAAAATTCCCCTACCACCATATTATCCAACTACCCACTATCTCTCCCAAAAGCACCCTCAGTTCAGTTCAGTCACTCAGTCATGTCCGACTCTTTGCAACCCCATGAACTGCAGCACACCAGGCGTCCCTGTCCATCACCAACTCCCAGAGTTCACTCAAACTCACGTCCATCGAGTCAGTGATGCCATCCAGCCATCTCATCCTCGGTCGTCCCTTCTCCTCCTGACCCCAATCCCTCCCAGCATCAGAGTCTTTTCCAATGAGTCAACTCTTCTCATGAGGTGGCCAAAGTACTGAGTTTCAGCTTTAGCATCATTCCTTCCAAAGAAATCCCAGGGCTGATCTCCTTCAGAATGGACTGGTTGGATCTCCTTGCAGTCCAAGGGACTCACAAGAGTCTTCTCCAACACCACAGTTCAAAAGCATCAATTCTTTGGTGCTCAGCTCTCTTCACAGTCCAACTCTCACATCATACATGACTACTGGAAAAACCATAGCCTTGACTAGACGGACGTTTATTGGCAAAGTAATGTCTCTGCTTTTGAATATGCTATCTAGGTTGGTCATAACTTTCCTTCCAAGGAGTAAGCGTCTTTTAATTTCATGGCTGCAATCACCATCTGCAGTGACTTTGGAGCCCCCCAAAATAAAGTCTGACACTATTTCCACTGTTTCCCCATCTATTTGCCATGAAGTGATGGGACCAGATGCCATGATCTTCGTTTTCTGAATGTTGAGCTTTAAGCCAACTTTTTCACTCTCCTCTTTCACTTTCATCAAGAGGCTTTTTAGTTCCTCTTCACTTTCTGCCATAAGGGTGGTGTCATCTGCATATCTGAGGTTATTGATATTTCTCCCGGCAGTCTTGATTCCAGCTTGTGCTATTTCCAGCCCAGCATTTCTCATGATGTACTCTGCATATAAGTTAAATAAGCAGGGTGATAATATACAGCCTTGACATACTCCTTTTCCTATTTGGAACCAGTCTGTTGTTCCATGTCCAGTTCTAAGTGTTGCTTCCTGCCCTAAGGTTTATCAATTACTTATAAAAGCTTCCAGATACTTTATTCATTTATAAATTAACACCAATATGACTTCTCTTACCCCTTTTCTTGCTTGCTGTTTGGAAGAAAAACTATGACAAATCTAGACAATATATTAAAAAGCAGAGACATTACTTTACTGACAAAGGTCAATATAGTCAAAGCTATGATTTTTCCAGTAGTCATGTATGCATGTGAGAGTTGGACCATAAAGAAAGCTGAGCGCTGAAGAATTGATGCTTTTGAACTGTGGTGTTGGAAAAGACTCTTGAGAGGTCCTTGAACAGTGAGGAGATCAAACCAATCAGTCCTAAAGGAAATCAGTCCAGAATATTCATTGGAAGGACTAGTACTGAAGCTGAAACTCCAATACTTTGACCACCTGATAACGAAGAACTGACTCATTGGAAAAGACTTGATGCTAGGAAAAATTGAAGGCAGGAGGAGAAGGGGATGACAGAGGATGAGATGTTTGGATGGCATCACTGACTCTATGGATGTCAGTTTGAGCAAGCTCTGGGAGTTGGTAATGGACAGGGAAGGGTGGTGTGCTGCAACCCACAGGGTCGCAGAGACAGACACAACTGAGCAACTGAACTGAACTGACCACTTTCTCATGCATAAAATAAATTTAATTGGTAGGTTTAAAAGATTCTTCATAACAAAAATGTACAGGTATATTTCCCAAAACCTTCAAGAAGTATATCATGTCTGCCTTATAAAAGCTGTTTAAGATAACTAAGAATAGGGAAGATTTTACACAGACATCAATGTGGATTGGCTCATTCAGTACTATTCCACCTCCTTAGAGCAGCAGAAGTCATATAACATATAGCATTTCCCATAATTGCTCTTGATCAGATTCCAGATGTGATTTGGGCTCTGATTTGCAATTTTACTCTTGTGAAACTGTAATTTGAAAGTGAATCAAATGGGGAAGGAGGCAGGTTGCAAGGCATCCATTATGCTGTGGTGGATTGTGACAAACTCACTGTGGTTCTTGAGCCAGTAAAAAGTAGCGATGTCTTGACTACAGAGGATATCCTGGCTGCAGACGACTTCCAGATTAGTAGAGGTGGTGTAATTTTGGAACTGGCAATACAGAAGCTTCTATATACTGACTGGCAGGTGACTTTCTGATTCAGTGGCTTTCTAATCTTAGCAGAGATGGTAGCATCTTAATCTGTCAAAAATTTTTATTACTAATTTACTCTCCTACATCATTCTTTTTTTAATTGAAGTATAGCTGATTTACAATGTTACATTGGTTCAGGTGTACAACATAGTGATTGAATATTTTTATAGATTATACTTCAATTGAAATTATAAAACATTGGTTATACTCCTTGTGCTGTACATTATCTTTGTATCTTACTTAATTTACATCTATTAGTTTGTCCCTTTTAATCCCCTTTCCCTACTTTGTGCCTCCCCCATCCTTAAAAGTAATCACTTATAATCACTAGTGTGTCCTCTGTATCTACGAGTCTGTTTCTACTTTTTTATATTTATTTGATTGTTGTACTTTTTTAGACTTTACATATAAGTGAAGGTGTACAGTATTTGTCTTTCTCTGTATAACTTCATTAAGCATAATACTCTCCATGTCTATTCATGTCATTGCCAAAGGCAAAATTTCATTATTTTTTATGGCTGAGTAATATTACATTGTGATATAAACCACAGCTTCTTTATCCATTCATCTGTTGTTGGATATTGAGATCACTTCCTTATTTTGACTTTTATAAATAATGTTGCTATGTTGCTATGTATATATTTTCTAATTAGTGTTTTCTTTTTCTTGGGATACGTACATAACAGTGGAACTGTGGATCATATGGTAGTTCTATTTTCAGATTTTTGAGGAACCTCTATACAGTTTTCCATAATGGTTCATACCAACTTACATTCCCACCAACGGGACACTAGTGTTCCCTTTTCTTAACATCCTGGCCAACAATTATTATTCATTATCTTTTTGATGATACCATTCTGACAGATGTGAAGTAATAGCTCATTGTGGTTTTGGTTTGCATTTCTCTGATGATTGGTGATATTGAGCATCTTCTTATGTACCTTTTGGCCATCTGTATGTATCTTTGGGAAAATGTCTAATCAGATCTTTTGATCATTTTAAAATTGAATCATTTGCTTATTTGATATTGAGCTGTATGAACTCTTTATATATTTTGTATATTAACCCCTTACCCCTTATCAGATAAATCATTTGCAATTATCTTCTCCCATTTGGTAAATTATCTTTTCATTTTGTTGATAGTATCCTTCACTGTGCAAAAACCTTTAAGTTTAATTAGGTCCTATTTCTTTATTTTTGCTTTTATTTCCTTTGCCTGCAGAGAAAGATCAAAAAAATATTGCTAAGACTTATGTCAAAGCGTATACTGCTTATGCTTTCTTCTAGGAGTTTTGTGGCTTCCAGTTTTAAATTTGTCTTTAAACCACTTTGAGTTTATTTTTTTTATGTGGTGTGAGAAAATACTCTAATTTCACTCTTTTACATGTAGCTGTCCAGTTTCACCAATATCACTTACTGAAGACACTGTTTTTTCTGCATTTTATACTTTTGTCTCCTTTGTCATAGATTAATTGGCCATATGTGTGTGGGTTTACTTCTGGGCTCTCTATTCTGTTGATCTATGTGTCTGTTTTTGTGCCAGTACCATGTTATTTTGATTACTGTAGCTTTGTAGTATAGTCTGAAGTCAGGGAGCATGATACCTCCAGCTCTACTTTTCTTTCTCAAGATTGCTTTGGTTATTTGAGGTCTTCTGTGGTTCTATAAAAATTTAAGACTATTTGTCTTAGTTCTATGAAAAGTGTCTTGGGTATCTTGATGCATTAAATCTGTAGATTGCTTTGGGTGGTATGGACACTTTAACAATATTAATTCTTCTAATCCATGAACATGAAATATCTTTCAAGTTCTTTGCTTCATCTTCAATTTCCTTCATCAATGTTTTATAGTTTTTAGAATTTAACCTTTACCCCCTTGATTAAATTTATTCCTATTTTATTCTTTTTGATGCAATTGTAAATGGGATTTAAAAAAAAATAAAAAAACTTTTTATTTTGTATTGGCATATAGCCAATTCACAATGTTGTGATAATTTCAGGTGCAGAACAAAGGGGCTGTGCCATACATACACATGTATCCATTCTCCCCCAAACTATCCTCCCATTCAGGCTGCCACATAACATTGCACAGAGTTTCTGGTGCTATACAGGAGGTCCTTGTTGTTATCCATTTAAAATATATCAGTGTGTACATGTTCATGGAATTGTTTTCTTGCTTTCTTTTTCTGACAAGTCATTTATTAGTGTGCAGAAAAGCAACAGATTTCTGTATGTTAATCTGGTATCCTGCAAGTTTACTGAATTCAATTATTAGTTCTAATACTTTTTGGTGGAGACTTTAAGGTAATAATTTTTTTAGATTTGACATCGAAAGGAAGGATAATGATAGCAAAAATAATAAGATACATTAAACTAAAAAACTTCTGCACAGCAAAAGAAGCAAACAATATAAAAAGACAACCTACGGAGTGAGAGAAAAACAATTGCAAGCCATATATCTGATAAAGCATTAATGTCAAAAATATATATAAAGCCATACAACTTAATAGCTTAAAACTAAACAATCCAATTTAAAAACAAGCAGAGGAACTGAGTAGATATTATTCCAGAGAAGACATACAAATGGCCAACAGGTACAGGAAATGGTGCTCAATATCACTAATTATCAGAAAAATATAAATCAAAGTCTCAATGAAATACCATCTCACAGCTGTTAAAATGGCTATCATCAAAAAATCAAGAGATAAAAAGTATTAGTGATGGTATGGAGAAAAGAGAACCTTGTACACTGTGGGAATGTAAATTGGTGCAGCCACTGTGGAAAACAGTATAGAAGCTCCTTAAAAGACTAAAAATAACTATCATATAATGTGGCAATTCCACTTTGGGGTATACGTCTAAAGAAATGAAAACAGAATATTGAAGTAATGCCTGCACTCACACATTCACTTTAGCATTATTTGCAATTAGCCAAAATACAGAAACAACCTGTGTCTGTCAATGAATAAATGGATAAAGAAAATGTAAGACATATAGAATACATGCATATATGTGTATGTAACAATGGAATATTAGTCATTCATGAGAAAGGAAATCCTGCCACTTGTGATAACATAGGACTTAAAGGTCTTATGCTAAGTGAGATAAGTTAGATATGGTGCTAGGAAAACTGGTCAATCACTTGTAAAAGAATGAAACTGGAACACTTTCTAAAACCATACACAAAAATAAACTCAAAATGGATTAAGAATCTAAATGTAAGACCAGAAACTATAAAACTCCTAGAGGAGAACATAGGCAAAACACTGTCTGACATAGATCACAGCAGGATCCTATGACCCACCTCCCAGAATATTGGAAATAAAAGCAAAAATAAACAAATGGGACCTGATTAAACTTAAAAGCTTTTGCACAACAAAGGAAACTATAAGCAAGATGAAAAGACAGCCTTCAGAATGGGAGAAAATAATAGCAAATGAAGCAACTGACAAAGAATTAATCTAAAAAATATACAAGCAACTCCTGCAGCTCAATTCCAGAAAAATAAACAACCCAATCAAAAAATGGGCCAAAGAACTAAATAGACATTTCTCCAAAGAAGACATACAGATGGCTAACAAACACATGAAAAGATGCTCAACATCACTCATTATCAGAGAAATGCAAATCAAAACCACAATGAGGTACCATCTCATGCCGGTCAGAATGGCTGCTATCCAAAAGTCTACAAACAATAAATGCTGGACAGGGTGTAGAGAAAAGGGAACCCTCTTACACTGTTGATGGGAATGCAAACTAGCACAGCCACTATGGAGAACAGTGTGGACATTCCTTTAAAAACTGGAAATAGAACTGTCATATGACCCAGCAATCCCACTACTGGGCATACACACTGAGGAGACCAGAACTGAAAGAGACATGTGTACCCCAATGTCCATTGCAGAACTGTTTACAATAGCCAGGACATGGAAGCAACCTAGATGTCCATAGGCAGGAGAATGGATAAGAAAGCTGTGGTATATATACTCAATGGAGTATTACTCAGCCATTAAAAAGGATACATTGTAATCAGTTCTAATGAGGTAGATGAAACTGGAGCCTATTATACAGAGTGAAGTAAGCCAGAAAGAAAAACACCAATACAGTATAGTAATGCATATATATGGAATTTAGAAAGATGGTAATGATAACCCTATATGTTAGACAGCAAAAGAGACACAGATGTATAGAACAGTCTTTTGGACTCTGTGGGAGAAGGCAAGGGTGGGATGATTTGAGAGAATAGCATTGACACATGTATATTATCATATGTGAAACAGATCACCAGTCCAGGTTTGATGCATGAGACAGGGTGCTCAGGGCTGGTGCACTGGGATGACCCAGAGGGATGGGTAGAGGAGGGAGGTGGGAGAGGGGTTCAGGATGGGGAACACATGTACACCCATGGCCGACTCATGTCAATGTATGGCAAAACCACTACAATATTGTAAAGAAATTAGGCTCCAATTAAAATAAATAAGTTAAAAATTACCAAAAAAAGTTAGATACAAAAAGACAAATAAATAACCGCATAACATCACTCGCATGTGGAATCTTAAAAAAAAAAAAATCAAATTCATAGAAACAAAAAGTAGAAAATTGATTGCCAGGAGCTGTGTGGGGTAAGGCAAATGGAAAGAAGTTGGTAAAGGGTACAGTTTCAGCTGGGGATTCCCAGGTGGCACTAGTGGTAAACAACACACCTTCCAATGCAGGAGACATAAGAAATGTGGGGTTTGACCTCTGGGTCAGGATTTCTTGCTTGGAGAATCCCATAGACAGGGAGCCTGGCAGGCTACAGTCCATAGGACACAACTAAAATGACATAGCATGCTTGCACAGAGTTTCAGTTATAAGATGAGTAAATTAAAAGATGCTTACCCCTTGGAAGGAAAGTTATGACCAATCTAGATAGTATATTCAAAAGCAGAGACATTACTTTGCCAACAAAGGTCCGTCTAGTCAAGGCTATGGTTTTTCCTGTGGTCATGTATGGCTGTGAAAGTTGGACTATGAAGAAGGCTGAGCGCAGAAGAATTGATGCTTTTGAACTGTGGTGTTGGAGAAGACCTTGAGAGTCCCTTGGACTGCAAGGAGATCCAATGAGTCCACTCTAAAGGAAATCAGTCCTTGGTGTTCATTGGAAGGAATGATGCTAAAGCTGAAGCTCCAGTACTTTGGTCACCTCATGCGAAGAGTTGACTCATTGGAAAAGACTCTGATGCTGGGAGGGATTGGGGGCAGGAGGAGAAGGGGACGACAGAGGATGAGATGGCTGGATGGCATCACTGACTTGATGCACATGAGTCTGAGTGAACTCTGGGAGTTGGTGATGGACAGGGAGGCCTGGCGTGCTGTGATTCATGGGTTCGCAAAGAGTCAGACATGACTGAGCGACTGAACTGAACTGACGGGAATAGAGCTGAAATATCCTCAAAAAAATTAAAATAATTATGTGTGGTGAAGGCTAAGTTAATTAAAAGGGAAGAATCCTTTCACAATGTATTTGTATATAAAATCATCATGGCATACAATTTAGATATCTTACAATTTTATTTGTCAATTATACTTCGATAAAGCTGATTTTTTCAATGAAAATGAAGTTAATTTACTTTTCCACCTTAAGCCAGAAAAGCTTTTGAAAATGTTGCCATCTAGTGGTTTCAAACTTAAAAAAAATAATTAGTAACTAGTAAATTGTTCAACCATGTTTCCTCAGAAAAATTTCCTTAACAGTTTTCAAATAAACAAATGTTACACTTGTGCCTCTACCTTCAGAGGAAGTACTCTGGACTTAAGCTATTGGACTTTAAAATGTGGCTTCATCATTTACTAACTGAATGATAAATGCCACAGGCAAGATGCTTAATGTCTCTGGAAAATGCATATAATAGTACTACCTACCTCCCAGAGTTGTTAAGAAAAATTAATAAGAAAATCCACATTAACTTGTTTAGCACTGCATTTAGCTCACAGTATATACCCAACAAGTAGTAATGAGTATGTTACTTGATGGGGAAAGAGTTGCAAGCTATTGGGCTGTCAGTGAAAATGAAGTTTGAGTGATATAGCACTTAAAACTATTGTACTTTATGTTGTCAATTCTGGTTAGAGTGTTATACTTCTTTCTTAAAATAGGAACATTGGTATATGGTTGCTATCTCCATAGCAGGTATTAGTGACTGATATTCTCTAATTGTAAAAGGTCACTGAATCAAACTATAATTGTGATTTAATGTAAAAATATTTATAAAGTATAATTCATCCCTGATTTGGTCTGTTGGATATTTTAAAAATGTAAATCTTTCTATGAGAGCACAAATGGAAGTGGAGGAAAGGCAGCTTCATTAGTTGGTTAAAAAAAAAAAATGAGGCTCATATAAGATGCAATCATCTCTAAAACTGCCTGTTATGAAGGCAAGGCTGATGGGACTGGTCCTTTCTTTATGATATCCTTGAGCCGTAATATTGCAATGACTTACTTTATTCTTCAAAGCAGTTTCTGCAGTTTATTTTAACTTGATTTCACCTATCCAATGATGCATAAACAGTGTGACTTTTAAAATACATTTGACTAAAATGTTTCCTGAGATCTCCAGGAATATGAAGACAAAATGTTAGATCACATCACTATTGAGAATTTAAAGGTATGCCACCAGCAATATTCATAGTATTAGTGGACTAGAGTCAACCTGAGAGGAAAAAATCATGCCACAAGACTCTGTCATGAACACTTCTTTATTTTCATCAGAAACTTCATGAATAAAGCATGCTTTCTTTAAGTTGCAGAAAATTCTGGATGAATAGATATGTCAGGCAGCCTCTAAGATGACCCTAATTATTCCTGCCTCCTGGTATTCACACCTTTGTGTGATCCCCTCCCCTTGTGTGTGAACTGGTTCTGATGACTCACTTCTAATGAAGGTAATATAGCAGAAGTGATGAGAGACATGTCTGAAATCAGGTTATAAAGAGACTCTGGCCTCTATTTTGCATGCTTTTTTCTCCTCTCTCTTGCTAACTCACTGTGATGCCCTACGGAAAGGCTTCCCTGATTAGAAACTAAGGGAGTCTTCTGGCCAACAGCCCCAAGGAACTAAATTCCTCGAACAACCACACAAGTGGGCTCAGAAATACATCTTCTCTTAGCTGAGGCTTTACATGAGACTGCACTCCAGACACCTTCATTATAACTTGATAAGGGACTTTCAGGCAGAGGCAACCAGACAAACTAAGCCCTGGATTCTTGACCCACAGAAACTTTGAGATAATATTTCCCATATTGTAAACCACTAATTTGTGGGGATAATTTGTTATAAAGCAATGAAAAATTAATTCAGCTGATCAGGGGTCAGCAAACCGCAGCCTGGGAGCCGAATCTGGTCTAAGGTCTGCCATTGTATGGCCCTTGAGCTAAGAACAGTCTTTACATTTAAGAGTTTGTTTGTTAATGAAAGACTTACATGTAGAAAAGACACAAGGCTCACAAAGACTGAAATATTTCACTAGCTTTTTCAGAAAAAGCTTGCCAACGGTAAATAATATAACCAAAGCAGAATCAAGATTCAAAATGATTACCTTCACGCCCTAAAATAAAGAAATAAAGGAAATGAGATAAAATTTAGCAGTCATTAATAAAAAGTTTCTGCCCTGAATTTCAAAACTCAATCTCAGAAATATAGGATTAAAAAAAGAGAAAGAAATATAGGATAGTGATCACGTGACTAGAATTAGAATATTTCAGTGGATCCCAGTCTCACAAAAAGCTAAAATATAGAATGGATACTTTAAGTTAATATAATCCAAGATTGCATTAACATAAATATAAATCTACTTCACAGAGAAATAACCTCAAGACTATCCAACTCAACACATGTGGTCTGTTTTAACATGGATCATTTTTAAATTGTTTAGAGACAATGGAGGAGTCATTTGCATTTGTTTTAATGGGAAAGACTTTTAAATTTACTTTCTTAACTAGCTGCAAGATACTTTTTAAAAAATCAACATGATAAGTGGAACTATTAGCATCCAAATTTACATATTTTATCTATATTAATCTTCTCCATATTTTTTAATTGAATCTTCCTTTGATGCTTATTTGTATTTTATAATATTTATATTTTTATGAGTGTCTTTCCCTTCCCCTAGTCAACTGGAAAAATACACACTCAGATATGCAGATGACACCACCCTTATGGCAGAAAGTGAAGAGGAACTAAAAAGCCTCTTGATGAAAGTGAAAGAGGAGAGGGAAAAAGTTGGCTTAAAGTTCAACATTCAGAAAATGAAGATTATGGCATCTGGTCCCATCACTTCACGGCAAATAGATGGGAAAACAGTGGAAACAGTGTCAGACTTTATTTTTGAGGTCTCCAAAACACTGCAGATGGTGATTGCAGCCATGAAATTAAAAGACGCTTACTCCTTGGAAGAAAAGTTATGACCAACCTGGACAGCATATTCAAAAGCAGAAACATTACTTTGCCGACTAAGGTCCATCTAGTCAAAGGCTATGGTTTTCCCTGTGGTCATGTATGGATACGAGAGTTGGACTGTGAAGAAGGCTGAGCATGGAAGAATTGATGCTTTTGAACTGTGGTGTTGGAGAAGACTCTTGAGAGTCCCTTGGACTGCAAGGAGATCCAACCAGTCCATTCTGAAGGAGATCAGCCCTGGGATTTCTTTGGAGGGAATGATGCTGAAGCTGAAACTCAGTACTTTGGCCACCTCATGTGAAGAGTTGACTTATTGGAAAAGACTCTGATGCTGGGAGGGACTGGGGGCAGGAGGAGAAGGGGACGACAGAGGATGAGATGGCTGGATGGCATCACTGACTCGATGGACGTGAATCTGACTGAGTGAACTCCAAGAGTTGGTGATGGACAGGGAGGCCTGGCGTGCTGCGATTCACGGGGTCGCAAAGAGTCGGACACGACTGAGCAAGTGAACTGAACTGAAAAGTTATGTTTTATTAAGTGGGAATTTTTAGGACTTCAAACCCAAGAGGCAGCATCTCAGGTAACCAAGAGAGAACAGCTCTGAGGAAGGAGCAAAGGTGCGAAGCATAAGGCCAGACCCCGGGGGGCCATGATGGGCCGCCCCTCCTCTCCCTCCCGCTGGTGGGGGAAATCCCTAACGGAAGGAGCCTCCCAGATCCCGGGGACCAATGACAGCACGCTTCACCAGCTAAAGCCGCCCCACCCCAGCCACGTAGAAGGACCTGTCAGCCCGCGACACCGGCCTAGCAACCTATCCAAACCCCCGTCCATCTAGCCTGACCATCCCTCGCAACAAACGTATAAAAACCACCCCCAACACGGTCGGGGCGTGGACTTCCTCTACCTGCCTCATTCCGGTCCGGGAACCCAGCCCAGGAGCGCTTCGCCATTAAAAAGCCTGTTAGACACTCTTTTGGTGTCCTGGTCTTCTACCTAACAGGAAGGAGTCAGGTTATATAGAAACTTGCAATGAAGAGTAAGTAGTCTGAATGTCAAAAATGTTTCTGTGAATTAAAGAAAACCGGGTTATCTCAAGTTAAGGGATATAGCACTTTTCTGTTTGGGAGGACTTCCTAGGTAGCTCAGTGGTAAAGCATCTATCTGCTAAGCAGGAGACTTGGGTTCAATCCCTGGATTGAGAAGATCCTCTAGAGAAGGAAATGGCAACCCATTCCAGTATTCTTGCCTGGGAAATCCCTTGGACAGAGGAGCCTGGCTGGCTATAGTCCATAGGGTAACAAGAGTCGGACACAACTTAGTGACTAAACTACCATTTCTGTACAAGAAGATGCAAGAGTCTAGGCTCACTGAAATCATTCCTTTCATATATATCTCAGCTGTCTGAGGCTAATATTTTGGTGAGTTTTTCAGTCACCATAAGGAGTGACTGCAGCCTAATAGCTGCCAAATTCAAGTATTCTTCTCCTTCCTGAGTGCTCTTGCTGCTGCTGCTGCTGCTAAGTCGCTTCAGTCATGTCCGACTCTGTGTGACCCCATAGACGGCAGCCCACAAGGCTCCCCCGTCCCTGGGATTCTCCAGGCAAGAACACTGGAGTAGGTTGCCATTTCCTTCTCCAATGCATGCAAGTGAAAAGTGAAAGTGAAGTCGCTCAGTCGTTAGCGACCTCATAGACTGCAGCCTACCAGACTCCTCCAGCCATGGGATTTTCCAGGCAAGAGTACTGGAGTGGGTTGCAACTGCCTTCTCCGTGAGTGCTCTTAGGGCTGAGGAATTCATATTTGGAGGGCCGGAATCCCTGATAACTGTGACATCTTTGTTTACTGATATGGCAGAAAATACTCCATTTCTCACCTTCTATACCAAGAGCACGGAGAATGAAATGTAAGATCATTCATTTTAAACACTTTAAATTCACATTTAATACTTGTCATGAGTAAGAAACCTAGAGACTAACCAAAAATGTTTCAATTTATTTGAATTCAATCAGTTTTGAAGACTAACTAAAGATATGATGCACCCAGAGACATAATTAGCTCCACTCATTCCTTTTTTTACAGTAAAATCTACTCTCTCCTGGCTATTTTTTTTTTTTAACTGATGTAGCTTATTTTAACATCACAGCCTACAATTCCTTGTTTCCTTTTATTCCTGAGAAATTGCTCTGAACATAGTAAGAAGTCACTGACTCTGGCCCAGTGGCTTCTTCAGCTTTCACACCAGCCAGTGGTAGACAATCAAGGAAGACAGGATAAAAAGAAACTTTGGTGCTGAATTCTGAAAAGCAGAATGTGGAGGAATTAACAGAGTTCCTCTCAAAAATATTTCTCTGAGAATGAGAGAAAAGTGGCTGCTATTTTCATATTCTAGAAGGAGCTGCAGACTTACATTAAGCTGACTCAATGATGAAAAGATTAAAAGAAAGAAAACACAGAGGAGAGAATTGGAGTAATAGTACTTCTGCCTATACTGAATTACTATTTGAATTAAATTACTTAAATATATAAGGTTAAAATTTAAATCTCAAACTTATATTTGGGTAATGGTCACATTGGACTCTATTTTGTTCTACCAGCCCATTACTGGTAACTTTCCACAATAAACTTAATATTTAACTTCAGTCAGTTCAGTCGCTCAGTCATTTCCAACTCTTTGCGACCCCATGGATTGCAGCATGCCAGGCTTTCCTGTCCATCACCAACTCCTGGAGCTTGCTCAAACTCATGTCCATTGAGTCAGTGATGCCACCCAACCATCTCATCCTCTGTTTTCCCCTTCTCCTGCCTTCAATCTTGCCCAGCATCAGGGTGTTTTAACTTAATATTCTCTTAATATTTAAGTCATAGATTATGATAGTCTATAAAAATCTTTAACTGCTAAGGATGTAGATGGAAATTACTATATTAAGCA
Organism: Redunca redunca; assembly: GCA_006410935.1. Taxonomy (NCBI): domain Eukaryota; kingdom Metazoa; phylum Chordata; class Mammalia; order Artiodactyla; family Bovidae; genus Redunca; species Redunca redunca. Next base: position 31,883 of record SJYQ01002611.1, on the reverse strand, counting down.
TCTTAATAATGAGTGTCTCCATAAAAATGTATTACTTATAAACTTTAATTTGACTATGAGAAACTAGGAGATGAAAAAAATTCTTTTAATTTGTTTTAATAACTTGGGGAAAAGAAAGGGAAACCCAAGAATGAAGTAAACCAGCAAACTGACTTGCTTGCTAAAAAGGAAATTACAAGCATATATAACCAGGTTTTACATTTGTAGATTAGTTATCAAGTAATTTACCAGAGATTATTCAAAGTCTTTAATATGAAAGCTTTAATAGAAGGTGAGTTTTATTGCTCAATATGTTTTCGCTTGTCTGAGAAGAGGAAAGTCACATGTCCAGAAAATACTCTTTTTGATATGAGATATATATAGTTATATGCCTATTGTACCTTTATTTTGAATTGCAGTTTTTCTCTGTTACCATGTATTAGCCTTAACAGATTCACAGGTCAATTAGAAATGAAAATGCCTCTAAAATTAGTGTTTCTTAATATATATTTTATCATTTAATTAATATTAAATATGCTAGTATTTATACTACTAATACAATTATTACATTTTATACTTATACATCTGGAGAAGGAAATGGCAACCCACTTCTATATTCTTGCTTGGAGAATTCCATGAGCAAAGTGCCTGGCAGGCTATGGTCCATGGGGTTGCGAAGAGTCGGACATGACTGAGCAACCATCACTCTCTTACTCACTCATATATAATGCAGAACTTCATTTTTCTCCTGATTTTTCTAAAGTAAACAAACAAAATGGCAGTAGAAAATATATATATATATTATTGGCATGTCCCACTAACACAGTCTGTTTCTTTTTCCTTGTTCCCTTATTATTGTGTCCATATTCATCTTTATTTTAAATTATTGTTTTTGTGATAGACAAATGTTATGCTTTAACTTTTTATTTAAAATTATAGCAAAGCATTTTCTGGTTACTTCATGGATTCATAATGATCATCTTAATGTGCTAATGTTCAAAGACTTTGTAAAATGAAGCAGGGTGTCCCCTGTAGAAGGCCACGTGATTAGTCATGCCCACAAGGTGCCACTTACCTTGATAAATTCTTCACTCTCTTCTTTCATAGACGGGGACACTCGATTTGTTTCCTGTTCTAGAACTGATTGAGTACAGGGTCTTGTTTATTCTAAGAAACCTTAAAGAGATTGATGTATGATGAAACTAGAATAGCAAGTTATTAATTTATAATGAGAAATAAAGCAGTAAAGGTGCAAGCATTCCTTCCTGTGTTTGCTTTGACCTGCCTATCACATTCTATCGCTCTAGGCAAACTGCAGGAGATGTCTAATGGTAAGGGAGGTAGCCTGACTCTGTGCTGTGCTTAGTTGCTCAGTTGTGTCCAACTAGCATGGATGATAAACAGAAAAAGAATCTTTGGGATTTCCCTGTTGATAAGACTCCAAACTCCCAAAGCAGAGTGCCCAGGTTCAGTTCCTGGTGGGGAACTAGATTCCAGATGCATGCTGCAGCTAAGAAGTTTGCATGCCACAGTGAAGATCCCTTGAGCCACAACTAAGACACAGCATAGCCTAAATAAATAAAAGATTGGAAAGAAAAAGGATCTCTAAGTAGTTTGAATGCCTGTTTGCATAACCACCCTAAATACTTCATAGAAAGATGATAGTGTCCTAACCAGTGCTGAATGGGCACTTATCAGTTTTGTTTTCAAGACCTCTCCTCTTGGTTGTTGTCATTTCCATCACCAAACAACCCAATCCTCAGCTGGTGCATTCTTTCATTAAATGTATCAATGAGTTCATTTGGGTTACAATTATATATTAATACTTTGGACTTGAAAGACAATCTCCTTCTTCTGTCCTCATCCTTTATGCTTTGATTTTACTGCCTCCCTCTTGCAAAAAAAAATTTTTTTATTAAATATTAGTCCTTTAAAAACACCCATCATCCCCATATACCCCAAATATGCCTTACAAATGGCATCATAGTATTACATTGAGTTCCTTCACCATAATTTATTTAAGCAGTTCTCTGTCAATGGCCATTTGTATTTTTCCCTTTCCCATGCTATAAAATCATAATGCGTATCCTTTTTTCTTTGGCATTTCTCACGAGGATCAATTCCTTTGAGAATCAGAGACTCAAAGAGAGAGTACATTGCATACATTTTTATATTTATTGCCTAATAACTTCACAAATGATTTGAGTAATTATACTGATATTAGCAAAATACAATAATTTCAAAATAATCTCACCATTTTAACTTCTCTGAAATTTTTAGTATGTTAAGAATAAAATTATAATGTGTTGCTATTTCAAATTACATCTCTATTACTATTGGAACTGATAATT
>SJYQ01002611.1:0-29429 GCA_006410935.1 Redunca redunca | reverse complement strand
TTTATCAACCATCTTGAATAATGAATAAATTCCTGCAACCTCACATTTCACCAACACTACTTAAGAGTTGCCCCTGAAAGAAACAGCTCAATCACAAATCTATGCCAAAAATCAAAACTTCTTCCTTTGCAAATTTTGACTGAGGTTCATATTTAAAACTCCTGTTCACTTTCTTCATTCAGTGTGTTTTAATATTTATGACTTGTCTCTCACAATTTAAGTAACACAGGCCTCAGTTCAGTTGTTCTGGAGAATTACTGCCTATCTTTTTGAAGTGCTCTCCACAAGATCTCCGTAGTGATTTATTTAGATTGGGTCTTCCTGGGCTTCCTGAGTACATATCCTATCATAATATATTTATAATGTCACATTATAGTATATATTAAATCACATTTCCAGTCACTTAAATTCGTTTGCATTTTGATGTGTAACTCAGTAGCCTAAGGGTGCTCTTGTTCAGTCGCTTCAGTCATGTCTGACTCCTTGCAATCCTATGAATATGTAGCCTGCTAAGCTCCTCTGTTCATGTGATCTTCCTGGCAAGAGTACTGGAGTGGGTTGCCACTTCCTCCTCCAGGGGATCTTCTTGACCCAGGGATTGAACCCACGTCACCTGTGTCTTCTGCATTACAGGCAGATTCTTTACCCACTGAGCCACTGGGGAAGCCCAGCCTAAGGGTATCCTGAAACTAATAATTACACATGTTGAAATATGTTAAAGACAGTATTCTTCAAAGTACGGTAAATTCTCTCTGTTACTTGCATCAGTTATCAGACTCTACAGAGAGAAAAAATGGAGGGAAGTAGGGAAGAGAGGGTGCAGGACAGAATGAGAATAGAATCTATAGTAATACAACTTTCTTCAGCACATAAATGGAAACATTTCTTTTATTATTTGTAAATGACTGCAGTTTTCACTTCCATGATGCAAGGCTCTCTACCAATCTTGATAATAAAAACAATGAGAAGTTCTGATCATACTATACATCTTCCAACTTGTGTATTCCCAAATTCTAAATATAGGAATGTATAGATTTAGATATACATAGCCAAAGGCAACGAAGAGAGCCTTTCAACTATGCAAAGACAAGTATTTTCCTGTTAGTCTAGTCCTGTCTGTTTCCCTAAAACTCTTATGTGTATCTCTAGATTGTCACAATGTACATCAGTAACACAGTACCAATAGGAGGAAATAAAAGATGAGAAAAAAAATATTTAGAACAGACCAGATTAACAGCTTTGAAATAATTAAGGCATTTTAGAGCGAAAACAAATAGAATTATAAGAGGGAAATATCATTAAAATTCCTCACTCTTTAATATGAGTAAAAATGAGGGTGAGGTGCAGGGGATGGGGAAGGAGAAAGAAATAGAGTGGTATGATGCTTACCCTATTCCTGGGTAAGCCCCATGACCATGTTTAAATGATCCCTGGTATTCATCCAATGTAGTCAAATCACTTTGGAGGACAATGATTTTTTAAGTCTTTACCATCCTCAGCAACATACTTGAGGGTGGAATTTCACACTTATAGATTAACAGCAAAGTTTTCTAGTCAAGACACTTGGCCAAACAGATGGTTTTGTTTGCAACAAAAAGTATTATTTGCCTTGTGAACATGGAACCAACAGAAAGTATTAAAAGTTATAGACTGTCACAGTTGATATTTAATATTTTGGGTTTAACATGAACCCTAAAATCTTAATTGAAAAAATAAGATTAAAAAAAATTTTATATATAAAAGTATATATACATATATACTTTTTGACAGATATCTCATATATACAAAGTGAGCTTTGGTAAAGATACATAACTTAGGGCCACAGCAGAACAGCTGAGAGGGGGCAAGGGATTAAATTTTTTTAAAAGATACATAACTTAAATTCTCAAAAAGAGATGATATTCCCCCAACCATCCTATAGAAAGTAAAAGATTTTTCAAAAATCTATTCATGGTTTTAAAACTCCTAATAGTCATGCCAAAAAGTTATCTATAAAAGATACTTTCTGCTTCTTTAGATGTTAAAGAAAACAAAAACTCTTCCTTTAGATCTTATGCACTATTGAATTTTTCCATTAATATTTCATTATATCCCTTTCTACATGTTCTAATTTCAAGTTGAAGGTTGAGTCAGAAGGCATAGAGTAGAAGTTTCACAAAATGTTGCCAACCTAGTCTCCTTTTTAAAATGATTTCAACAGTATATTCTTATTCTCAATCTCTAACCTCTCAACTATTTCTCAGGGTCCTAGAGTTTCCATAATCTGCACCTAACTTTCCTACTTTATTCTCAATAACCCTGAGTATTCATCTTCTTTTCTGGTTGGACCTATTAAACTAATTCATTAAATAAATATTTATTTAGTGTTTACCTGAAGGAGATCAGCCCTGGCATTTCTTTGGAAGGAATGATGCTAAAGCTGAAGCTCCAGTACTTTGGCCACCTCATGCGAAGAGCTGACTCATTGGAAAAGACTCTGATGCTGGGAGGGATTGGGGGCAGGAGGAGAAGGGGACGGGAGAGGATGAGATGGCTGGATGGCATCACGGACTCAATGGATGTGAGTCTGAGTGAACTCTGGGAGTTGGTGATGGACAGGGAGGCCTGGCGTGCTGCGATTCTTGGGGTCGCAAAGAGCTGAGCACGACTGAGCAACTGAACTGAACTGATGTAGCAGGGGCCTCCCCCTAGTGGCTCTGCAGTATCTGCCTGCAATGCAGGAGTTGCAGGAAATGCTGGTTTAATCCTTGGGTTGGGAGGGCAAGGTAACTCTTGCCTGGAGAACCTCATGGACAGAGAAGCCTGGCGGGCTACAGTCCATAGGGTGGCAAAGAGTCAGACACCACTGAAGCTAATTCTCACACACATGCACCATGTAGCAGATGCCAAACCACAGTGTAGTGATAGCACAGGTTCCAGAACCAGACAGACCAAGTTAAAATACAGGTGAAAATACCACTTACTGTGAGGTTCCTTAGGGTGTGAGTTCCCTTAACCTCCATTTGCCTGTTTCCTTATCTTTCCAAAAAGGGTCATACAGTATCATAATTTTATTGTAAAGATTAAAGGAAGTAATACATATCAAGTGCATAGAACAGTTCCTGACACATAGAAAACCCTCAGCAAACATTATGGGAGTGTATACTGTATAAGAAAATTTTAAAACTAAAACAAAATTTGGTAAATGCTAATCCAGGGGAAGTACAGGGTGCTTTGGCAGGGCCAAAAAAGGCAATTACATTGACAGGAAAGGTTTCCCAGGGAAGTGACACTGAAGCTGAGTCCTGATAAATCGGAGTCAACTTGGTAATAGAAAAAAAGAGTAGTCCAAGCAAGAAGAACTATATGTGAAAATGCATTAACATGGTACTTTGGTGAAACGAAATGAATTTCAGGAGAGCTGAGGAATGAAAGATGAGTCTAGAGAAGTGAGGCAGGATCCAGGTCACAGATTCTTTGAGTTTCAACTCCATACCAAGAGTAATAAGAAGGAATTTTTGGATTTTAGGAAGAAAGGCAATCTGACTCTATTTCAGGTTGAAAATAGGTAGCTGCAGAGTGGAGAATAAACTGGAGAGAAAAAAAAGAACAGGATTATCTCTTGTGTCTCACAGTTATGACAGGCTGTACCATCTTTCACAGATCATATAAACACCATAGTCATTGGAAAGCCTTTTCACTTCTTGAACTCTCGTTGAGTTCTAAGTCCTTCTAAACGTCCTTCCTCCATATTTTTTTACTCTGACAATGTACCTTTAATTCATAATCTCACTACAAGGCTATTATCTGAGAGGAGGAAGGCAGAGGAGAGAATTAGTCATCTGTCTTTTCAAGCATGGCTCCAAGAAAGACTCACAAGCTATTCATGTCTTGCAGGTTGGATTTCTAGAAAGCAGATTCTAAGACTGAGTTTAGTGTGCAGAGAGTACTTGTGGGACTAAGGTATACCCATGGGATTGACACCTGTGGAAGGGAAAAAAGAAAGCAGGAGTGGGAAGAGGGAGAAGTGGGTAAAGCTCCAACCAACCCCTTTGGAAGCTTTGGAGCTAGAATGGCCTTTAGATGGGAAAGCCTTTATACTCAGTCCACTATTGGATATAGGACTTCCTATGTGGTTCTCTGGAACTGAGGCAATCTTTGAAGGCACTGAAAGCTAATGGCTATCTATGGATAGCTCTTCAGTAGCGGAGGCATCAGGCCTTCATTGAAGAGAGCCAGGTGGTATATCATAGTGCCACCACATTAGGTTAAGATAGCTGGGACTGCTTATCCAAGAAACTTGACCAAAAATATTCATCTGATTTCCATACATTCCATATACCTCCTAGAAGCTATGACTTCTTTCCTAGAAGAAGGATGAGGTTTCAGTGTAGACAAGAGGAGAAGAGGACCGTGGAAGAAAAGAAAAACACAAGGAAGAAGCTGAGTTCCAAACTGAGCAAGAATGTTAGGGGGAACATGTCCAGGCATATATGTTAGCTAGGTATCTGCTGATAGAAGGTGATTGTCATCAACTAACCAGAGATAGACAATGCTGTGGACTCCTAGAACACTTAGACACTGAACTTCACTAGAGTATAGCATTCCCACAGGCCACTGAAAAGTTTTATTGCTGCTCTCATTATTGGATATATATATATATATATCCAAGAATGTATATATATGTAAAATATTTGGCCTGTTAAATGGTGTTCTTGAAACAGAGAGCAGATAATAACTGTGAATTTACAGTTGATGGCATGATCTATTTTGTACCTGTGGCTCAAATTCAAAAGAGAAAAGGAAATATACTTCACTCTTAAAAAAATTCTGTCCTTTAGAATGGCAATCTCTCCACCCTCTTTACTCCTTTGCTGGGGCCCTGGTACTCTTTAAGAGAAGAATGAGAAACCCCAATTCTTCCAGGATTTATTTGCAACCTCAAAGCTGTGCTGGTATGAGATTGTTCACCTCCAAGGCTTTAGATTGACTCAAAGGGAGCAAGCAATCTTATTCCACATTCAGGGAAGCATCATTAAGGAATGGTCTTCTGTATACACTTGGAGGAATTTAAGTATTTGGTGATATTCTTGAGCCATTAGAACACTCAGGTATTTTACTTTGATTCTCCATGATCTAGATGTGTCAAAAAATATGGCCTTATGATTGCCTGGTATTCATGGCCTGACGGCCACTGTACCATCTTCACCTCTGAAGAAACTCCAACAAATGTATCTCTGAGACCTCTTAGTCTGAATGTCTAGGCTGGATTGTGTGAATTTAGCTAACGCTGAAAACCACATTTCTCAAAATTCTTTTCCCCTATGTTACTAGGTTAGAGTTGACCAAAAGAGCTGCATGAGGTTTAAAAAGGAAAAGTGAAACAGAGACCATCACTCTTAGAAAGTCATCGTGGTCAGACCTGGTGACAGACTGACACAGAGTATTAGCAAGTCCCATCCAACCTCCCCCACATTTGGCTCATCCTCAGCTGCTGGCCCTGCTGGTCAACAGTGACCCAGGCTTTCTACCAGGTACTAGACTGCTTATATCAGGTATATATAAAGCAAAAGAAATCTATGAGTTTATTGATGGACAAGGTTAATCATGTCTGGAGAGTCTTTTCTTGAAGGCTGCCATGGTCCTACAACCACAGTCAAAGAAGAAAGACTTTATCAGAGGGTATTAAGTGGCAAACATTTAAGCCAAACAGAATCCAAGGAATCTCCAGAATTACTGGAAGCAGCCCTGAAGAATCAAGAAGTCGTTTTCACCAAAGTGAATCAAAGACAAATGTTGACCTGACTGGATTCTGGGAGTCATTCAAGACCTCAGACATGAAACATGATACATAAGGACATGTGTATGCATGCTAAGTAGCTTCATGTCCGACTCTGAGACCCTGCCAGGTTCCTCTGTCCATGGGATTCTCCAGGCAAGAATACTGGAGTGGGTTGCCATGCCCTTCTCCAATAATGAAACTTTTTTGATGCATACCATTGTTTATAAGACTTTCATCAAAGCAAGTTCAAGATACCCTAAGAAAAATTATACCATGATCCTCAGAGCTCATTAAAAACCTGTTATGATGGTTTGTCATAACCCTTCCCCTCCACATAGATTTTATATAATTCTTAGCACTCCCATCAAGATGGGGAACAAGGTATCCTTTCCATTAGATCACATTCTGCTTCAGAGCTTTCTCCCACTTAGTTGGTAAGCTTAATAGCAATAGGGGCCATGTCTGTTTTTATTCACTACTGTATCTTTATTCTAGCCCAATGCCTAATACATATATGGTAGGTGCTCAATGAGTATCCATTAAATAAATGAAAGCTTAAGTTGACAGTCTCAAACACTAGTGAGGTTATACAGAGAAAAGACTTTGTGGCTCTTCTTATAACAGATGCATACCACCTATTATTCCTATTACTCCTTTCTAACCTACATAAGAACATGGCTTCTGACCCATAAAGTGGGGGGCCTTTCACTTCCAGGTTTTCTATCCCTGCATCCCAAATTCATTTTCACTAATCCTTGTGCATATGTCCCTAGAATTTCACTCTGCTGCTGCTGCTACTGCTAAGTCGCTTCAGTCGTGTCCGACTCTGTGCAACCCCATAGACGGCAGCCCACCAGGCTCCCCCATCCCTGGGATTCTCTAGGCAAGAATACTGGAGTGGGTTGCCAGAATTTCACTCTAGTGAACTCAAATCCTTTGCAATTTACCCCAGCTGCCAGAGACAAGGAGCCAAAATACACAGTAGAGAATGATCTGGACTTTGCCATTTATTATAGCTCAGAGTCTGGTACTTCATCTGGTACACAGCAGAGGAAAACATCTATAAACAAATATTGTGAATTTCTCATGTAGGTTCCAGTGGTTTGGATTGAGGTATGACTCCATGATCAGAAATTGGGGTTATGGTCTCTACAGAGGTAGGGACTGAGTCCTTACAGAATAATAAAAGTGAAGCAGTTTGAAGAAGGAGTGATTATTAGAACACTCTTTTGAGAACAGGCCAAGAATCAAAAAGAAGAGACCAAACAACAAAGTCTAGTTCAAAGGACAGGAGGGGAACTATAAATTGGGAATGGAGCCACAGTCAAAGGCCAGATGAACTATGGAATGAATCAGTGCAGATCAGAAATCTGGGAGATGTCTACACAATAATTACAGTGAACAGATCAGAGCAGGCAAATGCCTGGGGCCATAAGGTACAAAGGTGGAATAAGCCTCCTACTAAAGAAAATTGATTCCTTCAAAGGCAATCCCTGGGAAAGTCTTCCCTTCCTTGAAAGGGCAAGCTGGGGTATTTGTATAGTAGTCAGAAGGAAAATCAACCCATAATTAATTTCCTTTCATTCAGCCCTCCCCCCTCCCCCCACTATTCAGCACATGACCCACATTCAATAACAATCAAGCTTCAGTAATAAGCAAGCTTCTCTGGTAATTAATAGGGAGCTTCAAGTAATCCAGCTCATTTCACACTGAGACTGCTAAATCCGTTAGCCTCATTGCCATCTTACTCCTTTCTCCTACTGTTTTCTTGTGTCATGACAAGTCATGACCTCTGATTTGTCTTCCAGTATTTAGCCAGTCATTCCTTGCATCTGACAACAGATTTAGTTTCACTGACTTATTCTACAGGTTTTTGACTTCAGTTCAGTCACTCAGTGACTCTTCGCGACCCCATGAACCATGGCACGCCAGGCCTCCCTGTCCATCACCAACTCCCGGAGTTTACCCAAACTCATGTCCATTGAGTTGGTGATGCCATCCAACCATCTCATCCTCTGTTGTCCCCTTCTTCTCCTGCCTTCAATCCTTCCCAGCATCAGGGTCTTTTCAAATGAGTCAACTCTTCACATCAGGTGGCCAAAATATTGGAGTTTCAGCTTCAACATCAGTCCTTCCATTGAATACTCAGGACTGATCTCCCTTAGGATGGACTGGTTGGATCTCCTTGCAGTCCAAGGGACTCTCAAGAGTCTTCCCCAATACCACAGTTCAAAAGCATCAATTCTTTGGTGATCAACTTTCTTTACAGTACAGCTCTCACATCCATAAATGACTACTGGAAAAACCATAGCCTTGACTAGACAGACCTTTGTCAGCAAAGTAATATATCTGCTTTTAATATGCTTTTAATATTTGCTTTTAATCTGCTTTTTAATATGCTGTCTAGGTTGGTTGTAACTTTACCTCCAAGGAGCAAGTGTCTTTTAATTTCATGGCTGCAAGTCACCATCTGCAGTGATTTTGGAGCCCCCCAAAATAAAATCTGTCACTGTTTCCATTGTTTCCCCATCGATTTGCCATGAAGTGACGGGACTGCATGCCATAATGTTAGTTTCTAAATGCAGGGAAAGCATTTGACACAATTGAACATCCTTTCATGATAAAAAAAAAAAAAGAAAAAGAACCTCTCACAAATTAGGTATAGAAGGAATGTTTCTCAACAATAATAAATGTCATATATGTCAAGCCCACCTCTTATTCAAAGGTAAAAAGCTGAAATCTTTTCCTATAAGATCAATAACTCCACAAAAAAAAAAAAAAACAACCATATATAGTCAGTTAATCTTCTACAAAGGCACCAAGAAAATAAGGTAAGAATAGATTCTTCAAGTAATAGTGTTGGGAAAACTGAATATACACATGCTAAGAATGAAACTGGACCCTTATATTACACCATACAAAAAAATCAACTCAAAATGGATTAAAGATTTTAATGTAAGATCTGAAACTGTAAAACTTACAGAAGAACAGAAGGGAAAAGCTCCTTGACATGTGTGTTAGCTATGACTTTTTGGATTTGACACTAACAGTCAAGGCAACAAAAGCAAAACTAACAACATATCAAAGTAAAGAGTTTCTGCATAGTAAAGGAAACAATCAACAAAATTAAAAGGCACCCCATGGATTGGGAGAAAATATTTGTAAACCATATATCCAATAAGGGCTTAATATCCAAAATACATATGGAACTCTAATAGTTCAATAGCAAAATCAAACAACCCAATTAAAAAATGGGCAAAAGATTTGAATAGACTATTTTTCGAAGATACATACAAATGGCAAACAAATGCATAAAAAGATACTCATATTAGTCATTATCAGTGAAATGCAAATCCAAACCACAATGAGGATAGCTAATATCAAAAGATATCTAAAGTTGAGAGGATATGGAAAAAAGGATCCTTGTGCACTACTGGTTGAAATGTAAATTGGTATGATCATTATTAAAAACAGTATGGAGGCTTCTCAAGAAATTAAAAATAGAATTACCATATGACCCAGCAACCCCACTTCTGGATATATATTAAAAAACAAATGAAATCTATGTTGGAGAGATTGTGCCACGAGGTCACGGAGAGATATTTACCCTTCCATATTTATTGAAGGATTATTCACTGTAGCCAAGATATGGTTCACATTAATTGTAAGTGGTCTAAATAGTCTCTTTTTAAAACTGGAGACTGTAAGATTGGATAAAAAGCAAGATCCAACTATATTAACATATAAGTCTTAGAGAAAATGATGAAAAAAAACCACCCCATGTTAAGATTAATCAATAGAAAGCTGGGATGATTATATAAATATCAAACAAAATAGATTTCAGAGCAAATAATATTACCTGAGTTGAAGAGGACGTAAAACGGATAGGTTGCTTGAAATGCACAAACTACCAAAGCTCACTGAAGAAGAAACAGATAACCTAAATATCTTTATAGCTATTAAATAAACTGAATTTTCAGTTAAAAACCTTCCTATGAGAAAACTCTAGGCTCATATAGCTTCACTGGCAAATTCTACCAAATATTTAAACAAGGAATAATACCAATTCTATACAAACTTTTTCAGAAAATTGATGAGGAGGGGATACTTCCCAAATAATTCTGTGAGGATTACATTACTCAATATCAAAATCATAAAATTACATTTTAGGAAAACTACAGACCAATATATCTCATGCTTATACATGTAAGGACATGTAACCTTAAATGGCAAAGGGGACTTGACAGGTACTATTAAGTTAAGGCTCTTGTGATGTAAAGACTATCCAGTATTATCCAGGTGAGCCAATGTAATCTAAGAGTTTTGAAAAGATGAAAGAGAAAGAGAGTTAGAGAAGATGTGATGATGGAAACAGAAGTTGGAGGATTGTGCTTTAAGATGGAAGAAGAGGTCACACACCAAGGAATGCAAGCAACTCTAGAAGCTAGAAAACTCAAACAGAATTTCCCCTAGAGCAGGCAAAGAGAGTGCAGTCCCGACAACACTTTCCCAGTTTAGCCCAGAGAAATCTATTTCAGACTTCTGATCCCCCAAATTATAAGATTATAAATCTGTGTTGTTTTAAACAACTATGTCTGCAGTAGTTTAATACAACAGCTACTGCCACTGCTGCTAAGTCGCTTCAGTCGTGTCCGACTCTGTGCGACCCCATAGACGGCAGCCCACCAGGCTCCCCTGTCCCTGGGATTCTCCAGGCAAGAATACTGGAGTGGGTTGCCATTTCCTTCTCCAATGCATGCAAGTGAAAAGTGAAAGTGAAGTCTCTCAGTCGTGTCCGACTCTTAGCGACCCCATGGACTGCAGCCTATCAGGCTCCTCCATCCGTGGGATTTTCCAGGCAAGAGTACTGGAGTGGGGTGCCACTGCTTTCTCCGAATACAACAGCAATAGGAAACAAATACCCTTGACTTATGAGAAGATTATTTTTAGAGCTTCTATTTTTGCTTGAATAAACATATTCTGTACAAGAGTAGAATGAATCGAGAATTAATCTATTACTGTGCAACATCTAAATTTAGTATAACATTCAAAGAATTACAAATAGAGATCATTTATTTGATGAGATTTGTCTTAAAAAGATACAATGACTGGAAGCAGGAAAGACAGTAATTGACAATATTTGGACTGAAATATTTACTTATTTAATAAAACAAAATCCAACCTGAGAAGATCCTCCATTTGGCATAATTTGTTCTGAGTTTATCAGATACTTATATTAACCAATATAAAGAGCATATTTCCAAATAAAAATACTGAGGTCAAGAGAAAAGTCAACTGAGGGCATTAACAATTTAAAATTTAGTAAGTGTAAAATTGCTGGGAGAAATATAAATAACATCAGATATGCAGATGACACCACCCTTATGGCAGAAAGTGAAGAGGAGCTAAAAAGTCTCTTGATGAAAGTGAAACAGGAGAGCGAAAAAGTTGGCTTAAAGCTCAACATTCAAAAAACTAAGATCATGACATCTGGTCTCATCACTTCATGGCAAATAGATGGGGCTAACTTTATGTTTTTGGGTTCCAAAATCACTGCAGATGGTCACTGCAGCCATGAAATTAAAAGACACTTGCTCCTTGGAGGTAAAGCTATGACCAACCTAGACAGCATATTAAAAAGCAGAGACATTACTTGACAAACAAAGGTCTGTCTTGTCAAGCCTACGGTTTTCCCAGTAGTCATGTACGGATGTGAGAGTTGTACTATTAAGAAAGCTGAGTGCCGAAGAATTGATGCTTTTGAACTGTGGTGTTGGAGAAGACTCTTGAGAGTTCCCTGGACTGCAAGGAGATCCAACCAGTCCATCCTAAGGGAGATCAGTCCTGAATATTCACTGGAAGGACTGATGCTGAAACTCCAATATTTTGGGCACCTGATGCAAAGAGCTGACTCATTTGAAAAGACCCTGATGCTGGGAAAGACTAAAGGCAGGAGGAGAAGGGGATGACAGAGGATGAGATGGTTGGATGGCATCACCAACTCAATGGACCTGAGTTTAGGTAAACTCCGGCAGTTGGTGATGAGCATGGAGGCCTGGCGTGCTGTGGTCCATGGGGTCATCATGACTGAGCAACTGAACTGAAGTGTAAAATATGTTAAAGAGTTTAGATATATTCTTATGAAAAATTACAAACATATTACCATGTTAAAATACATTCTTCAGTGTAGCTGGGTGTCAGGGGAAATGGGCAGATGTTGGGTGAAGGATACAAACTTGCAATTATAAGATGAAAAATTTCTTGGGATCTAAGTTACTGTATGGTGACTATAATTAACAACAGTATATTACATACTTGAAAGTCACTAAAGAAAGCAGATATTAATGCTATCACTACAAAAGAGAAGGTAATTATGTGAGGTGATAGAAGTGTTAACTATATTGTGGCAATTATTTCACAGTATATATGTGTATCAAATCACACGGTACACCTTATATTTACACAATGTTAGATGTTAATTATATCTCAATGAATCTGGAAAAAAAGGCATTTTTCTGAAGTGAAAATATACATGATATGAGACAGATATATTTGTGAAACTGATTAAAATACACAAATATGTATAGAATAATTATTGGCTGTTATTTTGAATGTACTAATAATCAGTATTAAGCAGTTTTAATATTTTCTAGCATATCCAGACTTCTTTTTGAAAGTTTTCAAATGGACTATTTTATAGGGACACCAATATAATAAAAGCAATTAGTTGGTTAACACGTAGTTTAAAAAATTATGTAAGTTTAATTGTTTAATTGTCCATTTTTAATTCTTAAGGGTCTCAGACTGGACAACATAATTTGTTGTCATTAGGTCTTAACAGTGACTTGTGCCTTTCCACAGCCACCACTATGTTCTCAGAACAATGTGCTCTGTTATTAGAATAAGCATCTGATTTCTTTAAGATAGTACTTCCTAACTTGCTTCTTAGGTCATAAGTGAGTTCAATAGACCATCCCGCCACTGCTTTATAGTTCAGTAATCACATGGATTTATAAACCATTTAAAACCAGTGATCACATGGTTATTATTCTTTTACTTGAGTTAATCTACATTAAAATTAGTTCTTTGGACAGATGCAATGTTGTAGAAGATTCTCTTATGCTGAATAAGCCATTCCATTATTTTATAAATAGCATTGCTACAGAAAGTATGGCAGGCAAGAGAAATAAAGATAGCTGCACAATAACGATCCAGTCTATGTAGACAAATTGATGCAACCTATATACAGATGATAGCTCAGTTGTTAAAGAATCTGCCTGCAATGCAGGAGACCCCAGTTCAATTCCTGGGTCAGGAAGATTTGCTGGAGAAGGGATAGGCCACCCACTCCAGTATTCTTGGGCTTTCCTTGTGGCTCAGTTGGTAAGGAATCTGCCTGCAATGCGGGAGACCTGGGTTCGATCCCTGGGTTGGGAAGATCCCCTGGAGAAGGGAAAGGCTACCCATTCTAGTATTCTAGCCTGGAGAAGTTGATGGACTGTATAACTTTCACTCACTCACTTATATAAAGATGAAGTCAATAGAATCAACCTGCACCAGGTGGCTGAGTATTACCCCTGGTGTATCAGGTGATCAGCATCAGCTTTCTACTGCTGGAAGATTGGGACTCTCAAATATAGCAGTAGATAGATCAGTCCTGAGGAAGAGAAGTCCATGTTTTTCTGAGATCATAAATAACTCCCATCTCTGTCATTATACTTTGGTCAGGGAACCATTGACCAAGCACTGGCTAGCTGTAGAAAGAGGCTAACTAGTGGCCACAGAAGAGGTCATATCAGCTACCTCATCAATGTGATAAGCCTCCCCTGCAGAGGTGCTCTCTTTTGGCTGCTGCTGTTGCTGTTATCGTTGGCATATTCATGAGATACAAATATGTTCACATTCTTTTAACATTACAGGAGGTCCCAAATGTATCTGTCCCTCAATCCTTGCCTTTTATTTTGCCCATGTCCCTGTATGCCCAGCCAGACCACTAACCACTACCCATAAATTGGCAAAGGACATTAGTTTTCCAAATTGAAAATGAGATACACTGACTAAAGTTCTTCCCCTTGGAGTTAATAAGAGTGTAATGCTACAGCAATATGCTTCTGGCAGGAGCCAACTCATTTTCCAGAACCATCTGTAAACCAGAATTGAATTTTTTCTTCCTGAGTCAACTGGTCATAGAGAATTCCCTGTTGGGTTGGTCACCACAGGGAAGTGTGGACTGATAGAATGGTGGCATCATACACAGAGTAGGTGGTGATGTGAGCCACCTACATGGTCATATCACTTACTAGTGGCTTCAGTGACTCCAATCTTCTGTACATCACTTTGAGTTGATGTGGGAGTGATTCTGGTTATATACAGCTTTATGGTTTGTTAGGTTAGAAAAAACCCAGTTTGTGACGGTCATCCAAGATGTCAAAGTCTTAAATTCTCATAGTAAGATGTTCAGTCTCTACTAAGGCTCACAACACAAGCCAAGGAATTTTCTAAAAGAAGAACAGTTGATTATATGGCACTGATTCAAAGTCCTAGGAGGCTATACCATTATTCTGCCTCCAAACAGCATCTTGATCTGTTATAGACTCTTAATCTGTTGTTGCTATTGTTCAGTCACTAAGCTGTGTCTGACTCTTTGCAACCCCATGGACTGCAGCATGCCAGGCTTTCCTGTCCCTCACCATCTCCTGGAGTTCACTCAAGTTCATGTCCATTGAATTGGTGATGCCATCCAACCATCTCATCCCCTGCCACCCTCTTCTCCTTTTGCCTTCAGTCTATCCCAGCATCAGGGTCTTTTCCAATGAGTCAGTTGCTCACATTAGGTGGCAAAGTATTGAAGCTTCAGCTTCAGCATTAGTTCTTCCAATGAGTATTCAGGGTTGATTTCCCTTAGGATTGACTGGTTTGATCACCTTGCTGTCCAAGGGACTCTGAAGAGTCTTCTCTAGCACCACAATTCAAAAGCATCAAATCTATGGTTCTCAGCCTTCTTCATAGTTCAGCTCTTACATATATAGATGACTACTGGAAAAATCATTGCTTTGACTATACACGCCTTTGTTGGCAAAATAATGTTTGCTTTTTAACATGCTGTCTAGGTTTGTCAAAGCCTTCCTTCCAAGAAGCAAGTGTCTTCTAATTTCATGGCTGCTGTCATCATCCACAGTGATTTTGGAGCCCAAGAAGAGAAAATCTGTCATTGCTTCCATTTTTCTCCCTGCTTTTTGCCATGAAGTGATGGGACCAGATGCCATGATCTTAGTTTTTTGAATGTTGAGTTTTAAGCCAGCTTTCTCAATCTACTTCACCCTCATCAAGAGGCTCTTTAGTTCTTTACTTTCTGCCATTAGAGTGGTGTCATCTGCATATTTGAAATTATTGATATTTCTCCAGGCAATCTTGATTCCAGCTTGTAACTCATTTAGCCCGGCATTTTGCATAATGTACTATGCATATAAGTTAAATAAACAGGGTGACAATATACAACCTTGTCATACTCCTTTCCCAATTTTGAACCAGTCAGTTGTTCCATGTAAGGTTCTAACTGCTGCTTCTTGATACACATACAGGTTTCTCAGGAGATGGGTAATATGGTTTGGTATTCCCATCTCTTTAAGAATTTTCCACAGTTTATTGTGATCCACACAGTCAAAGGCTT
This sequence comes from Redunca redunca, assembly GCA_006410935.1. NCBI lineage: Eukaryota > Metazoa > Chordata > Mammalia > Artiodactyla > Bovidae > Redunca > Redunca redunca. The sequence goes on along the minus strand of SJYQ01002611.1, from coordinate 13,998 downwards.
TCACATAGTCAAAGAAGGAGATGTTTTTTTCTGGAATTCCCTTGCTTTCCCTATAATCCAATGAATGATGACAAATTGATTTCTGGTTACCCTGCCTTATCTAAAGCCAGCTTGTACATCTGAAAGTTCTCGATTCAAATACTTCTGAAGCCTAGCTTGAAGGATTTTGAACGTAACTTTGCTAGCATGGGAAGTGGACGCAATTGTCCAGTAGTCTGCACATTCTTTAGCACTGCCCTTCTTTGGAATTAGGATGAAATAAATCTGTCATAGAACCTTAATCTACAACCTAGACCAGCTAAAAAGTTCTCTTGCCTTGAGGACATTTCAAAGTTGGTAACATTAAATAGATTGGAGTAGTACATCCAAATGTAGCATGTATGTGCTAGGTCACCTCAGTTGTGTCTGACTCTCTTGTGACCCCAAGGACTGTAGTCCACCAGACTCTATGTCTATGGGCTTCTTCAGGCAAGAATACTGGAGTGAGTAGCCATTCCCTTCTCCAGGGGATCTTCCTGACCCAGAGATCGAACCTGGGTTTCATGCATTGCAGGCAGATTCTTTACCATCTGAGACACCTGGGAAGTACTAAATGGTAGTAGTATATGTTATTTTAAAAATTAGGAAAGGCTCATCAAGTGTTTTCTTAGTGATACGGGGGAAAGGTGCGCCACTTTTCCTATTGTGTTGACAGGAACACCTTGAGATGCTGAGACCACCTGATCTTCAGAAATTTCACTCAGGTCACAGCTACCTGGATTTTCATTGGAGTTTATCTCCTGCTCCCTGAAATCCAGTCACCCCTTATTCTATCATTAAACTAGTTCCCCAGTGTAATGTTATGTAAAATTATAAGATGGTGAGATGTTAAAGGTCTCTGCAGGCTGGACTGTAACTGAGAGCTAAAGAATTGACACAGATCAATGAAAGTGTATTTGTGATCCTTCAACATAAAAACAGACACTTTTTTTGGAGTCCTATGCTAAAGCTGAAACTCCAATACTTTGGCCACCTCATTTGAAGAGCTGACTCATTGGAAAAGACTCTGATGCTGGGAGGGATTGGGGGCAGGAGGAGAAGGGGACGACAGAGGATGAGATGGCATCACCAACTCAATGGACATGAGTTTGAGTGAACTCTGTGAGTTGGTGATGGACAGGGAGGCCTGGCATGCTGCAATTCATGCTGTTGCAAAGAGTCGGACATGACTGAGTGACTGAACTGAATTGATTCTTACTGAGATGGGGCTTCCCTTGTGGCTCAGATGGTAAAGAATCTGCCTGCAATGCAGGAGACCCTGCTTCGACCCCTGAGTCAGGAAGATCCCCTGGAGAAGGGAATGGAAATCCACTCTAATACTCTTGCCTAGAGAATTCCACATGCAGAGGAGCCTGGCAGGCTACAGTCCATGGGGTCGAAAAGAGTTGGACCCGACTGAGTGACTACACTTGCATTTTTCATTTTCTTACCAAGATACAGTGAAAAAAACAATTGCCAGATTAATAGCCATATTCTAACTGCTAGAGGTTATGTTGATTTACTTTATTAAAGAGAGCATGTCTGGAACAGCAGCTGTAACTAGAGTCACCACCTGATTATATTTACAGTAGTTCACAGTTATTCTCTAACACTAAGACTATTCTACTTAGGCAAAAGAGGATACATAAACGTGAATAAAATCATTGCCACTACATCTGTGAAGTCTTTTTATGGTAGCACTAATCATGTAATTTTTCCAAGAATGCAGCTTTACCTTACTTAAAAATTACATAAACAACAATTCTAATTGGTGGATCACAGTTGCACTCCAAGGCCTGAGGATTCAAGTTTGCTGAGTCAGCATCTAGTAATTCCAGGGTATTCCCTTTTCCCAATTGATCAGCTATTGCTACTTAACAAACTTTCCCCAAATTCAGTGGTTTACACAATTATTTATTCTTGTTCACATCCATGGGTCAGCTTCCTTAGATTGCATTAGAAAGGTTTAAGAAGCATACACAAATGCCATGCACGTGAGTGTGCTAAGTTGCTTTAGTCATGTCCGACTCTTTGCAACTCTATGGACTGCAGCCTGCCCGGCTGCCCTGTCCATGGGATTCTCCAGGCAAGAATACTGGAGTGGGTTGCCATTTCCTCCTCCAGGGAGTCTTCCCAACCCAGAGACCGAACTCGCCTCTCCTGTCTCCTACATTGGCAGGCAGGTTCTTTACCACTTTTCCAGGTCTGGGCCACCTGGAATGCCCACACAAATGCCATATATTATCTCAAAAAACCCAAAGAGGCTCACTGGGTGTTTCTTTTCTTTTTTATTGGTAGCTCTGCTGATCTCAGCTGGGCTTTGACACATATCTTTAGTTGAGCTGAGGTACAAGTTTGCTAGTGTGGGTCTGTTTCACTGTTTTTCCTTGAATATGTGAAATGTTAGCTAGGATTTGTTCTCATGACAGTGATAGAGAGGCGAGAAATCAAACAGACATGTTCAAATACCTGCCACAGCTCAGAATTGGCAAAATGTTACTTCCATCTACATGATCTGGCCAAAACAAACTTTAATGCTGGGCCCAAAGTAAGGAAGCAGGAAAATACTCTGTGGCTATGGTAAGGATATAGCAAGGATGTGGCTAGAGATAGGGGTAAGGAAATGGGGCCAAGCATTAGTAAGTATCCATGGGTCCCTTATAGAAAGTAAGGAGAAAGGGACTTGCCTAGTAGTCCAGCGACTAGAACTCCACATTTCCAATGCAGGGGGCCCAGGTTCAATCCCTGGTCAGGGGACTATATTCCACATGCCACAACTAAGGATCCCACATACTGCAATGAAGATCGAAGATGCTGTGTGCCAAACTAAGATTTGACACAGCCAAATAAATAAAAATTCGAAAAAAAGTAAGGAGAAAGATTTACAGCATGTACCTGTGATGCATGTATCTTCCTCATGTGACCACTTCTTGGGGTTCGTCAGTTCAGTTCAGTTCAATTTAGTTCAGTCGCTCAGTCGTGTCTGACTCTTTGCGACCCCATGAATCGCAGCACGCCAGGCCTCCCTGTCCATCACCAACTCCCGGAGTTCATTCAGACTCGAGTCCATCGTGTCCGTGATGCCATCTAGCCATCTCATCCTGGCTCATCCTCTTCTCCTCTCGCCCCCAATCCCTCCCAGCATCAGTCTTTTCCAATGAATCAACTCTTCGCATCAGGTGTCCAAAGTACTGGAGTTTCAGCTTCAGCATCATTCCTTCCAAAGAAATCCCAGGATTCATCTCCTTCAGTATGGACTGGTTGGATCTCCTTGCAGTCCAAGGGACTCTCAAGAGTGTTCTCCAACACCACAGTTCAAATGCATCAATTCTTCAGCGCTCAGACTTCTTCACAGTCCAACTCTCACATCCCTACATGACCACAGGACTATAAAATGACTCAGGTTGAGAGACTAGGTAAGAAACTGTGATTTTTAGTACGTTTTAATTTATACCCAGGTCACTATTTTGCACAATTCAGTCAGCAGTTCAGTTGCTCAGTCGTGTCCAGTCAGACTCTTTGTGACCCCATGGACTGCAGCACAACAGGCTTCCCTGTCCATCAGCAACTCCTGGAGCTTACTCAAACTCATGTCCATTAAGTCAGTGATGCCATCCAACCACCTAATCCTCTGTTGTTCCCTTCCTCCCCTGCCCTCAATCTTTCCCAGGATCAGGGTCTTTTCCAATGAGTCAGTTCTTCGCATCAGGTGGCCAAAATATTGGAGTTCAGCTTCAGCATCAGTCCTTCCAGTGAATATTCAGGACTGATTTCCTTTAGGTTGGACTGGTTGGATCTCCTTGGTGTCCAAGGGACTCTCAAGAGTCTTCTCTAACACCACAATTCAAAAGCATCAGTTCTTCAGGGCTTAGCTTTCTTTATAGTCCAACTCTCACATCCATACATGACTACTGGAAAAACCATAGCTTTGACTAGACAGAATTGGTAAAGTAATGTCTCTGGTTTTTAATATGTTGTCTAGATTGGTTATAACTTTTCTTCCAAGGAGCAAGTGTATTTTAATTTCATGGCTGCAGTNAATCTCCACACTGTTCTCCATAGTGGCTGTACTAGTTTGCATTCCCACCAACAATGTAAAAGGGTTCCCTTTTCTCCACACCCTCTCCAGCATTTATTGCTTGCAGACTTCTGGATCGCAGCCATTCTGACTGGTGTGAAGTGGTACCTCATTGTGGTTTTGATTTGCATTTCCAAGGAGCAAGTGTCTTAATTTCATGGCTGCAGTCACCATCTGCAGTGATTTTGGAGCCCCCCAAAATAAAGTCTGTCACTGTTTCCATTGTTTCCCCATCTATTTGCCAGGAAGTGATAGAACCAGATGCCATGATCTTAGTTTTCTGAATGTTGAGCTTTAAGCCAACTTTTTCACTCTCCTCTTTTACTTTCATCTAGAGGCTCTTTAGTTCTTCCTCACTTTCTGCCATAAGGGTGGTGTCATCTGCATAATCTTAGGTTATTGATATTTCTCCTGGCAACCCAGCATTTCTCATGATGTACTCTGCATATGTTAAATAAGCAGGATGACAATATATGGCCTATGTACTCCTTTTTCTATTTGAAACCAGCCTGTTGTTCCATGTCCAGTTCTAACTGTTTCTTCCTGACCTGCATACAGGTTTCTCAGGAGGCAGGTCAGATGTTCTGGTATTCCCGTCTCTTTCAGAATTTTCCACAGTTTGCTGTGATCCACACAGGCAAAGGTTTTGGCATAGTCAATAAAGCAGAAATTGATGTTTTTCTGGAACTCTCTTGCTTTTGCGATGATCCAGCAGATGTTGGCAATTTGATCTGTGGTTCCTCTGCCTTTTCTAAATCCAGCTTGAACATCTGCAAGTTCATGGTGCATGTACTGTTGAAGCCTGGCTTGGAGAATTTTGAGCATTACTTTGCTAGTGAGATGAGTGCAATTGTGCAGTAGTTTGAGCATTCTTTTGTATTGCCTTTCTTTGGGACTGGAATGAAAACTGACCTTTTCCAGTCCTGTGGCCACTGCTGAGTTTTCCATATTTGCTGGCATATTGAGTGCAGCACTTTCACAGCATCATCTTTTAGGATCTGAAATAGCTCAACTGGAATTCCATTACTTCCACTAGCTTTGTTCACAACAATAATTCCTAAAGCATGCTTGACTTCACATTCCAGGATGTCTGGCTCTAGGTGAGTGATCACACCATCATGACTATCTGGGTCATGAAGATCTTTTTTGTATAGTTCAAGGGTGCACAATTCTCACTTGTAGTAGGTCTTGTGCTCCAAGAGATACCATCTATATAGATGGTATACTATTATAGAGGGTATTTTATTACTACAAAGTAAATGTTGCTAAGAGTTATGTGTAATGGGGCAACCCTGACTGTTCTTGTAAACTGCCTATCTATTTAGTCCTAAGAAGCTTCATGATCACTTTGCCATTACCAAAGAGCTTTCATTCTGAATTCCACTGTAGTCTTACAGTTATGCCAATCACATCTACTGTGTTTCTGTTGCTTAAATGCAATAAATTGGTCTGTATTACTGTAGGATTATCCTATTTCTATTAAAATAAGAGGGCCTCTTTTAACAGCACTCCCCGCCCCCCCACTTTATCTCCAGGCTTTTGATGATGGAAACAAGAGTGTTGAGCTTTTCAAGACTGCGGACACTTCTGTCACTACTTTGTCAGTATCTCAATGGGGAGAGTATCCTTTGGGCTCTTTTGGGAGACAATGGAAAGTAGGAGAAAGAGTGAACATGATAAATCGCTCAAGTTTTTCTTTTCTCCTTAAATCTATTCATTCCTCTACATTTTGTTAAGGAATTTATGATATCTCAAATCCACTTAATCTTGTCCACCAGTGAAAATACATTTCAGTTCCTCAAGCCAATGAATGATTATAACTATTCCAAAATGATTACATCTAAATTAATTATTGACATAACTACATGGATGAGACTCCTATATCAATAAGTTTGACTCTAAATTTGTATTCCTTTCTTTTTTCATCTTCATATGTATTTCCAGTTTTCTGAATCTTATCAAAATCTTGCCACTCTTATTCGTAGACCTCTTAATGGATTATGACTCTAGTTACAGATCTGGACTGGATACAAATGGGAGAGATATGACCGTGATAACTCCCTCAAGTGGGTTGCTACAAGGATTTCAGGGAGGGAAAGGAAAGTCTTAACAAGAAGAGGGCCTGCTGGCAAGGAAGACACAGTGAGGTTTGATGTTTTGTGAACTTCAGAGTTATATGAATTCACCCAAATGTTCTCAGGATCCTATTATGTCCCAAATAGTCCCTGATTTTTACATATAAGTCTTGGAAATCCTGTGAATTCTCAGCCTTCATTTTAACCCTGCAGTTTGAAAGATCAGATTCTATGTCTTATTTTCAGGTATGATTTCTCTGGACCTAACGATGCAAGTTTCATGTAGGGCAATTATACAGGCTCCCAAAAGCTCTAATCATGCCTAGAGCCTGGAATTTAAAATCTTGGATTTGTCATGGTCTTTATTTAAGCTTTGTTTGGTATAGTTAAAAGCAGTCAACCCACCCCACACACCTGTATTCCTCCTTCACATTATATTCATACGGCTTGCCAAAGTTTTGACACAGTAAACACTTCATTCCAGGAAATCAAAAGTTATTATTTAAGCTACAGATTTCCTGAGTCCCATTCACTGATGCTAAAAGGACTCTTGCCTATTTAAAACCCACTCAGATCAGATAATCAATCACAAGTTCACATTTTCTTGAGAAAGTCACTGTTGGTACTATTCTATTGGTCAGAGTTAAGTTGAAGGTGGTAAAATATACTGTGGTTAAGCAGAAAGCAATATATTATAGGACACTGAATGGCTTATAGAATTTTTTTGATGGATAGAAGAAATGGATTTTAGGTGAATGTCCAGAATTAAGACCTAAAGCCACACCTCAAAATAAGGGCACTAAAGGAGCTATCTGGAAGGGAAAATGCAACTCACTCCAGTGGAGAAAAATTTGCAGGGTACAGAATTCTACACTGGGGTTTTTACCTCTCAACAGTTTAAATATTTCACTTCACTATTTGATCGCCTGGTTTCTAAAGAGAGTGTTAGTTGCTCAGTGGTATCTGACACTTTACGACACCATGGATGTAGAGCTCCTCTGTCCATGGAATTCTGCAGGCAAGAATACTGAAGTGGGTAGCAATTCCTTTCTCCAGGGGATCTTCTTGACCCAGGGATGGAACCAGGGTCTCCTGCTTTGCAGGCAGATTACCTGAGCCACGAGGGGAGAGTCAGACATGACTTATCAACTGAACAACAACAACCAAGAAGTTAAATGCTAATTCTTATCTTTGCTCCTCTATGGGTAAGGTATTTTTTGCTTCTGGCTTCTTTCAAGATTTCTCTTTATTTTTGACTTTCTTAAGTTTTAATATGATATGTCTTGTTGTTGCTCAGTTTCTAAGTCATGTCTGACTCTTTGCACCCCATGGACTGCAGCAAACCAGGCTTCCCTGCAATGCCTGCCTTAAATAAACTGATATATCCATTATATAGTCAATACAAATGACATCTAATGCCATGAGAATGTGCTCACATATATTAAGTAAAACAAAAAAGCATGCTAAAAAAGCAGAAGCAACATTCTCATTTTATTTAAACCCTGGAGAAGGAAATGGCAACCCCCTCCAGTATTCTTGCCTGGAGAATCGCATGGACGGAGGAGCTTGGTGGGCTACAGTCCACGGGTCACAAAGAGTCGGACATGACTGAGCGACTTCACAAAAATACACTTCAATTCAGTCACTCAGCTGTGTCCGACTCTTTGCAACCCCATGGACTGCAGCACGCCAGGCCTCCCTGTCCATCACCAACTCCCAGAGCTTGCTCAGATTCATGATCCTTGAGTCAGTGATGCCATCCAACCATCTCTTCCTGTGATCCCCTTCTCCTGCCTTCAATCTTTCCCAGCATCAGGGTCTTTTCCAATGCGTCCGTTCTTCGCATCAGGTAGCCAAAGTACTGGAGCTTCAGCTTCAGCATTAGTCCTTCTAATGAATATTCAGGACTGATTTCCTTTAGGATTTACTTAAGATACTAGAACATCATCAGTGGCTATCTCTAGCTGATGGAATTGTATGTTCCTGTGTGTGCTTTTCTATTTTGTTAATGTTCTACAATCAATATGTACTGTTTTCTTTAAATCCAGATGTCAATTTTTTTCACAATTGACTTTTCAAAAAGTAGAGAATTAACTCAGGTGGCAATGTCGAGCATAAAATGGAGTAGGATAGGATCAGAGACAGAGAGATTAATAGACTATTGAAATAGAATGGATGAAAGATGGTAGAAGCCAAATTAAGGCAGTGGCTGTGAGGACAAAGAAAGTAGATAATGAAAACCCAGATTGAATAAATAGGATTTGATAATCTTGGGTCCATTTAGGTTGTAGATAAAGGATGCTACTGCTGCTGCTAAGTCGCTTTAGTCGTGTCCAACTCTGTGTGACCCCATAGACGGCAGCCCACCAGGCTCCCCTGTCCCTGGGATTCTCCAGGCAAGAACACTAGAGTGGGTTGCCATTTCCTTCTCCAATGCATGAAAGTGAAAAGTGAAAGTGAAGTCACTCAGTCGTGTCCGACTCTTTGCGACCCCATGGAGTGCAGCCCACCAAGCTCCTCCGTCCGTGGGATTTTCCAGGTGAGAGTACTGGAGTGGGGTGCCATGGCGCTAAGGAAATATTAAACACTGTAATTCCCGTGGTAGCCCTGGATCTATGTGGGTTGGGGTGGAGGTAAGGGTTATGAATTCATTAGTCTTAACTATAGTAAATAAAATTGTGAACTTATATGCGATTACTTAGGGACAGTTAAAATAGAAATAGGGCAATGGCCTGAATCATGGGGAACTCAATATTTAAGAGCCAGATAGAGGAAGAAAGGCCAATAAAGAATAAGTAGGATTGATTTAAAAGGTAAAGCAACTAGGTTGTCATGGAAGCTAAAGGAAGGAAGTTTCAGGCAGGAATTGGTCAATGGTGCTAGTAACAAAAGCATCCTGCTTCTAATATTTACTCCCTGTGAAAGGACTTCAATCAGTTCTGGGTCTTCCTAAGAGAGATTTGAGTGACTTACAAATTAGTAAATTTCTGAAGAATGTCTGGTTTGGTTTTGTCTTCCAACCTCCAAGAACAAAGTTGTCAAGAGATCGAATTTTCATCTGATCCTCCATGCTGTTCCTGTCAGGTGTTGCTAGGAATTGGAGGCATCAGTTCAGTTCAGTTGCTCAGTCATGTCTGACTCTTTGCGACCCTATGAATCACAGCACGCCAGGCCTCCCTGTCCATCACCAACTCCTGGAGTTCACTCAGACTCACGTCCATCGAGTCAGTAATGCCATCCAGCCATCTCATCCTCTGTCGTCCNAACACCACGGTTCAAAAGCATCAATTCTTCGGTGCTCAGCTTTATTCACAGACCAACTCTCATATCCATACATGACCACTGGAAAAACCATAGCCTTGACGACTAAACGGACCTTTGTTGGCAAAGTAACGTCTCTGCTTTTCAATATGCTGTCCAGGTTGGTTATAACTTTTCTTCCAAGGAGTAAGCGTCTTTTAATTTCATGGCTGCAGTCACCATCTGCAGTGATTTTGGAGTCCCCCAAAATAAAGTCTGACACTGTTCCCACTGTTTCCCCATCTATTTGCCATGAAGTGATGGGACCAGATGCCATGATCTTCGTTTTCTGAATGTTGAGCTTTAAGCCAACTTTTTCACTCTACATCTGTCTAATTCTGGGGATCAGCTGGCAGGCCTATTTACCCACTAAGCAACATCAACCAACTTAATCAGTAATAAAGTGATATTTTGGTCCCCATTTCTATCCTTTATTTTTAACTTGTTCAGAACCTAGGCAAGAAGAGGGGAATTGGTTTACTGGGGCCACTTGGAAACTACAACTGATGTCACATTCCACATCAGGGAAGTCAGGGGTTGAAGACACTAATGGCTAATGACTTTGGCAGTTAGGAAGTAATCATAAATCACTCTTCCTTAATAAAGTCAGTCACAGTTTCTCCAAGGAAGGCAACTGAAGAAATATCTCCATGGGGTTTCGGTGGTATAATACTAACTACTGTCCCAATCCTTGTTTTGTAAGATTCTCTAAGAATGGAATTATGCCACCCAGAGGACTATAGCATTTTAGTTGCAAATGTAAAAAACCTACCTTAAAGTACCTTAAATGAGAATGGCAGGCATGGGAGAGAAAAAAGAACTTGGTGGCCACTTAATTAATGGACAATGTGTTAGTCTATGATCCCAGATTTCATCTACTTTCCATTGCTAATACTGCCTTATTCTTATTTTTCTGTGGGTGTAACCTGCTTTGTTATGTTTCATTTATTGCATTTTGCAGATACTGCATTTTTTAAATAAAAGGTTTGTGGCAACTCTGCACTAAGCAAACCTATCAGCACCATTTTTCCTACATCATTTGCTCACTTTGTATCTCTGCCATATTTTGGTAATTCTCACAGCATTTCAAACATTTTTATTACTATATTTGATTTGGTGATCTGCGAAAGTAGTTGTGACGCTACTACAAATCGCTGAAGACTCAGATGATGGATAGAGTTTAATACCAATGAAGTATTTTTTAATTTAAGGTATGTACACTTTTTAAAGACATAATGGTATTGTACACTTAATAGACTACAATATATGACAAAAATAACTTATAAACACTAGGAAACCAATAAATTCATGTGACTCACTTTATCAATATTTGCTTTATTGTGGTAGTCTGGAACCAAACCTGCAATACCTCTGAGGTAAACCTGTTTATAGTAAGATAGGTTTGCTCCCTGTTGTGTCAAAGATGGTGAGCGGCAGCTCTAGCCTAAGATTGTCATACATCACTCTGGAGATTGGCTCGATCCATGCACCCATCTTTATGGCAGAGTAAAAGTCATATAACTGAGAGCTTCATTCCATAAAACATAGTAATCTCCTGAAAAGATAGACATACTAAAAGTGTTGTCCACTACATTCTACCCCTTAGCTACCTGGCACCTATACTTGTGCTTTTCTCAGTATGTAGCATTTTTTAAATATCCTGGTCTAGGACTATGTAATTATCCCAGGGACAACTGAAATACTCTCCACTCAAGTAGGAGACATGCCAAAATCTCATCCAACTTTTCATCTTGCTTGGAAACCAAGAGTTCTAGGTGATATGCATTTCTTTTAAATAGGTTTGGATGTTACTCATCACAGTATAGCATGACAAAGGCTCCCCCATCCCTGGGATTCTACAGGCAAGAACACTAGAGCGGGGTGCAATTTCCTTCTCCATTGCATGAAAGTGGAAAAGTGAAGTCACTCAGTCGTGTCTGACTCTTAGTGACCCCATGGACTGCAGCCCACCAGGCTCCTCCGTCCATGGGATTTTCCAGGCAAGAGTACTGGAGTGGGGTGCCATTGCCTTCTCCGTAAGGATAGTAAGAGCACTCTAATTAGTAGTAGGTGAGGTCCTTGGTCGGTTAATACATCTTGAGTTTGCTCTAAGATGCTCCCTGATTCCTTGCCCATACATCAGAGGGTATCAGAATTAAGCAAACATAGGTCTTTGTTTGCAAGGCTTTGTAAATTTTGTCTGAACAAGTCTTTTAAAATATTAGTTGATTACTGGTCATCTTGTTTTTCGGTAACTCCATGGTTTAGAAACCAAAAACAGAGATGCTGTGTTAATTTGTTTTCTGTCCCTTAGCAATGTGTTGCAAGGCTGGAAAGCAGTGTTATCCTCTAGTCAACTAAATTAACTGTGTATTTTCATTTTGGCCTTTGTATCCAATATTATAAGCCAAGGAATGAGTTTAGGGATAATGCAGCTAGAATTTATCTCTGTCCACTTGCCCCCATGTTGCATCTCAGGGAATGGCTACTCACAGTGGGACTAATTTGTCAACAATTGTCAGACAGGATATATATAGCAAAATGCACGAGGTGATCAAGAATCAGGGCTTTTTTCAGGATTCCAGTTATTTATTTTTTTTACTGAGTTTTCAACTCTTTACCTCTGTTGTCCTACTTTAGCTCAGGACAGAGAATATATGTTTTCCAAACCTGCAAGATGCAGGTTTATTTGACTCTCAGTCACTTAGGTTTCTGAGCACAATCAAAAAGGGGATGTCTAAGAAATACACAATTGTTTTTCTGTCCTCAACAGGGACTGGTTCCAGGACCTGCCACAGACACCAAAATGTACAGATGCTTGGGTCTAGTTGTCAGCCCTCTAGATCTGTGGATTCTAAATTTGTAGATTTAATCACATATGTGGAACTTGCCAATACTGAGGGCCAACTGTATTTATTTAAAAGGGTCAACTGTATTCTTTCTTCTGCATTCCCAACGCTAGCTTGAGCTGAAATGTATCCCTTTCTTGGACACATTCCAATGGAGTGTGCTAATGGATACACTCCAAAACCTGATGTTTTCCTACTAATTCCCCTAAAATGTTAACTTTGATGTAGATATTATCTAAGATCTAAATTTTAACAATTGCTTGCTGGCTGCAACACATTAAATATCAACAAACCTCCTAGCCAGGGCCAAGGAATCCTTATCAGAATGCAACCCACTCAGGCTCACTAGTTTTACATTTCAGGGCATGTCAGTTGTTGACACTAGTACTATTTTATGCACTAGACAAGATTAAAAACCTAAACCTTGCCATGTTAAGATTTCTTACCCTTTTCCAGCTAAACAATCTGTTTTGAATTTCATGTCAATTTTGGATGCAAGTTTAGAGAATTCAAACTAACATATTATTAGGCTTTTCTCTAAGATTTTATCCTGTTGCTGCAGGTAGGTCCTTCATTATCATGGCATTGTCAGATGGGTATTTGGTCTCCCTGCTATCAAAATTCAGAGAAGGCAATGGCACCCCACTCCAGTACTCTTGCCTGGAAAATCCCATGGGTGCAGGAGCCTGGTAGGCTGCAGTCCACGGGGTCGCTGAGGGTCGGACACGACTGAGCGACTTCACTTTCACGCGTTGGAGAAGGAAATGGCAACCCACTCCAGGGTGTGGAGTGTTCTTGCCTGGAGAATCCCAGGGATGGGGGAGCCTGGTGGGCTGCCGTCTGTGGGGTCACACAGTTGGACACGACTAAAGCAACTTAGCAGCAGCAGCAGCTATCTAAATTTGTTGCTCTAAGGTCTACCATTGATACAATTTGTACTCTAGTCTCTCAAAAAGTGATTGTTTTTTGTCTGCCCTTACTTTAGAATTTATGGGTGTGTCTTCTTAACAGGATGAATCCATGAACCCAGAGCCTCCGCCATGAATTTCAATCACCCTGTACTGCAGCAAGCCTATGTAAAGCAACTGGGCTGGTGAATCCAATTTATATACCTCTTATGGAATTCTGTATCTCCTTTTCAGTTCACTGACATCAAGGAACATGCAGAAGTGGGAGTGGTTATCAATGCTGCCTGGCCCTCTGCTTAACGTATTATGCTGTCATTTCTACTTGACTGAGGTTGCCTGTGTTGTGCAAAGTTCCAGGTGGGAAGTGGGGCCTAAGCCACAAGCTCCCTGCTTTTGAATTCTTAAGTCTTCCTGGCAGTATCTATCTCTTACCAATTAAGGTTTCAACTCTGAGGAGAGAGAGCCAACATGTGTCTCAATTCATGAGCTTTTTCCCCCTCTTGCAATACCACTGAGGCTGTCTCTACTTTCTTGAAATGGTTTTTCAGACAGGTTCATGCCACTTAGCAACCAAAGGCAACAGATACTTTTTTTTGCTTAACTTCAGCCAGAGCGAGGTGCCTTGCTCAATAAAGCTAGCCACAATGTGAAGTTGTTTCTGATTGGCTTCCTTTTGTTAACCTTCCCATTTCTAAACCAATCACCATGACTGAGGGATTAGGATCTACCCCCTGCCCCATTAGCTTGATTCACGGGCTCACCGCCCCCCC
>SJYQ01002610.1:1032796-1055359 GCA_006410935.1 Redunca redunca | reverse complement strand
CCACTGCTGAGTTTTCCAAATTTGCTGGCATATTGAGTGCAGCACTTTCAAGCATCATCTTTTAGGATTTGAAAGAGCTCCACTGGAATCCCATCACCTCCACTAGCTTTGTTCGTAATGATGCTTCCTAAGGCCCACTTGACTTCATATTCCGGGATGTCTGGCTCTGGGTGAGTGATCACACCATTGTGATTATCTGGGTCATGAAGATCTTTTTTGTATAGTTCTTCTTATACCTTAAATGCATACAATTTTTATTTGTCAATTATATGTAATAAGGACTTCCCTGGTGGCTCAGTAGTAAACAATCCACCTGTCTAATGCAGGAGACACAGGAGATGAGGGTACGATCCCTGGGTGCGGAAGATCCCCCAGAGGAGAAAACGGCAACCCACTCCAGTATTCTTTCCTGGAAAATCCCATGAACAGAGGAGCATGGAGTCAGACATGATTAAGAAACTGAGTATAGACACACACAGAAACACACACACATACACACTCAATAAAGCTGAAACAAAAACAAAACATTAAAATGATAAGTTATGAACAGAATTATTAAAACTTAACAAATTTGACCCTGTGTGAATCAAGTTTGATTTGCTGTGAATCCCACTGGTGCGGCTAAGGTAGTGAGTGTAGTTAGAGATCTAAGTTAGAAAACACAGAGAACTCAGCTCCTTCAAGAACAAGCCACAGGATTATTAACATGGGCACTGCCACAGATTCCCATTGTCCTGGCTGCAACAGCTCCTTAGAAGCAACAGGAGCCTGGTGTGCCCAAGTCCTTGCATGACTTGCTATATCTAATCCCAATCTTGCCTCTTGGTTCATCTGGATACACTATATGCTGGCGCATTGTGCCTAAACACAATGGACTCTGGAAGCCACCGAGCTATCACCGACAGAGACTGAAGGGAATTGCCGCAGTGAGATAGCTGGCAACTCTCTTCCTGCTCTGAAGGTTGATCTTGTTCATAGTTGCGGGGGAGGAAAGAAAGTATCTTGCAGGGAATCTGGCCTTTGAGACGTCCTCCAACCTTCCTGAGCCTGTTTTCACTTCTGAAAGGGTGATGGTAGTGGATCTTCCCCAGTGGCTCAGCTGGTAAAGAACACACCTGCCAGTGCAGGAGCCGTAGGAGACGTGGGTGTGATCCCTGGTTTGGGAAGATCCCCTGGGAAAGGAAATGGCAACCCACTCCAGTATTCTTGCCTAGAGAATCCTGTCTCCAGAGGAGCCTTGCGGGCTACAGTCCATGGGGTTGCAAAGAGTCAGACACCACTAAGGGACTGAACAACAACAATGATAACAGTAAAAACAGTAATAATGATACCCAACCTTGTTAATTAACAGGACTGCTGTTATAAGGAACAAATGAGATGATACTTATGAACATCTTAACCATGTCTATACGGACCTGGAATATTTAGCCAAAAAATACCTAGAAAAGCTTTTTTTTTTTTTTTTTTTTTAACCACAGGAAGACCTTTTGACAACAGAAGACATTGGAAGCAGTTACAGATGGAATTATCTCGGATAATGAGAGAGATTTTTCCAGCAACATTTAACCTAGGAATTCTTTTTTCCTGGGCTTCCCTTGTGGCTCAGCTGGGAAAGAATCTGCCTGCTATGAAGGAGACCTGAGTTTGATCCTTGGGTTGGGAAGATCCCCTGGAGAAGGGAAAGGCTACCCACTTCAGTATTCTGGCCTGGAGAATTAATTCCATGGACCGTATAGTCCATGGGGTCGCAAAGAGTCGGACATGACTATGCAACTTTCACTTCACTTTCTTTTTTCCTACCTACAGCCAAGAATTCTCGATCCCTTCTACCTCAGCTGCAGAAGGTGTTCATATACATTTCTCACGATCTTTGTAGGGGTGGTTCTGCAAAAGGCATTTGCAGAATGGCTTAATGTAAACACTCACCATATTTCACGTTCGTGTGTAGCTTTTCAGCAGTCAATGGGAAGAAATTACTTCGAGCAAGAGAAATGCAGTTGAAGACTCTGAACTTGAGAAACTTTGAACAGGAAAGCTATGTTGCCCTGTCACTCATGATTGCCTTTTATCTATCCAGACAGAGATCTGAACACTTAGTCTCAGGCTAGAACAGAGGGCCTCTGATGGGGTGCTTCAGACATATCTGTGGGTGGGGGCACTACACCATGTCAACACTGTACTGGAAACAGTGTAATTAAGCGACTGTATGTGCTTGCTCAGTGGCTCAGTCATGTCTGACTGTGATGCTGTGGACTGTAGCCCACCAGGCTCCTCAGTCCATGGGATTTCCCAGGCAAGAATACTGGAGCCGGTTGCCATTTCCTACTCCATAAGTGACTGTATGTACAATAAATTCAGAATGAAGAGACCTGTTCCTCTAGTTGGTGTCCAGAATACTGGACAAGGGTATGCCTCCAGGCAGGAGGAGATTAGAAGGCTCTTCTTCGAGATATCGACCAGCCTAACAAATTGAGATCAGGGTTTTACCCCAAAGGGACCACCCATACAATCCCACAGTGAAGCTCAGAGTCAACAAAGCTCATCATATGCTCAGAGCTTCCAAGCTGGTTTTCTTCGCTCCTGGTTATTAAGAGTAGATGGTCAAAAGGCATTAGATAGCTAAGACAAGTCACTATAGTGATAGGCTGACATGAACAAAAAAGGAAACAATAAGATCTATGGGAATACAGAGACAGGACAGGGAGAAGAATGTAGTATATAAAAAAAAATCAATATTTAAAATCCTTACAAGGAAAGGAGAGGATACCACATCTATGAAAAAGGAACATGAAGTTATAAAAAGGAGGCACTCAAAGGACAAAATGTGCTTATGGAAATTAAAAAAAAAAAAACTCAGTAGAAGAAAAGGAGGGCTTTCCGACTGGCTCAGCGGTAAAGAATTTGCCTGCAGTGCAGGAGACCTGGGTTTGATCCCTGGGTGGGGCAGATTCTCTGGAGGAGGGCATGGCAACCCACTCCGGTATTCTTGCCTGGAGAATCCCAGGGACCGAGGAGCCTGGTGGGCTATAGTCCATGGGGTCACAAAGAGTTGGACACGACCGAGAGACTGAGTGCAACACACACAGAACAAAAGGAAATCACTCTCCCAAATACGGTAAAAATATAGAAATGGGAATAAGAGTAAAAATATAGGAACATTAAAGGATTCGTTTAGGAGATGCACTATCCGAATAATATGAGTTTCCAGAAGGGGAGAACAGAGAAAACAAAATTATCAGAAAATAATTTAGGAAATTTACTCTGCATTGAAGGACATAAGTAGCGAGACTGGAGTGGTCCATTCAGTGTACAGCAAAATGGATAAAAACAGACTTAACTACAAGGCACATATTGTGATATTTCAGAACATTGGCAACAAATACTGAGTTTCTACAAGCTTCCAAAGAGAAAATATAAATTAATTAAAAGGATTGTGAACAAAAATGGCTTTTGGCTCTTCGGTGGTAACACTGAGGGTAAGAAGATAATAGAGCCATGCCTTCAAAATTCTGAAGGGCAATGATATCCATCGTATTCTATACCTAAACTATCATTTAAGTTTGAGACTCAAAAATTTTACATCTTCAGGCACACACAGTCTTGAGACCTTTATGTCTCATGCAACCTTTTTTCATAAACGTTGGATAGCATCAGCCACTCAACTCAGGGAGATAGTGTAGGACAGGGAAGCCTGGCGTGCTGCAGTCCTTGGGGTCACAAAGAGCTGGACATGACTTAGTGACTGGACAACAGCAAAACCTTCTTCAAGAAGCTCATCTCAAGAAGGATGTACTCCACTAAACATGAAAGAACAAACCAGGAAGGACAGGGGACAAAGGAATCAGGGGATCCACTTAGAGAATCTGAGGAGTCCCCCGGAGGATGGTGAGAGAAGATTCCAGAATGCGAGCTGCACGGGATTGGCCAGCTGGTGCAGGGGGAGGAGTGGACCTGAGAGTCAGGTGAGGGCTGCCATCAGCAAGACCACCACTGCCGTTTCCTCTTTTTTTTCAACTTAAGAGCAACATGTCGGAATTTCATATTCTGTTCTGACTGTGGCTTGTCTTGACCATATGCTAATGAAATGGTTACATGTACAACCACTTAGATGTGCTGAGAACATTCATTTCACCACACAGAAATTTTCTTTTTCCACTTACTCCTGACAGCTGGTGATAAGTAATGAGTTTAGAAGCAGAAAGCACTCGGTAGTCCATTTAGATGCTGGACGTCCTGTGCCTGGCCACACCCCAGCCCCACCCAGTGCCCCAGCTCTGCATTTCTGAGGACTCACCAACAAAACCTGGCCTTTCCACCTTCACCAGAAAGGGCAGAAGTTACAGCCGGACTATGACTCAGAAACTCAGTTCAGCTTTGCTTTTTTTGGGTGCCGTCATCTAAAACAGGCGATATTGCCTGCTCCTTCCAGGGTACGCTTAGACTGAGTTTTCTAAAATGAAATAATATGTTGTATAGGGAGATGTACAATCACACTACAGTTATTTGTTTTTTAACACAGAAGCATGTTTTCATTAAAATCAGGAGAGTGGTTATTCTCCCAAGAGTGACAGGGTTGTTGTTTTAGTCGTTTAGTTGTGTCTGACTTTTTTGTGACCCTGTGGACTGTAGCCTGCCAGGTTCCTCCGTCCATGGGATTCCCCAGGCAAGAATACTAGAGTGGTTGCCATTTCCTTCTATGTCGGATCTTCCCGACCCAGGAATTGAATCCGCGTCTCCTGCATTGGCAGGCAAAGTTCTTTATCACTGAGCCATCAGGGAAGCCCAGGTGCCATGGAACAGGATGCAGTTAGAACGGGACACACCGTGGAGTTTAAAATGACTTGTAATATGTTTCTTAGGGCTTCCCAAGTGGCTCAGTGGTAAAGAATCCAGCTGCCAATGCAGGAGATGCAGGAGTCGTGGATTCGATCTCTGGGTTAGGAAGGTGCCCTGGAGTGGGAATGGCAAGCCTCTTTAGTATTCTTGCCTGGGAAATCCCAAAGACAGAGGAACCTGGTGGGCTGCAGTCCCTGGGGTCGCAAAGAGTCGGACGCAACTTAGTGACAGAGCACAATATACTTCTTAACCCAGGGGCTGGATGCACTGTTGTGTAACTGTTATTTTAAAGGGTACTTATAATTTCTATACAGTCCTCTCTGTGTATTATACATACAGTAATAAAGGTTTTGAAATAAAAATTGGACTTAAAGTCCAGCAGATGGGAAATTTCTAAAGTGGTTGCTTGAAAGATGTTGGGCTCCAAACTGGATGACTGAAGGTGGAATTATTTTGACTTTGATAGAGGTGGAAACTCCCAATTACTTAGGTACTAAACCCTCCTATGAAGGTGTTGTTTTTTTTTTTTTTTCCCCTGACTTGCAGGGACCTGTTCTTCAGGAATTGAGTCATGGAAACATCAAGCGAGATGTGGTTGCTTCTTTACAGCCTGCTGGGCTGCGCTATACTCTCCACCTTAATTCAGATATTACTAGTTGGGGGAAAAGCCCCTAATTATAGCCAGTTACTGACTCATAACCATCCTTTGCTTGTGGTTATTTCCCTTAAGAAGAAAATACGTGGTGTTCTTGCCTAATGGGTGTGTGTGTGTGTGTGTGTGTGTGTGTGGTGTTGTTTACTGCATTATCTCCCTAGAACGTCTTTGCGTGACCCTTAGCCCTAGGGTGGGCCTTCTTAGGAGCTAAGTCAGCTCCAGCTGGGTGCATGGCTGTTGGATTGCTTTCGTGGACACACCCAGGATATGGGTGTGCCTTTGAAATGCTCAACTTTCACGAGTGTTCATTTCTTTCAGCCTGTGGTGTCAGTAGTGACAGAGCAGAAGGTGGCAGCTGACCTATTTCCTCTGTCCTGGTTAGGACTCTGGGTTGCAGAGGGCAGAATCCCAATTTACAGATTTAAACACAAAGTTTTTCGGGGTAGGGGAGGGATGGATGGGGAACCTGGGACAGGCAGATGCAAATGATTATATGCAGAATGGGCAAACAACAAGGTCCCCCTGAATAGCGCAGGAAACTAGATTCAAAACCCTCCAATAAACCAGAATGGAAAAGACTGTGAAAAATTTTATATATATATATATATATATATATAACTAAATCATTTTGCTGTACACCAGAAACTAACACAGCACTGTATATCAACTGTGCTTCAATAAAATACATTAAAAAACAAACAAACAAACAAAAAAGGAATTTATAGATTCAGGTACAGCTGGATCCAAATGTTCCAAGAAAATTAGGATGTCTGTTTCTATCTGCTTCCTTCCACACTGGCTCCCTTCACAGGCAACCTGTTCCCAGTGAGATGGCCCGGAGCAGCGACAGCTTGTATTTCACCTGCTTAGAAAGTCCAGAATAAACCCCCCTTAGGACTTCTCACGGGTCCAGTAGTTGAGAACCCAGCTTCCAACGCTGGAGATGCCAATTCAATCCCCGGTTGGGGAACTAAGCCCTGGCACTACAATGAAGACCTGCTGTAGCCAAAAATCGATCAATAAACAAAATTATTTTTTTTAAAAAAACAATCTTTCTCAATCATGCCAGCAAAATTATGGGGCCAGTTACAGCCATATGACCAACCCTGGGCCTGGGGACAGTACACATGCCTACTCCTATTCCCAGGGAGGGCCTTAGATCCATCATTTAACCTGGCCTGAGAGGAGGAAGGTAGTTCTCATTATAGCAGCTATTTGTAGATAGAAGCTTCTCTTGGACTTAATTTTTAATATCTAAGTTTTGAATGTAGTTATGCTTGAAATGATACATCTTAGGACTTAGTTATAAACTGCTGTTCTGCTCTGACTTAGCCATACTTCATAAATTTCCACACTTAACAAAACATAGTTTAAAAACATAGAGGCTTCTAATTCAGATGAGTCATGAAAGCCTCTCCTACTAAAGAAATCTGACAATAATAGAGCCCTGTATCTTTATACTGAGCAGGAAGGAAAAACTTCAACAGAAGAAATCTGCTGCTTCAGATACATTGCGGAGCATAGTTTAGTCTTCAGTTCAATTTGATTAATCAGCTCACGACTTTAGTTCAAAGGTTTGTACATTTAGTCTCCTTACTGAAGGCATTTCTGATACAGTACCTGGAAAAAGAAAGTGCTTTTATAGCTAAGGAGTTTATTCCAAAGTTTCTTCCTTATTAAAGGGAAACTCACATTAAAAAAAAGAATTCATATTGTGAGTTTCTTTACTTTTTTCTTAAATGGAAGTAGAGCTGGTTTACAGAGCTGTGTTAGATTCAGGTGCACAGCAAAGTGAGTCAGTTATACATATTTGTATCTTTCTTAAAACTTTTCCCTTATAGATTATTTCAAGATACTGAGTAGAGTTTCCTGTGCTATACGGTAGGTACCTTGTTGGCTTTCTATTTTATATATAGTAATATGGTACTTTGGACACCTGATGCGAAGAGCTGATTCATTGGAAAAGACTCTGATCCTGGGAGGGATTGGGGGCAGGAGGAGAAGGGGACGACCCAGGATGAGATGGCTGGATGCATCACGGACTCGATGGACGTGAGTCTGAGTGAACTCCGGGAGTTGGTGATGGACAGGGAGGCCTGGCGTGCTGCGATTCACGGGGTCGCAAAGAGTCGGACACGACTGAGCGACTGAACTGAACTGTGCGTGTTAATCCCAAAGTCCTAATTTGTCCCTCCCCCTTCCCTTTCCCCTTTGGTAACTATACGCTTGTTTTCTCAGTCTGTGAGTCTATTATTGTTTTGTATATAAGTTAACTTGCGTCATTTTTTAGGCTCCACATATAAGTGATATAGTATGATATTTGTCTCTGTGTCTGGCTCTTTTCACTTTGTGTGATAATCGCTAGGCACGTCTGTGTTGCTACAAAGGGCGTTATTTCGCTCTTCTTTGTGCCTGAGTCGTATTCCATCGTGTGTGTGCACCACGTCTTCTCTCTCCATCCATCTGTTGATGGACATTTATGCTGTCTCACAGCTTGCCTGTGGTAAATAGTGCTGTTGTGAGCACTGAGGTGCACATAACCTATCAAATCAGAGTCTTATCCAGATGTGTGTCCAGGAGGGGATTGCAGGGTCATGCAGCAAATAGACGCACATTTCTGTCTTTGCATTTTGCCTTCTCAGTGAAGGCTTGTGTACTGTACAGCAGGCAAACATACACTGGGGAAGTACCGGTTGGTTTCAGATCCCTTACTAACTGACTGTCGTGCAGTTACTTTGCCTGTCTGTGCTTCCCTCTCCTCTGTGAAAACCTCCTACGTAGGATTGCCTGTATAAACTCCTTAAGACAACGCTTGTCTCATATGGGCCCTCTATGAGTTATTTGCTACCATCATTGTTATTTCATGAGCTCTCAGAGCACGTAACCATGGGCCTGTTTTACTTCTGGGGCAGAGGGCAGATGCCTGAAGCTAAGCAGCCTATTAAAAGTAGAATAGAAAGAAACGAGAGGAAACCCAAGCGCTTTTCTCTTCAGATAGTTATCAAACCACGCTTCGCTGCAGACTATGGGCTTGGGTATGGCTAGAGATCAAAGGCCCTCTTATGTGCAGTGACATTTGTGAGCACAGGGCTGAGTTATAAAACTCTTGAATGGAAGGTTTTGGCACTTGGAACCGCTTGGGATAGAAAGGCAGGGTTTTTATAGAGGCGATTCACGGAACTGCTTATGCTGGTGGAGAATCCAGACTGTTATGACTCACTTGTCTCTTTATTGCTTTGGACCAAGAACTGTTGTTTTCCTTTTAAGTCCCTCTGTAGGAGCTGAGCTACAGCCTAGGGCCAAGTAACTCCTTCAGGAAGACAGTGTGGCTTCAGTGAGTGTGAACAGGAATATTCCTTTGTTGGGCTCTGGGTCAAGTGGACTGGACAAGCAGAACAAGGATTTTATTTTCACCAGGGGATAGAATTTCTCTTGGAAACCAGCAGCATCCTTAGTGCTTTTTCTAACTTGAGATAGGGCTTTCCTTTTGTCTGTCTGCCATTTTCATTTTCTGAAAGCACAGGCTAAATCTGCTGGCGTGACTAGAAGAGGATAGGAGAATAACTTTGGAAAGTAGGAACTGGTGTGTCTAGATTGCTACATGTGGAACTAAGGATAGCAGAAGGGGTCATTGAGAGTCCAGTTTGCATTGCTAGGTCTCCTGGGAAAAACTAGGAAGAAGAATTTTGGACTAATGGTAAGACCCAGCGGTCGGCAGACTTTTAAGATAGCTTCCAAAGTCGTCTACCTCCTGGTACTTGTTCCTTTGTGTAATTTCCTCCTCTTGTGTTTGGGCTAGACCTCATGACTAGAATTTGACAATATGAGGATATTCTCATAAATAGAATACAAGGGTAATGAGATGTCATTGCCATGATCAGGGTACAAAAGACTGTGATTTCTACCTTGCTAGGACTCTCTCTCTTGCTGCCACTTTCTCTTTCTTGCCATCTTAGCTTGTATTTGTAAAGTGGAGAGCCGTACCTGATGATCTCAGAGACTCCCTGGCCTCACATTCTATTACTTTAGGAAGGAAAAAAAGGAAATAGTTGCATTTCTTTGAACTCATTTCCTACTCTGATAAATAGGGATGTTGCCTCTTCTGTTCCACGGTCTAATTTTTAATAAGCTATGCTATAGTGAAAATTTTAATAATTTAGATAAACTTTTAGTTTGAGAAATACAAAACTAAGACAGGCTTTGGAACATTAGTCTGTTGCTTTTTTCTGGCTTCTGAGGAAGCCAGATGCTGTGGTGGCGAGGAACGTATGACCAGGACACAAGGATGGTTTCTGGTCAACATTCTGCAAAGAACTGAAATCCTCATCTCATACCTGCAAGCAACTGAATCCTGCTACCAACTGCTGGGTGAGTTTGGGAGTGCGTCCTGCCCCTGTGGAAACTTGAGTTGATGACGGCAGCCTCAGCTGTCACCCTGACTTTTTTTTTGTGGCATGTACACACTGCTTTATTTATTTTTGGCTGCCCTGGATCTTCATTGCTGTGTGCAAGCTTCCTCTAGTTGTGGAGAGTGGGGGCTTCTCTTCATTGCGGGGCATGGACTTCTCATTGCGGCGGCTTCTCTTACTGTGGAAAGTGGGCTCTCGGGGGCAAGAGCTTCAGTCATTGAGGCACATGGGCTCAGCAGTTGTGGCGCACAGGCTTAGCTGCTTTGCAGCGTGTGGAATCTTCCCGGACCAGGGATCGAATCCACGTCCTCTGCACTGGCCGGCAGATTCTTATCTACTGGACCACCAGCAGGATTTCCTGAGGGATATCCTGGAAGCTGAGGAACCAGCTAAGAGTATCTAGCTTCCTGACTCCTCAAAACTGTGAGATAAATCGATGAGTGTTCTTTTAATCTGATAGATCTGGGGATAATTTTGAATGCAGCAACAGATTAGTAATACCTCAGTACTATATGTTATTTTTTTAAATAATTGTTTATTTGGTTGTGTCTGCTTTTACTTTCTACAGGCAGGATCTTTCGTTGCAACGCTCAGGCTCTCTAGTTGTGGCACATGGACTCAGTTGCCTTTCGTCATGTGGGATCTCAGTTCTCTGACCTGAGTTCCCTGCGTTGCAAGGTGGATTTTTAACCACTAGACCACAAGGGAGATGCTTAGTACTGTATTTTAAACTGTGTTTTCTTTCCCCAGTGGTTTCAAATGCCATCACTATCAAGTTCCAAGTTACCATTCATATGCGAGTGGGTCTGCTGTCTGTTTCTAGGCTTCTTATTCTGTTCTCTGGACTTTTTCATTTTTTGGTCTTTGTGGTTCTTCTATTTTCTTCTATTAACATTACTTCATAGGAGTTTTTGAGGAAACTTTAAAGTTTGCCAGAGGTGTCTGCACCATGGAGAACACAGCTGTAAGAACTGGGATTCTGAGGGACGTGGGTTCCTAGTGAACACACCAGAGATAGACCCAGGGGACAGAGAACGCTCCAGACCCGGGACTGGCCTTCTCACTATGAGCCACGATCAGACTTCATGCTGGAGTTTCTTATATGTTCTCAGTAAAAAAGCAAAAGGGAACATTAGCCTGTCTTAATTTTATATTTCTCAAACTAAAAGTTTATCTAAATTATTAAAATTTTCACTATAGCATAGATTATTAAAAATTAGACTGTGCAACAGAAGAGGCAACATCCCTATTTATCAGAGTGGGAAATGAGTTTAAAGAAAGGCAACTATTTCCTTTTTTTCCCTCCTATGATAATAGAATGTGAGGCTGGGGAATCTCTGAGATCATCGAGTACAGCTCTCCCACTTTACAAATGGGCAGAGCGACCACATGCAGAGGTGCCTGGGACCATTCCAGTCTATGCCAGTTGTTCCAGAATAGCAATGAAGAGCACTTCCTTTCACTATCAAAACGTCTTATCTTAGATAATAAATTATAGGATCGTCCTTTGGAGGAGAAAACAGATTCTTGGAAATGAAGGAAATTTCTTCTTTTAAAACTTTTTCATCAGTCATAATAACCGAATAATATTGACAACAGATTTCTCTAATCCCTTCCCTAAGAAGTACATCCAAAGGTAAACACGCTTATATTTTTCCTCATTAAGTATGCATGTTGTCTGGCCTGAGAGCCTCTTCCATCCTTGTCAAGGGGAGTGCTAACCTTCTCTCCTTTCATACAACACTTCTCATTAAGTATGATGTAAATTTGAGGTCTCAACTAACAAAGCCCCTGGGAAACTAGTTGATATTTAATTGGTTTGAAGACATGTAGTAGAGTGACAGAATGATTGAACTCAGAGCTAAACTAACATGAGGGGTACGTCATTGTCAATAGGTCATACTAATGCTCTAGATGGTGTCTTGAGGGCTAAACTTTAAGCTCTTTCTATGGAGTTTTCCTTACAAGCTGTATGGTAGGTTTTGGTGAAATCCTGGACTGAGCTAAGAGATATCCTCACCTTCTATTGCAAATGCGTAGAACAAAGGTAAAGAGCAATTTCTTATGAAGAATAAAAAAAGACATCTCAATTAACCATAAAGGAATAGGTTGATAAGCCTAAGCTCATTAATTAACGTCTATGTATTGAAAGGTACCATTAAGAGAGTGAAAACATGGGCTACAGAGTGGGAAAAGGTATTCACCACACACCTAATTGATGAATAAGCTGCATCCAGAACTCTTATAAATCAGTTAAGAAAAAGAGCTCAACAGAAAAAGTTGACCAAAGCATTAACAGGCACTTCAGTAAACAGGAGGTCTCCCTCTCTCTTCTAACCTAAGATGAATTTAAGTAAAGAGCATGTAAATGTTGAGCATACTATTCTTTTAACTTACTGAAAACTTTCGGAATAAAACATTGGAGAAAGGAAAAATACAGCAAACTCAAAGGAAAAATGGAATTATGAGATGGTAGAAGAGGTAGCTCACCAGGGGAGCATTAGGTGTACCAGCCAATGCTACAGTGACTTAGAAATAGGCCAGCCTTTGATATGGACCCCAGGAATTTGGGGGAAGGGATTAAACTCCCTTGCAGTAACAGGAGGCTTATGACACAAATAACTAAAACTGAGCCTCCTGCATATAATCAGATCTCAGACAGTGGCTGCTTTCTCCAAAAAAGGAAACAGAAAACGCCTCCTATCATCTCCCCCAAAGCAGTGAGGAAGCAAATCCATGCCTAATATTCTGGGTAGGAAAAAAGTCTTCTGTGAAAAAAACAAACATCTTTCCCGTGCCACATGTGAGTGTTAAATCTAAATAGTCTGTAGCTGTAACAGTGTAAGAGTGTTATAGATAGAATGGCTCCAGACCAACGAATTCTGATTAGTCAACAGAAGCAAATGCAAACTACTCTGAAGGGATACTTTCATAACCTCAGGTGCATGGTGGCTCAGACAGTCAAGAATCTGCCTGCAGTGTAGGAGACCGGCACTCAACCCCTGGGTCAGGAAGATCCCTGGGAGAGGGGAACGGCTACCCACGCCAGTATTCTTGTCTGGAGAATCCCATGGACAGAGGAGCTGGCGGTGCACAGTCTATGGGGTAGCAAAGGGTCAAATGTGACTGAGCAACTAACACACAGGCACACACACGGCTGAGCGACACACACACACACACATGACAAAAAATGACAACTCACATGGTGAAACTATCCATCACGTGGAGTGGTTGGTAGGCACAATGTGAGGAAGGGTTAGCACTCCAGGGACTTGAAATTGTGTAACTGTCTGAGACAGATGATAACATTAGAATCCTTGAAACAGTCAGATTTTAGACAAAAAAATTGAAATGGGAGAATGGGACACTATGAAAAATGAAAAGGTATATGTGGAAAACAAAGCAAATTAAGCTCCTATTGATTAAAAATAGTTGTTGGAATTAAAAAAACCCCTCTGTGGTGAGGGTTAAATAATAGATTAAATGCAACTGAAGGAATATTTAGTGAACTACAAGGTTTTTGTGAAGAAATTACCCAGAATGCCACATAGAAAAATTATGGGGTGGGAAAAAAATGAAACAGAAGTCATGAACTTGAAATAGGATGATAATAGAATGAGATGGACCTGTGTTACATGTCCAATTAAAATTCCAGAAAGAGAGGAGAAAGGAATTGGGGAAAACAGTATTGAAAAGATAAAGACTGAGAATTTCCCAGAAAAGATGAAAGGCATGGCTAACTAGGAAGGTATACCCAACTAAGGGCAGAGCTCCAGAGGACAGCAAGGAGAGGCAAGAAGGCCTTCTTCAAAGAACAGTGCAAAGAAACACAGGAAAGTAACAGAGAGGGCAAGACTAGAGATCTCTTCAAGAAGACTGGAAATATCAAAGGAACAGTTCATCCAAAGATGGGCACAATAAAGGACAAAACTTGTAGAGACCTAATGGAAGCAGAAGAGATCAAGAAGAGATGGAAATAATGCACAGAAGAACTGTACAAAAAAGATCTTAATGACCCAGATAGCCATGGTGGTACAGTCTTTCATTCAGAGTCAGACATTCTGAGGTGTGAAGTCAAGTGGGCACTTCTCCCAGTAAAGCTAGTGGAGGTGATGGAATTCCAGCAGAGCTGTTTAAAATCATGAAAGATGACGCTATTAAAGTGCTGCACTCAACATGTCAACAACTTTGGAAAATGCGGTAGTGGCCACAGGACTGGAAAAGTTCTGTCCTCACCCCAATACTCAAGAAGGGCAGTACTAAAGAAGGTTCAGACCACCAGACAACTGCACTAATCTCCCATGCTAGTAAGGCTATTCTCAAAATCCTCCAAGCTAGGTTTTGGCATTATGTGAACTGAGAGCTTCCAGACATCCAAGCTGGGTTTAGAAAAGGCAGAGGAACCAGAGATCAGATTGCCAACATTTGCTGGATCATAGAGAAAGCAAAGGAATTCCAGAAAAACATCTACTTCTGTTTCATTGACTATGCTAAAGTCTTTGACTGTGTGGATCACAACAAACTATGGAAAACTCATAAAAACTGTGGAATACCAGACCATCTTATCTGTCTCCTGAGAAACCTGTATGCAGGTCAAGAAGCAACATTTAGAACCCTGTATGGAAAACTGACTGGTTCAGGATTGAGAAAGGAGTATGATAAGGCTGTTTATTGCTACCCAGTTTATTTAATTTATACACAGAGCACATCATGCAAAATACTGGGCCAGATGAGTTACAAGCTGGAATCAAGATTGCCAGGAGAAATATCAACAACTTCAGATATTGCAGATGATACCAATCAAATGGCAGAAATCAAAGAAGACCTAAAGACCTTTTTGATGAAGGTGAAGGAGGAGAGTGAAAAAGCTGGCTTAAAACTCAATATTAAAAAAACTAAGACCATGGCATCTGGTCCCATGACTTCATGACATATAGAAGGGGAAAAGGTGGAAGCAGTGACAGATTTTCTCTTCTTGGGCTTTAAAATGACTGCAAATGGTGACTGCAGCCATGAAATTAGAAGATCATTGCTTCTTGGCAGGAAAGCTATGACAAACCTAGACACTGTGTTAAAAAGCAAAGACATCACTTTGCTGACAAAGGTCTGTATAGTCAAGGCTATGGTCTTTCCAGTGGTCATGTACAGATGTGAGAGCTGGACGGTAAAGAAGGCAGAGCACTGAAGAATTGATACTTTTGAACTGTGGTGCTGGAGAAGACTCCTGAGAGTCCCTTGGAAAGCAAGGAGATCAGACCAGTCAATCTTAAAGGAAATCAACCCTGAATACCCTTTGGAAGGACTGATGCTGAAGCTGAAGCTACAATACTTTGGCCACCTGAGGCAAACAGCTGAGTCATTGGAAAAGATCCTGATGCTGGGAAACATTTGAAAGCAGAAGGAGAAGAGGGTGACAGAAGATGAGATGGTTGGATGACATCATGGATTCATTGGATATGAATTTGGCAAACTCCAGGAGATGGTGAGGGACAGGGACGCCCAACGTGCTGCAGTCCATGGGGTGGCGGAGAGTCGGACACAACCTGCAGACTGAACAACAACAACGTGACTAACTGGATGTGAAAATAAGGCCATTTTTATTATCTCCTGGGATCAAAAGATCAAGAACATCCTCAGTAGGTCATGAGTATTACCCAGATTTTAAAGTTAGCTGCTTATTGAACACGAATGAACAGCTTGCAAAACTAGTTCTGACAATATGAGCCAATTGTCTCCTTTGGATCTGTATAAGAAGTTAAAGGTGAAAAGACTAAGAGAGGGAGCTTTTAGGAAAGACTCTCTGATATGCTATGTTCTTATGACCACTCAAGGAGAAGAAGCAGGAAGATGCTTTCCCTTCATTTTAAACCAAGACTTCAGTGGTGGTATCTGGAAAGCTTGACATGTGTCTCCTGAAGATGGAGGATCCTAGGGAATATATATACTTGATGCCTGAGAAGTCTAAAATCAAGAGACCGTGGCTGGAGGTGCTCCCGACTGGCAGCAGAGTGACAAACAGCGGCTGTACTCTGGGGAGAGAGCTGCCCTTTGACTAACAGTGGGGAAAAACACCTGCTTCTTCAGCCATGGAAAGAAAGATTGGATTCTGAATAAGTTTTTCATGTTGATATTATATTGGAGCATCCTAAATTATGTAATTATTAAGTTATTATCTAAGATTTCATGTAGGAATGGGGAAGGAACTACAGAGAAAGCTTGAAGAGACTGAAGAAAGAATAAAGTGATTTTTTTTCTTATACCTTTCTGGGTCTAGCTTAATGAAAACACCAATTAAATATGAATCTTCAGGTTGTTAAATCACAGAAAGTCACAGTTAAGATAAAATCAACTGAAGTTTGTACATTTTGTTAAAATCACAAGGAGAAAACGTTCTTTCTCTTCGAGCATGATGTCTTCCAAATGTGATACTCTTGAGTGTACATCACCTTTAATCCAGCTCCAGACAAGAACGTATAATGTGAATCTAGTGAAGAAACATCAGAAGGCCCCCCACAAAGAGGAACACTCCATGTAAAAATTGGGGAGGGGGTGTAATAATACTGTCAGTGTCAGAAGAACAAGGAAACAGTCCAGATTTACAGATATGTAAGCAGTAGAGATTCATGGAGGCTAAGGACACAAAAATAGAACTAAATGTAACACGTGAGATTAGACTGGGGATAGGGGAGAATATGCCATCAAGGACATTACTGGCTCAGTTGAGAAAATCAGAACAAAAATGAAAGACCAAATAAAAATGTATCATTTAAACCTTGATAACTATACTGAGATTATCCAAGATGATGTCTTTAAAGAAATGTACATTGAAGTATTTAGGGATAAAGAGCATGATACGCATGACTTATCCTCAAATTATTCAGAAAAAAAGTATGTGCTGCATGTGTGAGTGTGTGCGTATATATGGATATAGAGAGAGAACAAACAAGAAGGCAGATGGAGGGAAAGGTTAATAGTGATTGTACTTAGGGAAACGGTATACAAATGTTTTTAATACTTTTTTATTTTGCAATTTTTCTTTAATTTGAAACTATTTCCAAACATTCCAAAAAGCAAAAACAAACGAAACAAAGTACCAGAGAGACAAAACAGATTATCTACAAAGGAGATACATCAGTGGGGAGCAGATTTCTCATCAACAAGAGTAGAGGCTAGAGGCAACAGAATTGTATTCTCAAACTGCTAAAGGAATGCAATTTTCACTGCAGTAAATTTATCCTAGCTAAACTATCATTCAGGGATGAGGGTGAAATAAAAACATTTGGAAAAATAAAAACACAGGGATTTCCCTGATTATCCAGTGTGTAGCATCAGCCTTATAATGCAGGGGGCTTGGGTTCGATTCCTGGTCAGGGAACTAATATCTCACACATGCTGTGGAGAACTAAGCATGCGCGCCGCAACTACTGAGGCTGCATGCCACAGCTAGAGAATTCATGTGCTACAATGAAGACCCCACATGACGCAGCTAAGATCCAGTGTCACAATAAGCCTTGATGCAGCCAAAGTAAACAAAACAAGAAGGCACTTACAGAATCATTAAAGCGATCACTCACAGTTTCTTGCTGCAAGAATTACTAAAAGATGCACTTTCAGAAGAAGGAAATATAGCGCAGAAAAAAGAACTAGGAAACAAGGCAATTAGTAAACATGTAAACTAATATAAAGTTTGACAAAAACATTTTCTTTAAAAATTTTTTTTTTATTTTTAAAGAGGACATTTTTATTGAAACCGAAATAGAAATTTAACAATTTGGGTAGAAATTGTTATGATTCTTGCTGGCATATATTGTTATTAAAGGAATTTATTAAAAATAGTGAAAGTGTGTATTAGGTACATCAAATCCAATAACACTGACAAGAAGACATCAAAGATTTCATTCCACCATGTTGAAGATTAAAATTAAACAATATATACCAGCAATCAAAATAAAGCATGAGTGAGAGTTGCTCAGCTGTATCCAACTCTGTGACCCCATGGACTATTGCCTGCCAGGCTCTCCATCCATGGAACTGTCTAAGCAAGAATACTGGAGTGGGTTGCCATTTCCTTCTCCAGGGAAATAAAGTGTACCTTCCATGTAATTATGCAAGGTAACTTTAACTCTATTCCAAGTGATAATTCCTGCTAATTAAAAGAAAATATTGCAACTATACAGTATACCTCTGTGTCTCTGATCTTTCACCCAAAGTTCAAGGCCATAGAGTTCTTTGATTGTCCAAGTTACCAATATATAAGGAGCATTAACTGCATGGTCTTACATCTTAAAAACATATTTTCAAATGATTATATTTTATGGTTAAAGATGTGGGGCTAAAATTCTAGATAGCAATAACATGGAAGGTGGGAGAGGATAATTCAGAGCTCAAATAGTCTAATATCTTAATATTTTCTTTAGGCCAACTATGCATGGTAAAAAACTAAGATAATAAGTTAAAAGAAAAGAAACAGAAT
The DNA here is from genome assembly GCA_006410935.1 of Redunca redunca. NCBI lineage: Eukaryota > Metazoa > Chordata > Mammalia > Artiodactyla > Bovidae > Redunca > Redunca redunca. The sequence continues at coordinate 1,036,986 of SJYQ01002610.1, read as the reverse complement.
CTCTAATTCCCTAAATGGTTAAAGGAAACAGAGGAACTAAATAAAACATGGTTCTTCCCTTCCCCTCCACCCCCTGAGAAAAAAAGGGGGAAGAAAAGTGGAAACTAGAAAAAACACAAAATAAGAATGGTAGAAATAAATTCAAATACATTAGTGACACAGGGAATGTAAATATTCATACAATGGAAAACTACATAGAAGTCAAAACAGACTAACCAGGACTCTATGCATCAACATAAATATTAATCAATCTCAAAAACACTGTGCTGACTGTATTAATAAGATTTAAAAGGACACACACAGCATGGATCACTGTGTAAATTACAAAATTATACAAACAATGTTATATATAGTTTATGGATACAAGTGTCTGTAGCAAAATTGTGAATGGAGGAATATATACCAATTTACTGATTATCTCCAGAGCAGAAGGGAGAGGGGAGGGATTAGAGGCAGGAAGGAGGGTGCTCCCAACTTCATCTGCAATTTTTTTCTTTAAACAATGATATCAACTCTGAAAGAGTTATGACAAAAAAATTCATGTGTTACATCTGAGTTGTAGGTATGTCAGTATCTGTTATATTTATTTCTGGAATTTTCTGTATTTTAAAAGTATTTAAGGATTGAAAAGATTAAACACTAAACTCTATATTTTATATTTAATTACATTTTCCCAAGAACACAGAAAAGATACAGTCCTGCTCTCAAGGATGCCTGTTTAGGTAAGGATGTGGGTTATTCTGTGATATTGAATGGTTTGCCTTGGAAACGAACAGAGATCATTCTGTCGTTTTTGAGACTGCATCCAAGTACTGCATTTCGGACTCTTTTGTTGACCATGATGGCTACTCCATTTCTTCTAAGGGATTCCTGCCCGCAGAAGTAGATATCATGTCACAGTAATTCAAGTCTATGCCCCAACCAGTAATGCTGAAGAAGCTAATGGTTCAGTGAAGACCTACAAGACCTTTTAGAACTAACACCCAAAAAAGATGTCCTTTTCATTTTAGGGGACTGGAATGCAAAAGTAGGAAGTCAAGAAACACCTGGAGTAACAGGCAAATTTGGCCTTGGAATACAGAATGAAGCAGGACAAAGGCTAACAGAGTTTTGCCAAGAGAACACACTGGTCATAGCAAACATCCTCTTCCAACAACACAAGAGAAGACTCTACACATGGACATCACCAGATGGTCAACACCGAAGTCAGATTGATTATATTCTTTGCAGCCAAAGATGGAGAAGCTCTATACAGTCAGCAAAAACAAGACCGGGAGCTGACTGTGGCTCAGATCATGAGCTCCTTATTGCCAAATTCAGACTTAAATTGAAGAAAGTAGGGAAAACCCCTAGACCATTCAGGTATGACCTAAATCAAATCCCTTATGATTATACAGTGGAAGTGAGAAATAGATTTAAGGACCTAGATCTGGTAGATAGAATGCCTGATGAACTATGGAATGAGGTTCCTGACATTGTACAGGAGACAGGGGTCAAGACCATTCCCATGGAAAAGAAATGCAAAAAAAAGCAAAATGGCAGTCTGGGGAGGCCTTATAAATAGCTGTGAAAAGAAGAGAGGTGAAAAGCGAAGGAGAAAAGGAAAGATATAAGCATCTGAATGCAGAGTTCCAAAGAATAGCAAGAAGAGATAAGCCTTCTTCAGTGATCAATGCAAAGAAAAAGAGAAAAACAACAGAATGGGAAAGACTAGAGATCTCTTCAGGAAAATTAGAGTTACCAAGGGAACATTTCATGCAAAGATGGGCTCGATAAAGGACAGAAATGGTATGGACCTAACAGAAGCAGAAGATATTAAGAAGAGGTGGCAAGAATACACAGAAGAACTGGACAAAAAAGATCTTCACGACCAAGATAATCACGATGGTATGATCACTCACCTAGAGCCAGACATCCTGGAATGTGAAGTCAAGTGGGCCTTAGGAAGCATCACTACGAACAAAGCTAGTGGAGGTGATGGAATTCCAGTTGAGCTATTTCAAATCCCAAAAGATGATGCTGTGAAAGTGCTGCACTCAATACGCCAGCAAATTTGGAAAACTCAGCAGTGACCACAGGACTGGAAAAGATCAGTTTTCATCCCAATCCCAAAGAAAGGCAATGCCAAAGAATGCTCAAACTACCACACAACTGCACTCATCTCACACGCTAGTAAAGTAATGCTCAAAATTCTCCAAGCCAGGCTTCAGGAATACGTGAACTGTGAACTTCCTATTGTTCAAGCTGGTTTTAGAAAAGGCAGAGGAACCAGAGATCAAATTGCCAACATCCTCTGGATCATGGAAAAAGCAAGAGAGTTCCAGAAAAACATCTATTTCTGCTTTCTTGACTATGCCAAAGCCTTTGATTGTGTGGATCACAATAAACTGTGGAAAATTCTGAGAGAGATGGGAATACCAGACCACCTGACCTGCCTCTTGAGAAACCTATATGCAGGTCAGGAAGCAACAGTTAGAACTGGACATGGAGCAACAGACTGGTTCCAAATAGGAAAAGGACTCTGTCAAGGCTATATATTGTTACCCTGCTTATTTAACTTCTATGCAGAGTACATCATGAGAAACACTGGACTGGAAGAAACACAAGCTGGAATCAAGATAGCCGAGAGAAGTATCAAGAACCTCAGATATGCAGATGACACCACCCTTATGGCAGAAAGTGAAGAGCAACTAAAAAACCTCTTGATGAAAGTGAAAGAGGAGAGTGAAAAAGTTGGCTTAAAGTTCAACATTCAGAAAACGAAGATCATGGCATCTGGTCCCATCACTTCATGGGAAATAGATGGGGAAACAGTGGAAACAGTAGCAGACTTTATTTTTTGGGGCTCCAAAATCACTGCAGATGTTGATTGCAGCCATAAATTTAAAAGACACTTACTCCTTGGAAGAAAAGTTATGACCAACCTAGATAGCGTATTCAAAAGCAGACATTACTTTGCAACAAAGTTCCATCTAGTCAAGGCTATGGTTTTTCCAGTGGTCATGTATGGATGTGAGAGTTGGACTGTGAAGAAGGCAGAGCACCGAAGAAATGATGCTTTTGAACTGCGGTGTTAGAGAAGAATTTTGAGAGTCCTTTGGACTGCAAGGAAATTCAACCAGTCCATTCTAAAGGAGATCAGCCCTGGGTGTTCTTTGGAAGGAATGATGCTGAAGCTGAAACTCCAGTACTTTGGCTACCTCATGCGAAGAGCTGACTTATTGGAAAAGACTCTGATGCTGGGAGGGAGGGGAGGACAGAGGATGAGATGGCTGGATGCCATCACCGACTCGATGGACGTGAGTCTGAGTGAACTCCGGGAGTTGGTGATGGACAGGGAGGCCTGGCGTGCTGCGATTCATGGGGTCCCAAAGAGTCAGACACGACTGAGTGACTGAACTGAACTGCTGCTGCTAAGTCGCTTCAGTCATGACCGACTATGTGCGAACCCATAGACGGCAGCCCACCATGCTCACCCGTCCTGGGGATTCTCCAGGCAAGAACACTGGAGTTGGTTGCCATTTCCTTCTCCAATGCATGAAAGTGATAAGTGAAAGTGAACTCGCTCAGTCGTGTCCAACTCTTAGCGACCCCATGGACTGCAGCCTACCAGGCTCCTCCATCCATGGGTTTTTCCAGGCAAGAGTACTGGAGTGGGTTGCCATAGACCTGAACTGAACTGTGGGTTATTCTTCATTTTCCTCCCCTTCCAGTATCGTGCTCTGTCCTGCTAAGTCCAGTGGACCGCATCACTCAGCTTCCATAGCAGAGGGCTGCAGATTCAGCCAATGAGAGCCGTCGAGGGCAGGGCAGGGTGTTGGGGAAGATGAATGGTGGAGTGAAAAGAGGCCTGGGTGTTTCTTCTCTGCTGTCTTCCGGTTTTTCCGACCTGTGGCTGTAGTTGCAGCCTTCCAGAAGCACAGCTCCCACTGAACAGCCCTTCCGCCAGGGTTCCTGTTCTCACTGGACTCTTTAACAGTATTTCCTCCTCTTGTCTCAAGAGGCCCTGGGGGTGGTAATAGCTTTTCACCATTGCTAGTCAGTCTCCTTTACCAAGCCTTGTGTATTCCCTCAATCCATGCAGGAAACTCAGCGAGGAGTAGTCGCTTCATTAAAGTATTTTCTTTGCTCTTTATTTATTTTTTAACACATTTAAAAAAATAATTTCATTATAAATTATAAATTTTTTA
>SJYQ01002610.1:964843-1028508 GCA_006410935.1 Redunca redunca | reverse complement strand
ACGCTTACTCCTTGGAAGAAAAGTTATGACCAACCTAGATAGCATATTCAAAAGCAGAGACATTACTTTGCTGACTAAGGTCTGTCTAGCCAAGGCTATGGTTTTTCCTGTGGTCATGTATGGATGTGAGAGTTGGACTGTGAAGAAGGCTGAGCACCAAAGAATTGATGTGTTTGAACTGTGGTGTTGGAGAAGACTCTTGAGAGTCCCTTGGACTGTAAGGAGATCCAACCAGTCCATTCTGAAAGAGATCAACCCTGGGATTTCTTTGGAAGGAATGATGCTAAAGCTGAAACTCCAGTACTTTGGCCACCTCATGCGAAGAGTTGACTCATTGGAAAAGACTTTGATGCTGGGAGGGATTGGAGGCAGGAGAAGAATGGGACGACAGAGGATGAGATGCCTGGATGGCATCACTGACTCGATGGACGCAAGTCTGAGTGAACTCCAGGAGATGGTGATGGACAGGGAGGCCTGGTGTGCTGCGATTCATGGGGTCACAAAGAGTTGGACACGACTGAGCGACTGAACTGAACTGAAGTGAAGTGACTTAGCACGCCCAGATGAGTTCTGGGGCATGGCTCTTCCTGCCATGCGAAGTGGGCTGGGATGAGGAGGCAGACAGGGTTGAAGGAGTGCTGAATTAACATCAGTTGTTCACTCCTAGCTACTGAGGGTGCTTGTCATAGGAAGGATGTCCATGAAGAGATGTCAAGACAAATAGATTAATCCAGAAAATAAACAGATCAACTAAATGTATAACATGATCCCATTTTCCCTATTTTCCCTTGCATTTCTCTATTATCGGAATTTATTTTTTATATAGTATATGCATGATGACTTTGCACATAGTAAAAAAACAATAAAAATTAGAAAAACATGCTAAACTGATGGTATATTGGTCAGGAATAGGGCCTTCAATTGAAGGAAAAATAGGGGGATAAGGTGGCATCTTTATAAAGACTGGTTTTGGAAACATTGGAAAAGTCATATTATCAAAGTTATTTTTTAAAATGATGAAACACAAAGTAAAATCCATCGTTGATGCTGTTTAAAAATTTAGTCACTAAGTTGTGTCCAACTCCCCACGGACTACAGCATGCCAGGCTTCCCTATCTATCACTATCTCCTGCAGTTTGCTCAAACTCATGTCCATTGTGTCTATGATGCCATCCAACCACCTCATCCTCTGTCGTCCCCTTCTCCTGCCCTCCATCTTTCCCAGCATCAGAGTCTTTCCCAATGAGTCAGCTCTTTGCATCAGGTGGCCAGAGTGTTGGCGCTTCAGCTTCAGCATCAGACCTTCTAATGAACTGTGAGCTAGGCTTTATTTCCATGAAATGATGGTAAAATGATGAAAATAACATCAGCAAGCATGCCCTGAAACAACAGAATCTTGCAGGAGCAGATGGCATTTCTGCCTTCTTTTGGCCAAGAAAATTTTCTGTGCCTTCTCCTCATGGAGGCTTCCTCTTTCTGTCTTCACTGTTGAGTAAGTGGTAAGTGGCTATGTTCTCTCCAGTGGATCATGCCAGTATCTGAGAGGCATCCATTATTTGATTAGAGAGTAGGGATTGAGAAGATGAGGGAAACTGACATTTAATAGTACTGCTGCGTGTCCAGCACTGGGCCAGTGACTTTACTGCTCTCATGACCCAAAGTCCTTGGATCCAAGAGGGGCTAAGAGCAAATTTAGAGGTTCTAACTTCCCCCCTTTAGTTCAGTTTATATACTTTTTTAAAGATTTTTTTTTTTTGATGTGGACCATTTTAAAAGTCTTTATTGAATTTGTTACAATACTGTTTCTGTTTTATGTTATGGTTTTTTGACTGCAAGGCATGTGGGATCTCAGCCTCCTGACCAGGGTTTGAAGGCACATCCCCTGCACTGGAAGGTGACATCTTAACCACTGGACCACCTAGGAAGTCCCCATATTTTTAAATAGACTTTATTTTTTAGAGCAGTTTTAGTTTGCAGCACAGATGAGAGGAAGGTACAGAGGCTTGCCATAAACCTCTGGCCCCTAACGAATGCACAGCTTCACTTTTATCAACATCCCCCATCAGAATGGCGCATTTGTTACAATTGATGAACCTACTTTGACGAGTCATAATCACTCCAAGTCCATAGTTTACATTAGGGCTCACTGTTGCTGCTGTATATCTGATGGGTTTGGACACCTGTGTAATGACTGGATCTGCCATTATAGTATCACACAGACTAGTTTCACTGCCCTAAAAATCCTCGGTGCTCTAACTTTCATTCCCCATAACCCCTGACAACCACTGATCTCTTTACTGTCTCCATAGCTGTCTTCTCCAGGATATCACATAGCTGGAATCATGTAGTCTGTATCCTTTACAGATAGGTGTCTTTCACTTAGTGAAGTGCATTTAAGTTTCCACCACAGTATTCATGGCGTGATAGCTTATTTCTTTTAGTACTGGATTATACTCCATTGTCTGGATGTACCACAGTTTATTTATCTAGTCACCTGCTGAAGCACATCTGGGTTGCTTCCAAGTTTTGGCAATTATGAACAAAAGCTGCTACTATAAACATCCATGTGCAGGTTTTTGTGTGGACATGTTTTTTAACTCCTTTGGATAAATACCAAGGAGTAGATGTTAGCTTTTGGCACTTTCTCCTGCTTCTATGAACTTGAAAACTACAAATATGTATACCTGTTTTATTAAAAGGGCTAATTCAAATTACCCACATATAAATTAAAGTCTCTTTTAGTTGCATATGTTTTTTGTCTTAACTTGGATGATATTAGCTCCTGGGGCAGAGTAAAACTGACTTTTTTCAGTGGATTTACAATAAAATAAAAATTTACAATAAAAATATATTTCTTAGTTCCCAGTCCAAATTAGCTGGAACGCTTTCCATGTGGCTATTCAGGGTCCTGCTTCCTTCCATCTCCACCAGGTGCCCAGAGTTCTTTCCATTCAGCTGATGGCCTGGGAGAGGGATTATGTGGAAGTCAAGTGTGTCTGAATCACCTTAACCTGCAGGAGACAACATCACTTCTGCACATATCTCCTTGGTAAGAACTGGTCTGGTCTAGGTACTGGGGAATGTAATGCTTCCTGGGCAGCCATTTCCCCCTCAAAACCTGCACTCTAGAGGAGGATCACCCAACTTTCCTGGTTACCCGACTACCCGACACAGGTATATGTGTGTGCATGCATGCATGCTCAGTCGTGTCTGACTCTGTGACCCTGTGGACTGTAGCCACCAGACTCCTCTGTCCATGGGATTCTCCAGGCAAGAATACTGGAGTAGGTTGTCATTTCCTCCTCCAGGGGATCTTTCCGATCCAGGGATCACACCCGAGTCTCTTGCATCTTCTGCACTGGCAGGTGGCTCTTTACCACTGTGCCACCTGGGAAGCCCACTCACGATTCAAATATATGATTTTGGATTCTGGAAAAATCCAATGTTTAATCTCATCAGTCACTTTCCAACTAGCAATGAATGCCAGAAAAAAAGAGGTTATTTGGAGTTAAAGAGAAGTTTGGGGCAGGGGGTAGGGAGGGCTTCCCAGCTGGTGCTAGTGGTAAATAATCTGCCCGCCAATTCAGGAGATGCAAAATGTGGGTTCGATCCCTGGCATGGGAAGATACCCTGGAGGAGGAAATGGCAACCCATTCCAGTATTCTTGCCTGAAAAACACCATAGACAGAGGGGGAGCCTGGTGGGCTACAGTCCGTGGGGTCACAAAAAGCTGGACACGACTGAGCATGCATGCATGGCAAGATGGTACAGAGATTCAGATGAGTCATACTGGAGCTTCCTGCCTGAGCTTATGCAAGCCATGGATTGACAGATGTAACGGCCCCTGAGCAGAGTGGTCAGAGAGTGGAAGCATATCTGTTTGTCAGCAAATTCTTTAGCAGGGTAAAAATCTTCCATGGATCACAGAGAATGTCAATGTCATGTGATTCCAAATGTTAGTCACTCAACTGTGTCTGGCTTTTTGTGACCTTGTGAACTGTAGCCCACCAAGGCTCCTCTGTCCGTGGAATTTTCCAGGCAAGAATACTGGAGTGGGTAGCCATTCCCACCTCCAAAGGGATCTTCCCAACCCAGGGATCAAACCCAGGTCTCCTGCATTGCAAGCGGCTTCTTTGCTGTCTGAGTATTTCCAAAATTATTAGTAAAACTAAACACCTCTTTGTGTAGGAAGTAGCTATACCTCTAAAACACTGCTGTTGGCATTTCTAATGGGTTCAGCTGTTTGCAGAACAAAATAGTATCATATCTTAAAGTTGAAAACATGGACATCTTATGACTCGGCAATTCCATCAGTGCTATCGATAAGGATTTATTTTCCAGTCAACAACCCCAGATAACAAAATAGTGAAAACAACTGCATATATAAATAACTCCTAGTGGCTTCATTTTTTGACCAGATGACATCTGAAGAGCAGGAAAAAATTGACCAAGTTCTTATGAGAGAGAAATCGATTCTTTTGGAATGTCGCTGTCAGCAGGGGAAAATACACTTTGGCAGCAAGTTTCTAAATGATGGAGACACACAGACATTCTCAGGGCAAGTCTGAGAATTAGAATTTCAGTAGGTAAAAATATCCGTGCAGAGAAGAATCAATGAGTTACATCAGGTAGTTCATATGAGATGGGCAAATACATGAGATGGAATCATAAATTTTACAGTAACATTTTAACTCATTAAAAAAATTAACAGAAGTATTGATTCAGGGAGAATGGAAGTGTTATAGGATCTCTCAGTTGTAGGAGAAGTGGAGATTTAGAGATAATAATTTGCTTTGCAGACTGACTGCAAAGCAGTTACTTCAAGTAACATGATAGGAGCATGATCATGATCACCCTAGTGATACATGTAGTAAATTTTCTTTTGTATGGTCACTTAAGTGAGGACCTCAGCTCTTCAGAAGAGTGTGCTAGAAACATAAAATGTATATACTTGGGTAGAGACATGGATGGACCTAGAGACTGTCACACAGAGTGAAGAAAGTCAGAAAGAGAAAAATAAATATCATATATTAATGCATATATGTGAAATCTAGAATGATGGTACAAGTGAACCTGTTTATAAAACAGGTATAGAGCCTCAGATGTAGAGAACAAACTAGGTATGGACACCAAGGAGGGAAAAGATGTGGCGGGATGAACTGGGAGAATGGGACTGTCATGTCTATATACACTACCATGCATAAAATAGATAACTAACAAGAACCCACTGTGCAGCACAGGGAACTCGACTCAGTGCTCTGTGGTGACCTAAATGGGGAGGAAATCCAAAGAAGAGGGATAAATGTATACTTACAGCTGATTCACTCTGCTGCACAGCAGGAACTAACTCAACATTATAAAGCAACTATAGTCCAATAAAATTAATTAAAAAATAAAATTATATGGAATAAGGATCTCAGAGCAGAAAACCATGTCACAGACTTCAGGGGCTTAAAGCTCATATACTGTACTCAGAGTTGTTTCCTCACAATACTGCTTGAGTTTGTCTAATCTAACTTTGTGTTTGTGTCTGAAAGACCTGACTGGCTGTTTCCTCCTTTAAATAGCATTGTTTAAGAGGAACACATTAGACGGGTAGGTGTGTGTGTGTGTGTGTGTGTGTGTGTGTGTGTGGATACACACCTAAAACATGGTTCTTAGTGGGGTAATTTTGCTTCTCCCTCTACCAGGCAACATTTGACACAATGTCTGGAGACATTTATTTAAACTGAAGTGCAGTGGATTTACATTAAGTTAGTTCAGGTTTGCGTGTGTGCTAAGTTGCTTCCGTTGTGTCCAAATCTGCGTGACCCTATGGACTGCAGCCCCCAGGCTCCTCTGTCCCTGGGATTCTCCAGGCAAGAACACTGGAGTGGGCTGCCACTTCCTCCTCCAGGAGTGCAAGTGTATAGCATAGTAACTCAGTTGTTTTTTCAGATTATATTCCATTATAGGTTATTACAAGTTACTAACCATGATTCTCTGTGCTGTGCTGTAAACCCTAGTTGCTCCTCAGTTTTATATACAGTAGTTTATACCTGTTCATACCACACTCCTAATTTATCCTCCTCCCTTTCTTTCCCTTTTCGTAACCAAAAGTTTGTTTTCTATGTCTGTGAATCTGTTTCTATTTTGTATATAGGTTCATTTGTATTATCTTTTAACTTAAAAATTTTTTTCTCTGCCTACCACCACAACAAGGAGTTTCTGTTTTATTTTTTATACAACAGTATAGTTCAATTTAACTTTAAAATTTATATATAGTCTCTAAAACAAATACATATTATAGGACAAAAATTATTTATTAGAANATTTTTACCTATTTAATTCCAGTTAGACTATAAGTCTTTCAAGAAAAAACTGTATGTGAGTATTCTTCACTTTCCTTGGGGAATTAGTTAAAAGGAATACATCAATCCTGCTGCTTCAAAATGTCTTGTTGAAAAAACTCTAAAATTGTACTACTCTTTAGATTCCACATATGAGTGATATCATATAGTATTTGTCTTTGTCTGATTTACTTCAGTAAGAATACTATTCTCTAGGTCCATCCATGTTGCTGAAAATGACAATGTTTCATTCTGTTTTATGGCTGAGTAATATTCCATTGTATATATACACACTGAAACTTCTTAAGTCAATCGTGTGTTGATGCCAAGACATGGGAACAACCCAAGTGCCCAGTTTTTGATTGGATTGCTTTTGTTTTTTGATACTGAGTTGTATGAGCTATTTGTATATTTTGGAGATTTTTGATTGTCCTGACTGGGAAAGGAAAGGAGAATTGTTACTGGTATTCAAAGACAGAGGCCAGGGACATTGATAAAAATACTAAAGTACACAAGACAGCCCTTACCCGAATGAAGAATTATCAGGCACAAAATATTAGTAGTTCTTCTAGAAGCAGGCAGAAGAACATCAGAAGGATGTGTGTGGCAGCTTACAACCTAACAGTGAGGTAGGAGGCAGAAAAATGATACAAGCAGACACATGAGTTTCAAAAAATTAAATATGCAAAAGCATGTCAGGGTGACATGGCTTAGCACAGAGGCAAAGAACTTGATGCATGTCAATAAACTGCCGAGGCTATCTCTGTATCAGTGCACTGAGTGGTAATGGCTGTTCAAATAATGTTAATGTATTCAGTTTAATAAAATATGTGGGTGATCTTTATTACCTGCGCCTAAGCCAGAATGCAGATGGTAGAGACTGACATCAGTGATAAACAAATACTTCTGAACAATGCCTGGAGCTAAGGGGCTGCTACCTGGTGTACTGGAGGCAGAATTTATGTGAGAAAGGACGTGCATTCAGACATCCTAGCCCTGCCAGTGTGTGACCTTGGACAAATTTTAAATCTGACTCTCTGCAGGGGATTATCAGATCTACCATGCTGAGTGCTATGAAGATTAAATAAAAATATTTGTGTAAAGGGCCTGAGGCATAGAAAGCACCTAATACATAAGAATTTTTACTATAGAAATGATAAAGAAATCATTCATTCATAATGTTAATAATAAGTAAATATTACCTAGACGTATTAAAAAGCAGAGACATCACTTTGCCAATGAAGATATGTATAATCAAAGCTTTGGTTTTTCCAGTCGTCAGATGTGACAGTTGGATCTTAAAGAAGGCTGAGCACTGAAGAACAGATGCTTTTGAACTGTGATACTGGAGAAGACTCTTGAGAGTCCCTTGGATTTCAAGGAGATTAAACCAGTCAATCCTAAAGGAAATCAACCCTGAATATTCATTGGAAGAACAGATGCTGACGCTGAAGCTCCAATACTTTGGCCACTGGATGTGAAGAGCCACCTCATTAGAAAAGACCCCGATGTGGGGAAAGATTGAGGGCAGGAATAGAAGGGGGCAGCAAGAGGAGAGATGGTTGGATAGCATCACCAACTCAATGGACATGAATTTGAGCAAACTGGGGAGGTAGTAGAGGACAGAGGAAGCTGGCGTGCTGCAGTCCATGGGGTCACAGAGACTTGGACACAACTTAGCAACAAAATCTATTTATGTTTATAATGTATTTATATAATAACAATACGTGAGGAATAATTTTTATAGATAATCTGATGTCTTGAGGTCTAGACATTTCAGTATCTTGGCGTTTGGCAAGTAAAAGGTGATCAGCACAATGGTGGCTACCTGAACTCTATGACCAGCCCACTCACCATTCTTGGACAGCAGTGGTGAGTTTCTGGAGCAAGATGGTAGAATGAGGGTGCCTCTCAACCAGACAGACCTCGAGGACGGGAAGAAGAGAAACAAACATTTACCTGAAAGTAAACGCTCCAGATATTGAACAAAGGACTCCACCACTACATTGTTGAATGTGATCCACCCAACAGCCATCTCATCGGAAAAGACCCTGATGCTGGGAAAGACTAAGGGCAGGAGGAGAAGGGGGTGACAGAGGATGAGATGGTCGGATAGCATCATCAACTCAGTGACCATGAGCTTGAGCCAACTCTGAGAGATAGGGAACCCTGGTGTGCTGCAGTCCACGGGGCCACAAAGAGTCAGACAGAACTGAGTAGCTAGACGACAGCAGCAGCCATCTCGGTGTTGGAGGGAGACTGTCGGTCTTGCCTATTCCGGCTCCTACCTGCTAGGAAAGCAAAGAAATCCTGCAGCATCTGCACGTGTAATTCAATGACTTCCATCAGAAAGAACCCACATCAATGAGTCAGTCACACACCCAAGACCTGGTTAAGGGCATCAGTGACTATCTTTCTCTCCTTTAACTCCTGGACCTCTTATAGCTTCATCTTCAGACAGAACTAGGTTAGCATCCTGGCTTCAGGGCTTACTACCTTCGGGGCCTTGTTACCTTGGTGAAAAAACTGTAGAGAAGCAAGTTACTTTATCTCTTTAAGCCTCAATTTCTTCACTTGTAAAATGGGATAATAATAATTCCTATTTCTCAGGGTTATTGTGTAACAAACATTATTAAATAAAAATTAAATACATACATTCAAATACATATAAAATATTACAGATAAAATCATGTCCATGAAGCATTTAGCTCAAGGTTTGCATATAATAAGAATTCTGTGAATGTTGACTGCTCTTTTCATTATTAATTATTACCACCCTTGGGATGGCTTTGGATAAAGATCTTATTGAATATTACCCTCATGATCTGCGTCCTAAGTTGACACTGCTCTCAAGGAGTAATTCTTCTATTGGATTTCCAGTAGTTAGCTCTTAAAATTTGCAAAAAAAAAAAAAAAAAAAATTCAACTTTGAATTCCTTTTCAATAAGGAATAGCAAATTTTTCCTTTTTAAAAAAGTTCAAACAGTATAATTAGTCAGAATTACTGTATGAAAGTGGACATTATCAATAAAAGGAAATTGCAAACTCATTGTTGAAATCACAAACTCGTTTTTGTTGGAATTACAAACTCTTGTTGAAATTACAAACACATCTTATATCCTTTTTATACTTTCACATTGGTGAAAGGAACATGTCTTGGTTTATCCTGAGTTATTTCAAGTATTTTGAGTTACTGCTTTTTATTTTATTGTCTGTTTATTCTAAAATAAGCAGGTAGGTCTGCACCTGCTCGAGTCCAGTGTCCCTTGTGGGAATGGTCTAGCCTTACTCCTAGGACACATGACCTTTGAGCAGGTAGTGTGTACTGTATAGAAGACGGAACTTGTCTCAATTGAGATACACTTTCATTTTTTGCTGTCTGAGCAGATAAAGGTGAGACAGGAGCAAAAGCAGAGTTGTAGGCAGCAATAATTCTAAATATTGGTTTGCTTTGGGGCTTAGACCTGGACTAGCTTCTCTATTAACGTCAACTTGTTAAGTGAGTTTACCCTGGCTGCTGGTTTTGAATACCATTAGCATGCTGATGACTGTATTTATATCTACAGCCCAAATCTCATCCCTGAGGTCATTTTCATCCATTGTACTGCCTCCCTGACATCTCCATGTGACTGTCTAATTGGAAATCTAAATTTCACACATGCAGAACCATCCTCCTGATTCCAGACCATGACCTTCACCAGGCCTATGCCTCTCTAGCTCAGTAAGTGGCCCCACTCGAGTGATGAAGATCTGGTCTTTGTCTCCATTCCTGGAACTCTCTAAACCCTTAGAATCTCCCAGGTGATAGGACTGTCTTTGTTAATCATGGCGGCTCTCTTAGACCACTCCTGATTTTATGTTAATGAGATGATTTAGGACAAGGGCAGGTCATGTCAGGAAGACAGCTATGTGATTTGAGGGTTGGGGCCTTGAGCCATCTGCTACCAGCCCAACCTCTGAAGATGGGGGAGCTGGAGAGTAAATTCAATTCTGTGGCCAAGGATTCAATGCATCATGCCTAAAAGAAGCCCCCTTAAATACTCTGGGCACTAGGGCATGAGTGAGCTTCTTGATTTGTGATACCCATTGATGTGCTAGGAGGGTGACACATTCCGAAAACATGGAAACTTCACCTTTGGGCTCCTCCCAGACCTCACCTTATGTGTCCCTTCATTTGGCTGGCCTTAATGTGTATCCTATATTATAAAATTGCAAGTAAAATGTTTTCCTGAGATCTATAAGTTGTTCTAGCAAAGTGTTAAACCTGAAAGGAAATGAACCCCAAATAGGCGGCCAGTTGGTTAGAAGCACAGGTGACCTGAGAACCCTGGAGCTTGTGGAGGACCACGCTGTAAGCCTGTGAGGTTTGAACTAGCTCCAGGCAGTTAGCCGGAGCTCATGCACTCCTTCCCATCCTACTGCCGCCCCCCCCACCACCCTCAGTCTCAGCCACCATCACTTGAACCTGAACGACCATGACGGTCTTTTCCTTCCACACTTGGCTCTATAGTCTACTCTCTGTTTTCCTCCATTTGTAATCAGAGTGGTCTCATAGAAATGGAAACCACTTAATGACATGATACTGGAAAATGCTCCTACAGTTCCCCCTCACACCTAGAATAAAGTTCTTCCCAGGGTCTACAAGGTCCTGCACAGACTTGCACTTGCGTGTTTACTTAACCTCAACTCCCTTTATTCCCCGATGGCTCAGTGGTAAAGAATCCGCCAGCAATTCAGGAGATGCAAGAGATTTGGTTTCCATCCCTGGGTTAGGAAGATCCCCTGGAATAGGGCGTGACAAGCCACTCCAGTGTTCTTGCCTTGAGAATCTCATGGCCAGAGGAGCCTGGTGGGCTACAGTCCATGGGGTCGCACAGAGTCAGACATGACTCAGCATGCACACATGCCCTTTAACACTGAGCATCAGACACACCAGCTTCCTTTCTCATCCTGTACCACAGTGACACTCAGTCTAATTGCACTTTAAAATCACTTGGAGCACTGAAAAATACCAAGCCTTAGAGAGAAGCCTGGGCATTGGTATTTTTAGAATGTTCTCCAGGGTCATCAAATGGGCAGCCAAGGTTGAAAGCCAGAGCATCAACACCAAGAGCTCTTTTCTGGCGCTAGACTTAATCCTTGTCATCCTGTCCACCTGGAGTGCTTCTGAAATTGCCAGGTCTCACTTCAGACATCATCCCCTCAGAGAGGACGACTCAGACATTCTCCTAAGGTGGCTCTTAGTGTTTTCCTCTTTCTCATCCCTTTATTTACTTTATAATACTTACTTTAATTTGTAAGTATCTTGCTTATTTCAGTTCAGTTCGGTCGCTCAGTTGTGTCTGACTCTTTGCAACCCCATGAATTGCAGCATGCCAGGCCTCCCTGTCCATCACCAACTCCTGGAGTTCACTCAAACTCACGTCCATCGAGTNACTCCTTTTCCTGTTTGGAACCAGTCTGTTGTTCCATGTCCAGTTCTAACTGTTGCTTCCTGACCTGCATATAGGTTTCTCAAGAGGCAGGTCAGGTGGTCTGGAATTCCCATCTCTCTCAGAATTTTCCACAGTTTATTGTGATCCACACAGTCAAAGGCTTTGGCATAGTCAATAAAGCAGAAATAGATGTTTTTCTGGAACTCTCTTGCTTTTTCGATGATCCAGTGGATGTCGGCAATTTGATCTCTGGTTCCTCTGCCTTTTCTAAAACCAGCTTGAACATCTGGGAGTTCACGGTTCATATATTGCTGAAGCCTGGCTTGGAGAATTTAGAACATGACTTTACTAGCGTGTGAGATGAGTGCAACCGTGTGGTAGTTTGAGCATTCTCTGGCATTGCCTTTCTTTGGGATTGGGATGAAAACTGACCTTTCCCAGTCCTGTGGCTACTGCTGGAAAGCAATAAATCTTGCTTATTTAGGTTTACTTATATCTGCTTCCCCCAGTAGAATGTGAGTACCACGAGAATGGAGTCTTCTTTGTTGCTGTATCTTCAACTGCTTAGCACAAAGGTTGGCATAGATGCTCAGCAAATACATTTTAAGTGTCTCTTAAGCAAATAATTGAATAACTGAAAAAACTAGCTAAGGTTCCACATGGAAAAGCGGTACTCAAAAATGCATAACCAATGGGACCTACTGTATAGCACATGGAGCTCTGCTCAGTGTTAAAGCACATGAACTCTGGGTGGGAGTTCAGTCTGGGGGAGAACCGATACATGTAAATGTATGGCTGAGTGCCTTTGTTGTTCACCTGAAATTATCACAACATTGTTAATTGACTATACCACAATACAACATAAAAAGTTTTTTTAAAAGAAAACTAGTACTTGATGAATTTAACTGCTCCTTTGTCCTTCTGTATGTAATTTATCTGTTATCTATATCTACATCTCTATAGACACAAACGTATGAATGTGTATGTAAATACACACACACATACTATATGTGCAGTATATATTTTTTCCTAGGAAAAAAAATGGTTCTTTTAAAAGTATTTGTCCAACATTGGGAAAATGTGAAGTAAATGAGTCCCAGGAGCCCTAAAGAGGAGAGGGACATCATTTGGCTGTCAAATTGGAGACTGTTCAGGTTGAGGTCTTGGGCTCAAAGCCTTCCTGGAACGCTGCCTTTGTTGGACCAACTTCTGGTCCTGTCTCAGGCCTCCGCTTTGGTGTCACTGCTTTGCACCAGAGTTGAGTGCCCTTCTGTGACAATCACTGTGGAGGGTTTGATATGCCTACTTGTTTGTCCTGTCTCTCAGGGGCTGTCCTGTCTCCATTCTCTGAGCACCCAGAACAGTGCCTGGCAAACAGCTGGAGCTCAAACGGGCACTGGATGCACTTGAGCACAGGGCAGTGACAGGAGAGGTTTCAGAGACATTAAACTGGGCTTGGACCCTAGCTGCTTCCTCAATTGCTTCATCACCCTGGACAGAGTTACTTCATTGAGAAGACAGGGAGAACAGTATCTACCCTCAAGAGTTGTGGGGCCAAATGAAAACTATACTGGGAAATGATTTTTAATAGCTATGTCCATTAAGTTTCAAATTAAATTGAATTTATTGACTTCCATGTGGTACATATTAATATATACAATGGAATATTACTCAGCCAAAGAGAAAGGAACAAAACTGGGTCATTAGTAGAGACAGGGATGGACCTAGAGACTGTCATACAGAGTTAAGAAAGCCAGAAAGACAAAAACAAATGTTTTATTAACGCATATATGCAGAATCAAGAAAAATGGTATAGACAATCTTATTTGCAGAGCAGAAATAGAGACACAGTCTTAGAGAACAAATGTATGGATACCAAGAAGGGGAGAGGGCGGATGGGAGGAATTGGGAGACTGAGACTGACATATATACATTATTGATACTATGTATAAAATAGATGACTAATGAGAACATGCTGTATAGCACAGAGAACCCTACTCAGTGCTACGTGGTGACCTAAATGTGAAGGAAATCCAAGAAAGAGGGATATATGTATATGTATGGCTGATTCATTTTGCTGTACAGTAGAAGCTAACACAACATTGTAAAGCAACCATTCTCTTAAAAAATTAATTAAAAAAATCTACTGGCTTCCCTGCTATTTTCTCAAAGCAGAGACCTCAGACCTGGCCAACCACTCAGACCATGGGGATTCATCAGGGAGCATGACTGTGCCCACTCTGCACCTGCCCCTCCATGGTTCTTTCAGGCAACAGCGTTTCCCCAATTTCTTGACTAGTAAGCAGGGCTCTGAGCTGGTGCAGATTCCGTGAAGACCAAGCTCCTCTCTGGGTGCGTGGCTTTGTGGAGACCTGGAGGATGGGTTAGCATCTGTGACATGTAAATGGAAAACACATGCTGGGGTCTTTGGACCCTGATCATTAAACTACAGCATGCACAGGAAAACTGTGAGCCTGAATATTAAATGGGGGGAACTGACAGTGGCTTCTTTGATGGAAAATTATCAGTCTGATTCTCAGGAACTTACTGGTAAGACCTCATTGCTTGATTGATGAGGTTGTTGCCAAGGATTTCTTTTTTTAATCTTTGACATTTTTAGCTTGCCTACAATCCAGGAGCTTCAGGCACAGGCAGTTCTGTTCTTTTCTAGGAAAATGAACCTCTTTCCATGAAATAGATTTGTTTCTGAAGGCTCATTTTGATGTTGTCTCCCTCTTTCTTTCTGTGATGCAAGAAAGCTGCAATAAGGTAGGCCCTCTATCTGCAAATCTGAAACCATGGGGAATGAAGTTGTGCTCAGGAAATCAAAAAGATAAATTCATGCTAGGTGGGGCTACCTATCTATGGAATATACCCTAAGATTGTCTGTGAACATTTAAGCAAACAGTTGGAGGACACCACAAGCTCTATCCAAGTGGAAAAACACATCTACAGTTGGAGAGAATCCATTTCAAATCCTGGCTCTGTAATCTATTACAAGTGTAATCTTGGGAAAATTTCTTAAATTCTTTAAATCTTAGTTTCCTTATTTTTCAGTATATCGTTTGCCAATGTATACAGGAAGGAATTTATTATAACAATTAAATGAGGTATTATTGTATCTGAGGCCCCTTGGATAATGCTCATACATCACAGGCACTGAGTATAATGTTATTATCTCCAGGGCCATCTTCATTATGAAGGTTCTTAGGGTATAGGTTCAAGGAGGTGGGAAAATTGGATGTGACTGCAACTTTGAAAATTAATTGTCAACATTTTTTGGAGCACTTATCTAAATGCTGTGTGATGTGTATTAACTCAACAACACTGGGAGGTAGGTTCAATTCTCCCCTCTGTCATATACATTAGGAAAATGAGGCACAGAAACAAAGTCACACAGCTGAACAGTGGCTGAAACAGGATGCCAATTTAGAGGGTGTAGATCCAGAACCTGTGTGCCAAGCCACTGGCTGTTCTGCTTCCTTCCAGGGTATAAATCCAATTAACTTGTTTCCTTACGTTAAGAAAGACCAATGAAGAGGTGGGAAAGAGTGAATTTTATTTGTTTACTTATGGCTGTGCAGAGCCTTCGCTGCTGTGTGGGTTTTTCTCTAGCTGTGGAGAGCGGGGGCTACTCTCTAGTTGTGATTTGAGGGCTTCTGATTGTGGTGGCTTTTCTTGTTGTGGAGCACAGACCCTAGGGCACGAAGGCTTCAGTAGCTGCGGTTTCTGGGCGCTAGAGCACAGGCTCATTAGCAGTGCATGGGCTTAGTCGCCCTGCGGCATGTGGAATCTTCCTGGATCAGGGATCAAACCTGTGTCTCCTGCATCAGGAGGCCGATTCTTTAGCACTGAGCCACCAGCAAAGCCCCTGTCTTTCTCCTGACTTACTTCGCTTAATGTGATGATCTCTAATTCCTCTCATGTCGCCCTAGCATTACTCGCATTACTCGCATTACAGATAGCGTTACTTCATCTGAGGCCCAAGGGCCCTAGAGCCCGTGCTGTGCAACAAGAGAAGCCACTACAATGAGACGCTTGGGCACCGCAACTGGAGACTGGTCCCTACTCACCACAACTAGAGAAAGAGCCCGCACAGCAACAAAGACCCAGCACAGCCAAAAATAAGTAAATAAATTTTAAAAAATTTAAAAAGACAAACACTGCCGGGGTCCAGCCCCGGTGGATCCAGGGTAATTTGAAGGGGAGACAGAGTAGGTGAGGAAAAACTTATTTATTTAGAAATATAAAAGAAATTAAGAAGAAATAGTATAGTAGGAAAATTTAGTGGAGAAAAGAGGCTGAATAACTTGGTTTACGTGGAAAGCCAATAAAGTTCCAAGACAAGGAACTTGCACCATCTACGTTAGGCCACTGGCGTCCTCTTGAATAGTGGGGGGTGCCCCGCCTTGGGCTCCCTCTTGCGTGGATCTTAGAAGCTGGGGCAAGTAAGTAGACATGGCGAGCCTCCATGCCCCAGATGGAAATTCAGCCAGAAAATAGAGTAAGAAAAGAAGACATGGGGGAAACCAGTCTTTCCAATGACTGGCCCCTCCTCTATTGTCCAGAAAAGGCTTATATACCTTTTGATTTTACATAGAGATCAATGGATAATACAAAATTATGCAGCATCAGCAGCCCTGACTCTTATCAAGACCAGGCTTTCTCTCTGCATACTTAGTTGTATACACAAGTCTTAGGTGATTTACATCATCTTCTGGCCAGAGGGCCAATTAACATTTTACAGCCCTTTTCTGATAAGGGTAATAGTGTTGTTCTTCCCAAAGTCTGGTGCCACTCTCAGAAAGCACTAAATAAAGTTACATTCTTACATATCAAGGACACAAGAGGAGTGCAGTGATAAATAACAAAGAAAAGTAATTAACTCAAAAGTCTAGTGTTGCTAACATTAAAGCTACTATATTCCTATTCCTATATCCCAATTACATTGATTAATATCTTTCAGGTGCCTAAAAGATAAAGAATATGGAGGCCTGGCAGCAAACATTAACTCAACAAACTCTTCACCAAACTAATTCTTAACTCTAAAAGACTCTGTATCTTTAAGATGTTTTGAGCTTCGTGCCTCTCACAGTTGGGGGCTGTGACAATCCACAAATTGTAAAGCAGACCAGTCAGATAAGTTAGAAAGCCATCAAAGGGGTTAAGCCGAGACATTCTTTTTATATGCAGGAGACTGTTAACTGGAGCTCTGCATTAACTCTTTCCAGAGAAAAGGTGGTAATGTCAGAAGAGTATAGTATAGAAGAGAGTAAACAGACAGATTTTGGTTTCGGAGTAGATGCTCAGACAGAGGACCCCCTTGAGACCTGACTTGCCTTGCCCATCAGGCCTCCATGACCTTGTCATGGGTGGGATCTCCCGTGCTGGCTCCCGGCAAAACACCATATGATATCACTTATATTCTTGTTTAGTTCCTAAGCTGTGTCTGACTCTTTTTCGACCCCCTGCACTATAGTCTGCCACGCTCCTCTGCCCATGGGATTTCCCAGGCAAGAATACCAGAGTAGGTTGCCATTCCCTTCTCCAGGGGATCTTACTGACTCAGGAATTGAACGCATGTCTCCTGCATTGCAGGCAGTTTTTTTTTTTTTTTTTTCTTTTATCACTGGACCACCAGAGAAGTCCCTATCACTTATATATGGAATCTCAAATATGTCACAAATGAACCTACCTATGAAGCAGAAAAGGATTCACATAGAGAATGGACATGATTTGCTAAGGGGGAAGGGAGGTGGGGGAGTGGTGGAGTGGGAGTTTGGGGTTAGCAGATGCAAACTATTATATATATTAATAGAACAGATATATAGCTCATGCTCAGTTGTTTAGTCACATCTGACTCTTTGCAACCCTTTGGACTATAGCCCAGCAGGCTCCTCTGTCCGTGGGACTTTTTGGGCAAGAACACTGGAGTTGGTTGTCAAGCCCTCCGCTAGGGGAGCTTCTCTACCCAGGGACTCAACTTGTATCTCCCGAATTGTAGGTGGATTCTTTACTGCTGAGCCATCAGGGAAGCCCCAATATAGCTCAGGGAACCCATATTCAATACANGAGTCTGTAATGCCATCCAGCCATCTCATCCTGGGTCGTCCCCTTCTCCTCCTGCCCCCAATCTCTCCCAGCATCAGTGTCTTTTCCAATGAGTCAACTCTTTGCATGAGGTGGCCAAAGTACTGGTTTATCACTTATAGTGTTATTATTAATTTAAATAATTTTAGTAATATTTTAATTTTATAAATGTATTTAAAAATTAATATAGATTTTATCTGCTTTACCTAAAACCAGTGGTCCACATATAGAAAAATTTGAGAGACACTTCCCTATCTAATCCTACTCCAAGCTAGCACTGGGGGAAAAAGATGAACAAAACATGCTATTTCTGATATCAAGCACTTGAAATCTAACTGGGTAATTTATATGCATAAGTTTCCAGAATAATGAGACAATGTATGATATACAAAGAAACTTGTATTTGCCAAGTGGCAGGACTAAAGCCAGGAGAGAGTTTTCTTGACTGTATCACTGTATCAGTAGTCTTAAAATTTAACATTTAGTGTGAAGAATTTTGGCTTTTTAATTGCTCAGTCACTCAGTCATGTCTGATTCCGCGACCCCATGGACTGTAGCCCTCCAGGTTCCTCTGTCAATAGGACTTTTTTAGGCAAGAATACTGGAATGGGTTGCCATTTCCTCCTCCAGGGGATCTTCCAAACCCAGGAACTGAACCTGTGTCTCCTGTGCCTCCTGCTTTGCAGGAGGATTCTTTACCTCTGAGCCACTGAGGGGATTTTAAACAATACAAAAAAGAAGAGTATAGTCTGGGGAGCCACATTTACTTATTACACAAATTCAATAATGATTAAACCCATGGACATTCTCATTTGATATATATTGCCAGTTACTTCTTCCCACCCCACTCCCTGGATTATTTTGAAGCAAATCCCAGATATATTGTTTCATGCATAAATATTATCAGAGTATCTTTAAAAGGTATATGTCTTTAAAAAAACCTAATACTATTATTAAATTGCATAAAAGTTACTTACTTTCTAATCTTTGATCAATGTCCCAAATTTCCCTGATTGTCTTATAAGCATGTGTACATGCAAATGAGCCAATGTGTTCTTGTGTATGCTTGTGCATGGGCGTATTTATACTTGGTTTGTTGGAAACAGGATGCAAACAATCCATATATTACATTGATTGATTTATCTAGAAAATGTCTTTTTAAATCTACAGATGCCCTTTCCTTTTTAAAAAAATTTTTATGTGATCATTAAGAAAAAAATGTAATCAAATTGATCCATTCTTGCCTTACTGCTTCTGGATTCTCTGTCATGGTTAGTGAAGATTTTCCCATTCTCAGATTAGATACATTCACACATGTTTTCTACTGCATGTTTTCATATTTAATATTTAAACCTCTGATCCATTTGAAATTTATTCTAGCATAAGTTGTGAAGAGTGGATATAATTTTATGTTTCCAAATGACTATCCAAATTTCTCAGCACCATTTATAAAATGTCCATCCCCATATTTCTCTTTTAAATTTCCTCACCTGGTCAAGGGAGAATAGCAGTATAAGAGAGATGAACAAATATTATTCAGACATTATAACAAATCAAGCAATCCATGTGTACTGATGCAGAAAAACATCTTTCATATATGTTCAGTTCACTCAGTGTGACTCTTTGTGACCCCATGGACTGCAGCATGCCGGGTCTCCCTGTCCATTATCAACTCCTGGAGCTTACTCAAACCCATGTCCATTGAGTCGGTGATGCCATCCAACCATCTCATCCTCTGTCGTCCCCTTCTCCTCCTGCCTTCAATCTTTCCCAGCATCAGGGTCTTTTCAAATGAGTCAGTTCTTCGCATCAGGTGGTCAAAGTATTGGAGTTTCAGCTTCAGCATCAGTCCTTCCTATGAATATTCAGGTCTGATTTCCTTTAGGATGGACTGGTTGGATCTCCTTGCTGTCCAAGGGACTTTCAAGAGTCTTCTCCAACACCACAGTTCAGAAGCATCAATTCTTTGGCGCTCAGCTTTCTTTATAGTCCAACTCTCACATCCACATATGATTACTGGAAAAACCATAGCTTTGATTAGATGGACCTTTGTTGGTAAAGTAATGTCTCCGCTTTTTAATAAGCTGTCTAGGTTGCTCATAGCTTTTCTTCCAAGGAGAAAACATCTTTTAATTTCATGGCTGCAGCCACCATCTGCGGTGATTTTGAAGCCCCGTAAAATAAAGTCTTTCATATATTATTAAACTAAAAAAGATGTAAAGGTGAATACAGTATGAGTCAATTTTTGTTTTAAAATTATATGTATACATACATACACACATATATATGTAATATACAAGAAAGAAAATATACAGGAAAAATATATATGGAAAATACCTGGAAAATTTTTCTTCAAACTGTAAATAATGGTTAACAGTGATTACTTCTAGAGGTGGGAAAAAAGAGGTTGAGTTTTAACTTTTTTCTTTGTATATTTTAGTTATTTTTTTTACAATAAGCACATACTACATTGGCTCAAAAGTGAAATCTGAAAAAAAAGATCATTAGCACATCTTGAACTGCAGTCAACAAATGTTTATTGGCTCCACAGTGTGCTAGGTTTGCTTGTATGCTCTGTGTCTGTTTCCCCACAGTGCATTTTCAAATCACCCACTTTCTCTGTTTCTTGGTTTTCTACTCTGAAAAAAAGAAGTTTTAGAATGCACTCAGGGTGGACAATTAGGAGACCTAGATTCTGGTCCCCCGCCCCTCTGGACTAGCTTGTCAGTTAGCGTATGGCTTCTCTGATCCTCTGCTTCTACACCTGTTAAAGGGGGCTTGGATGAGGTCCTCTCTGCATTGTGCTGTCTCTCTCTGGAATTCTGTGATCTGACAATATTTCCATGTACTCTGCATGCATCATGTGACCAGTCCCATTCTAGCCAGGCTGGCCAATTCCAGTAAGTCCCTGACCATCCAGCCTGGCTAGAAAGTAGAATTCAGAGAATATTTACTCTGTCTGATTATGCCCATTCTGCAGACCAGGATAGATTATTTAGGATAAATTAATTTATATTTAAATTAAATATAGATTATTTAGGATAGGTAGATTATTTAGAATAGATTATTTAATTTATATTTAATTAGTATAATAGGTGGCAAATGTCAGGGAAATTTTGGGAAGGGGAATTAAAAAGGGATTACATAAGTCTCTTAAGTAGCAAATTTTCTTTTTGTTGGATAGTGAATTATCTATTTCTTTTAATACCTTTTATGGAGTAATGTGTTTAATATAGCTTTTAAAAAATGAGTACAGTGTGATTATGTTATAAAAGCATTCAACTTATGCAAAATCAGCTATATATATGTGATTCTAGTGTTTTGCATACAGCATGGACTTTATATGCAAGTTGACGGTCTTACCTGGTGCTTAGCTGAAGAAACAGCTATCTGTTCCAATGCCACAGGAATTACTAGTTAGATTGATCAACCAATAACTGACCAACCAGCAATTGATCAGTCTGAGCACTGTATTTAGTGTACAATTAAGAGAATTCAATTTTAACTATATATAATTTTTCACATTGTAAGCTGCCATTGGAAGCTATATTGACATAAAATAAATTTCTATTGTAATATCAATATGTGCTCAATGTAAAAAGTTGAAAAAATACAGCAGCAGAAGAAACTAAAAGTCATCTATAATCTTTTTACATGGAGATAATAACTATAATGGTTGTTCAGGTTTATGGCTCTCCAGTATTTACTCTAAGCACATATTAATGTGTTAGGATACACATTTGAGATATTATTCTAGGTATTTTGCCCACTGGATTGAAAGTATTGTATTTTATCCTGGGGTCATCCCTCACTGCCCTCCACTCTATCAGTTCTTAAAAGTTCAACATTACCTTTTGAAACTTTTGTCAGGATTAAACAGCCTTGAATATCTAGCTCTGGGATGTCAATATTTTGAAGGTCTATGTCCTGGAGAATTCAGTGCATAACATTGCACGAGTGGGGCTTCCCTGGTGGTCCAGCAGTTAAGAATTTGCCTGCCAATGCAGGGCACACAAGTTTAATCCCTGGTCCTGGAAGATTCCATATGCCTCAGTGCAACTAAGCCTGTGTTCAATAACTATGTGCCACAATTACTGAAACACTGAAGCCCTTGCATGGTAGAATCCCTGCTCTACAGGGACACAGAGCACTTGCGAGGAGAGAAGTGGATGGAGTTGAGAAAAACTATGTGGCCTTGAGGGGACCCAGCACTGAGCTGCTGCCCATTCTTTGCTCAAGAGAGCACCATCTATGCTGGCAACTGGGAAACGTGTCAAGTCCTGCTGACTACCGCGCCTCTCCTGGAGTAAGCTTTTATATCACCAGGGCCAAGAAACAAAGTAGGTGTTCCCTCCCTACATCACACTAGTATCACCCACAGAGATCTGTCAGTGTGTTTCTGGCACGTGACCACCTGGCGTGAGTGCTGTCCATCTGTTCCCCGAGACACTGCTAGTCTCATTTGAATCACCTCATGTGTCCAGTGCGCACTTTGCTCGTCAACAACACCTGTGAGCCCAGTTGGAGCCCAGGCCCTGGACACCTGGAGGGGCCGTGGTGAGGTCACACAGAAAGACCCAGCTGTGGTTCTTTGGTGAAACCACCTCTCTGAAACACCAACCCATCCCTTAGACATTCAAAACTGGCACATACTCCATGGCCTATTCAGAGAGCCTTCTTTTCCACTTCATAATCTAATCATACATTTCCTCCTGTGATTAACATTCTCCAGGAGAATGATTTTCATGGTTTCAGGGCATATGCAGGTAGCATAATTTATTTTTAAAAATCCCTTTTTGTTGGACATGCAGATGATTTCCAGTGTTTTGGGGCTGCAAATAGCGTTACAATGACCTGCCTTGTGAAATCTTTGTGAATGTCTCTGAATTGAAAACAGACTCATAAAAAATGTCAAGCAATCACAAAACAAGGACTATGAACATGATTGCCTGGGTTTTGCCCTTGCTTTCCAAGATTATCAGCAGCCCATAAAGCAGCTGAAGCCTCAGCTGCCTTGCAGATGGGCAAAGCCCACAGGGGCTTCATGTGGACTTAACACACACTGGAGAGGGGAAGAAAGGCAGACATAGGAGTTTAAGATTGCCATGGAAACACGCTTCTTGGTTAAATATACATCTTGCTATCTAACCCATGTCTCAGAGTCTACAATGACCTGTATATGTGGAGTGAGGTCCCACTTTGGGGTCAGCAGTTTCCGAGGAGACTCTGCAGTCCCTAGCAGCCTTTGCCCTCTCCCTATGACTCAGGAAGTCCAGCTAGAGTTGTCTTCACACATGAACAGAAAAGCCATGAAATATTAATGCTGTGTTACTGACTCTGCTGCAAACACTTGGAGAGTATCAGTTCAGTTCAGTTCAGTCGCTCAGTCGTGTCCGACTCTGCGACCCCATGAATCGCAGCACAGCCCCTTCCAAATCAAGAAGCTCTGCATTATGCATGAGTGCCCCGAAGTCACGCTTATCCTTTTGGTTACAGGGTGGGAGGACTAGGAACACAGGCCAGAGGAAGATGCCAAATTGTGTGTGGGGGGGTCATATTCCCTTTTTTCAATGTTTTTACTGCAGAACCAGTTCAGTCAGTGCAGAGAACAAGAGAGTGTTACCCATCAAACAACCCATGATTTGGAGAAGCCCAGTGGGTCACTTTGAATTTTCTACTCTTTCATAGTAGAAAAAGGGAAATCGTGTTGTGCAGCAGAAACTAACATGACATTGTAATACAATTATATTCTAATTAACAAATAAATACTTAAAAAAAGAAAAAGCGAAGTGGTAGGATTTTAACATATTTTATCTCTGTTTACACACTAATTACAGTAAATTTGGAGAGTACAGAAAGATATTAAAATTTAAAAAATTTGCCATTTCTACTCCCTAGTGGGATGTAAAGTACGCAGTGGCTGCCCCCTCAATAGGCATAATTATCAACATTCCCCTTTTAGTTCAGTTTAGTTCAGTCACTCAGTTGTGTCCGACTCTTTGGGACCCCATGAATTGCAGCACGCGTGGCCTCCCTGTCCATCACCAACTCCCGGAGTTCACTCAGACTCACGTCCATCAAGTCAGTGATGCCATCCAGCCATCTCATCCTCTGTCGTCCCCTTCTCCTCCTGGCCCCAATCCCTCCTAGCATCAGAGTCTTTTCCAGTGAGTCAACTCTTCACATGAGGTGGCCAAAGTACTGGAGTTTCAGCTTTAGCATCATTCCTTCCAAAGAACACCCAGGACTGCTCTCCTTTAGAATGGACTGGTTGGATCTCCTTGCAGTCCAAGGGACTCTCAAGAGTCTTCTCCAACACCACAGTTCAAAAGCATCAGTTCTTTGGTGCTCAGCTTTCTCCACAGTCCAACTCTCACATCCATACATGACTACTGGAAAAA
Organism: Redunca redunca; assembly: GCA_006410935.1. Taxonomy (NCBI): domain Eukaryota; kingdom Metazoa; phylum Chordata; class Mammalia; order Artiodactyla; family Bovidae; genus Redunca; species Redunca redunca. The sequence goes on along the minus strand of SJYQ01002610.1, from coordinate 1,004,253 downwards.
CCATAGCCTTGACTAGACGGACCTTTGTTGGCAACGTCTCTGCTTTTGAATATACTATCTAGGTTGGTCATAACTTTTCTTCCAAGGAGTAAGCGTCTTTTAATTTCATGGCTGCAATCACCATCTACAGTGATTTTGGAGCCCCCCCAAATAAAGTCTGACACTGTTTCCACTGTTTCCCCATCTATTTCCCATGAAGTGATGGGACCAGATGTAACATTTGTTACAGTCAATAACTTATACAGACACATCACTATCACCCAAGTCTGTAGGGTTCACTGTTGGTGGTGTATAGTCTATGGATTTGGATAAATGTATGAAGACATGAATTTACCATATGACTGTCATAAAGATTAGTTCCACTGCCTTAAAAATCCTCTGCACTGGATTTTTAGGGCTATGAATACACTGTGTATGATACTATGATGAAGCATACATGTTACTGTTCATTTGTGCAAACCTACAGAACGTTCAACAACGAGTGAAGCTCATGTAAACTGTAGACTCTGGGTGATTCTGATGTGTCAATGTACTTTTATTCATCATAACATACGTACTACTCCGGTGGGGGATTTTGATAATGGCAGAGGACTTGATGGACATGCGTCTGAGCAAGCTCCGGGAGTTGGTGATGGACAGGGAAGCCTGGTGTGCTGCAGTCCATGGGGCAGCAAAGAGTCAGACACGACTGATTGAACTGAACTGACTGACGCATCTATGGGAGCAGAAGATATATAAGAAACCTCTGTACCTTCTTCCTTACTTTTGCCGTGAACCTAAAACTTCTCTAAAAAAATAAAGCCTATTATTTAAAAAAAACCCTTCATGCTTTGCCTACTTGTCCCTTAATTTACACGTGTCTTTATATTTAAAATGGGATTCTTATAGACAACATAGAGTGGAGTCTTGCTTTTTGATCCACTCTGTCAAAGTCTATCTTTTAATTGGGGTGCTTATACTCTTGACATTTAAAATCTTTATCGATACAGTTGGATTACTATCTACACTATTTGTTTCTATTTTCTGTTCATTGCCCTTGTTCTTTATTCCTATTTTTGTCATCCATTCCTTTTCCATTATTTGTAGTTTTACTATGATTCAATTTTCTCTCCTTTTTTAGCATACCAGTTTTACTTCTTTTTCAGCTTTATTTAAGGGGTTGCCCTCGATAGAAATTGAGCTTCCCAGGTGGCACAGTGGTAAAGAATCTGCTTGCCAATGCAGGAGACACAGGAGATACAGGTTCGATCCCTGGGTCAGGAAGATCCGCTGGAGGAGGAAATAGCAATCTACTCCAGTATTCTTGCCTGGAATATTCCATGGACAGAGGAACCTGGCAGGCTACAGTCCATGGGGTCGCAAAAAGTCGGACACAACGACGCAACTGAGTATGCACAGAGGCAGGCCTAGACAGAATTTGCAATACATATATTTACAGATGAATCCAAGTCCATTTTCTTTCTTTTTAATTAATTAATTTGGGTGCACCCAACCAGCTTGTGGAACCTAGTTCCCTGGCCAGGGATCGAACCCACACCCACAGCAATGAAATCAAGGTGTCTTAACTACTGGATTGCTAGGAAATTCTGAAGTCCACCTTCAAATAACGCTATACTGCTTCAAAAGTAGTGCAAGTACCTATGAAAACAAAATATTCCTAATTCCTTCTTCCAAATCCTTGCTTATATGTTATATCACTGCAGTCATTTATCTCATTTATACAGAAGCATATGGAAGTGTGTATGCTTATATATACAATTGCATATGCTTATATTGTATATATTGGAGAAGGAATTGACTACCCACTCCAGTATTCTTGCCTGGGAGATCCCATGGGCAGAGGAGCCTGGTGGGCTACAGTTCATGGTTCACAAAGAGTTGGACATGACTAAGTGACTAAACGATGATGATTATATTGCATATGTATAATAAACATACAGAATCAAGTACATTGTTGCTACCATTATCTGTAACAATTATCTGTGAGATCAATTAAGAATAAGAAACATAAAAGATTTTATTTACCTTCATAGATTTCTTCTCTAGCACTCTTCCTTTCTTTATGTGTACTGAGCTTCTGACCCATATCAATTTCCTTCTGTTGGAGGAGATCATCCAGAGGATGTGACCACTTGATGACCCGTGAGCTGGACCCAGGAGGTGGGAGGCTCCTCCGCCCTCCGCTGTCCTTTAAGCCTGCACTCTGCCCACCGTTCCCACAGTGCGAGCCATTTTCAAAGAAGCAGCTTTAAAGCCATCTGTTGTTCAGGCCATCTGGATGGTATGTGTGACTGAACTTTTTTGTTCAGTCCTCTACATAAACTTTAAGATTCTGGTGGGCAGGTCTGGAGATTGACTTATCTTGTGGCGCCTAATACAAGCCTCAAGGTAAGCCTCAACCTAATTATTACTGAATTAGGTCACGTGGATGCCTACAGGAGCCCCAGCTGGCCTGGGTGGGGAAGGTTTTTCCCTGTTCAACTGGGACAAAAACCGAAGCTGAGATGGAAGCAATGTAAGCTTTATTCAATGGCCAGAGGCTGGAGAAGCAGGAACTTAGTTGCAAATCAACTTCTCGCCTGGGTGAATGATTCAGGCAAGATTTTAAGGATGAGGTTCATGAGGGGGAGGCATCTGCATGGGTTTTCTAAGAGGCAGGATTCTTCCTGGAACTGAGATGCTACCTCTTTTCTGCCCACGCATGGTTCTTTGGCATCTGGGTTGGAAGCCAGTGGAACCATCCTGGTGTGGATGGCAGAGAGGTTAGTATTATAATGAGATGGTAACAAGCTGCAGGGTGGTCTTTGCCCCAGTTGTGATGCTGAACCAGCTTGCCAGGGTGTTCTTGTGGATGGACTCTTGTTCCTGTGCCATGAACAGGACATGTTTTGTTACTGTTCAGTCGCTAAGTCGTGTCCAACTCTTTGCGACCCCATGGACAGCAGCACGCCAGGTTCCGCTGTCCTTCATTATCTCCCGGAGTCTGCTCAAATTCATGTTCACTGAGTTGGTAATGTTATCTAACCATCTCATCCCCTGTCACCCTCTTCTCCTTTTGCTTTCAATCTTTTCCAACATCAGGGTCTTTTCCAATGAGTCAGCTCTTATCACTGGGCTTGCCAGGTGGTGCTAGTGGTAAAAAACCCGCCTGCCAATGCAGGAGACACAGGAGATGCAGGTTTGAACCCTGGGTTGGGAAGATCCCCTGGAGAAGGAAGCGGCAACCCACTCCAGTATTCTCACCTGGGAGATCCCATGGACAGAGGAGCCTGGCGGGCTGTAGTTTATGGAGGCGCAGAGTTGGACATGACTGAAGCAACTTAGTGCGCACACATAGTTTGGTCTCCTCACAGTCCAAGAAACTCTCAAGAGTTTTCTCCAGTACCACGACTTGAAAAGTTAGTTGTGGTTTTCTGCATTTTGCCTGGAGGGAGGGGCAGGGGTATGGTCCTGGGGCCACAGCCTTGGTACCAAGTTCCCTTGCTTGTTAGACCTGCCACCTACCAGGCTGGAGCGTGTGCCTCTTTCTTATGGCTCTCCTCATCCTCTGTGTCTGGGAAACTCTTTCGGATTGTCCATGGGAAGCTCTAGGTCGTTTTTTTTTTTAACATTAAAGAATATATATTTATTTTGGCAGTGCTGGGTCTTAGTTGTAGCTGGGCAGGATCTAGTTCTCGGCCCAGGATCAAACCAGTGTCCTGCATTGGGAGCACAGAGTCTTAGCCACTGGACCACCAGGCTGTTGGTTTTGAACCAACACTTTCTCTCTGAAGAAACTTTTTAACATTTCAAGGCAAGAATGTATAGATTTTGCCTCTCAAGTTTTGTTTGCCTTAGAATGTATTTATGGTTCGCTTTTGAAGAGGACCTCAGAATACAGAATCCTAGGTTGGAGTTCCATTTTTTTCCTCTCAACACTTCAAATATTTCACTCCTTGCTCTTTTTGCTTGCATGGTTTCTGAGGGAATAGGTGGATGTCATTTTCCCCTTGGTCCTTTTAGAGGGAAGGCATGTTTTCCCTCTGGCTCTTTTTAAGATTTTTATCTTTGATTTTCCTCAGCTGGAATATTATATGCTTAATATTTTCCCCCCTTATCCTATCTGTTCTCTGAGCTTCCTGAATCTGTGAGTTGGTGGCTGATGTTAATTTGGTGAAATTCTTAGTAATGATGATACTGAGTCCAAGTTCATTTTGCTCGCTGCTTGACAGACCAGTACACAGGGAGGAGTTCTGAGGCAAGGAATGACGATATTTGGAAAGGCAACATTTGAGGAGATGGCGGACAAGCGTCTCAGAGAACCATCTCTCCNTGACGGGGCACTGAGAGAGGCAAGATTAAGAACTGGGTTAGCAGGAGTTATTTTCATTTTGGTCTCCAAGAACTGTGTTTCTCCTGGAAAGAGATCAGAAACTCAGCGTTACAGTTCTCTGTAGAGTACAGTCTGTAACTCGTGCTTGTGCAGCCCCATTGTTTGTGACTCCAAGGACTTGTAGCCGTGCAGGCTCCTCTGTCCATGGGATTTTCCAGGCAAGAATACTGGAGAGGGTTGCATTTCCTTCTCCAGGGGATCTTCCCAACTCAGGGATCCAACACCTGTCTCCTGCATTGGCAGGTGGATTCTTTATCACTGGGCCACTGCACGTCAATCTCTGGTGAGGCCAAGCTTTACCAAGCAGAAGATGATCCAGAAACCTTTTATTATTATTACTTTTTCCCTAAGGAATCCTCTTTCATTATTATTAGTTTTCCCCTCAGGATCCTCTTTAAGAAGGTGTGGGACAAGGGTCAGGTTTTTTGTTTGTTTGTTTGTTTGTTTTGATGTGGACCATTAAAAAAATGTATATTGAATGTGTTAACAATATTGCTTATGTTTCACGTTTTGGTTTTTTGGCCTTGAGGCATGTGGGATCTTAGCTCCCCGACCAGGGATGGAACCCTCACCCCCTGCATTGGAAGGCGAAGTCTTAACCGCTGGACCACCAAGGAAGTCCCAAGGATCAGTTTTTAAAGGATTTTCATCAAACAAGGAATTTAAAATGAAAGTTTTGTACCTAAGATAAATTTCACTTATCTAAAAAGTTCACTTAACTGGCTTCCTTAGAAACAGTGCGTTTAGGCTTTTTTAATTAGGAAAATGTGTAAAAGTCAATATTGAACATAACTCCAGTATAGAAAAAGCAAGCATCTCAGCTTGAAGCAAGGGTGTGTGTATACATGTGTGCGTGCGCGTGTCTGTACCAAAGCATCCAGAACTCAAGTGATGTAAGTGTGTCCTTCACCCGGAAGACTAGAACTGCAGAATGCAATTTACAAAACATTGACTTAGAGAACGTGAGAGATGAAGGAACTTACAGATGATATAATGAATTGTTAGAATTCTAAACCCTTCATGTTAGAAATAGGAATTCTAAGAGTTGGCAAGGTATTGTAGCTGTTTTTTTCCCAGGGAATGAGACCAAATGATGTTTCAGGCACTCTAAAAATTCTGATGACTTAGTTTCTCCACATGCTTTCTTTTCCGCAGAAAGGAACTTGACATACTGGGACCATCTTGGGCCTCAATTCAGGAAGTTTAATAAAAATAACAAGTATACATTTTGTTATTTTGGGAGCACTTTCTGTATTTTCTACACTGTGAAAGCATTTTCTATTTGTTATCTTAAATTTTAAAAAGATTGTGATAAAATATATAGAACAAATTTTGTCATCTTAGCCACTTATAAGTATACAGTTTAGCAGTATTAGATAATCCACATTTTTATGCAACCATCACCACCATTCATCTCCAGAACTCTTTTTATCCTGCAAAACTGAAACTTGGTACCAATTATGGAACAATTCCTACTACCCTCCTGGCAACTACCGTTCCACTTTGAACTTGACTACTCTGGTACTTTATATAACTGGAATTATACAGTATTTGTCCTTTAGTTACTGGCTTATTTCACTTAACATAGTCCTCCACGTTCATCCATTTTGCCACATGTATCAGAATTTCCCTCTTTTAGGACTGAATTCCATTATATGTATATACCACCATTTGCTTATCCAAATGGTTGCTTCCTTCTCTTGGCTATTGTCAATAATATTACTATAAATGTGTTTTAAAATATCTCTTTAAATCTTTGCTTCCAACTTTTTAGGCATCCTCATACATAGATTCTGGGTCAAATGGTAATTCTATTTTAAAATTTTTAAAGAACAACCTTACTGTTTTTCATGGCAACAGCACCATTTTACATTTTTACTAACAGTGAACAACAGTTCCAACTTCTCTGCATCATTGCCAACCCTTGCTATTTTATTTTCTCTAAACAGTGATAGCCATCCTAATGGGTGTGAGGTGGTAGTTCAGTGAGGTTTTGATTTGCATTTCTCTAATGATTAGTGATGTTGAGCATCTTTTTATGTGTTTACTGACATTTGTATATTTTCTTTGGAGATATACCAGTTCAAATCCTTTGTCCATTTTTAAATTGGGCTTGGTTTTTGTTTGGTTGAGTTGTAAGGATTCTTTATGTCTGCTTGCTATTAACCCTTGATGAAATAGATCACTTGCAAATATGTTCTTCCATCTTGTAGGTGCCTTTTCACTCTGTTGATTGTATCCTTTGATGCACAGAAGCTTTTAATTTCATATATATAGACCAATTTATCTTTTTCTTTTTTTTTGCTTTTGTTGCCTGTTCTTTTGTTTGTGACATACCTAAGAAATCAATGCCAAATCTAATATCATAAGAGTTCTGTAGGGTTCACACTTATATTTAGGTCTTTCCTCCATTTTGAGTTAATTTTTGTATAGGTTGTAAAGCAAGGGTTGCATTTCATTCTTTTACATGTGGATGTCTGGTTTTCCCAACATCATTTGTTGAAGCCACATGACTTTCCTAAAGCCATCCTGCTAAATGGTAGCACAGATGGGAAAAAACCTTAGTTTCCTGATTTTAAGTTTTTAAGTCTTCCCCTCTATTCTTTGTTAGTGCCCCATGGCCCACTCTTTTAGGTAACTGAGGCATACTGTCATCACACACAGGTGTGATGGAGCTTACACTCTTGAGTACACTTGCATTTTTAAGGAAGAATTTGTTGCCCCTAATATTTTTGAATAAGTAAAGAAATCACCACCTGCTCAAATAGTCATCCAGTGTCCCCCTCTACTCACCATTCTTCTGAGTTTGGAACAAAGGCAAAGCAAATCACAAAAATAGTCACTTGTCATTTGTACTTTATTTCACATAGTTATCCTTACTAAATCCCAGGGCTCCTTAAGTACCAAGCATCTTTCCACAGGGAAAGAAAATGGGCTTGCTCAATGAGCTGTAAATATATTAAAATATGAATTATGAAATGATTAATGTGAGAGGTCCAAACTTTGCTAACTAAATTTCTAAACTACATTCTATCTACTGAGACTCTCTTTGATCATAATGCTAGTTTGATTCATCACTAAACTGCCTTCTATCTAATTTTCTTTGCAGGAACTGGTACTTAATATATCTCAGAGGGAAAGATTTATGAGTAAAAATCCTAAGAGTAAAAATATTTAAAAATCACTTTCAAAATGTGTTAAACAGGACAAATTTCATTCTGTATAAGCCTGTGTAACTATGTATATTGAGTCCGACAGAATCTAGTCTTTGCCTGGTGTTATATTTAAAGAAACACAACTCAACAATTAAAAGTAAGTAGAATATTCCAGTGTTAGCAATCATATGCCTCTTGATCAACAGCAGAGTAGATTCAATTCATCACCCATGTTTCTTTCAGTCTGTGAGTCTCTCACGCTCTGCAACCATCCTTCCAGCTGAATCAGATGTCCTCCCCGACACCTATCCAGTAGCCTGTTTTATTTTAATCCCTTCTCTCCTTCCTTCTAGAATCCATTTTCTTCCCCCGATATTTCCTTCTTCAAAGGTTTTACTGCAATGCACCATAAAGGGAAGAGCCTTATCACCTTCATCCCCACCGCTCTTGTCCAGGCCACCATCACTTCTCGCCCAAATATCTACATCAACATCTGAACAGTCTCCTCGCTTCCACCCCAGTCCCTTTCAAAAACCAGATGATCCCTTAAAAATATACACCAGTCTCGCCTGTCCCCCAGCTTTGAGTACTCACTTGTTTACTATCTGTTTCTCCTAATAGATGGTGCTCTTTAATGAAGGGGAATCTTGCCTGTTTCTGGGTTGTATCCCCAGGGAGGAGAGCATTGATGATTGGTACATGAAAGGCACCCCTGGTTTTTTGAATGAAAAACTGAGCTGTTGAACAAACTTCTTGCTTGCTTTTATGCATTTATTTATCTGTTTTTGGCTGTGCTGGATTTTCATTACTGCGTGGGCTTTCCTCTAGTTTTAGCTTCCCTCTAGGTGTGGGCGAGGGCTTCTCATTGTGGTGGCTTCTCTTGGGAGCACAGGCTCCAGGGCGCACGGGCTTCAGTAGCTGTCTAGGCTCAGTGGTGGTGGCTCCCGGGCTTGAGAGCACAGCTCAGCAGTTGTGGCTCAGGGGCTTAGTCGCTGCGCAGCATGTGGGATCATCCCAGAGCAGAGATCGAACCTGGGTCTCCTGCAATGGCAGGAAGATTCTTTACCTTTGAGCCACCAGGAAAGCCCCCATCCTTCTTTTGTAAATACTGTTTCTTCTGTAGAAGATGCCCTCTGTAAGAACTGGCAAAATTTCAGCTTCACGTTACAGAAAAGATAGCATGCTTTATTTCACATAAACAAGTAGCTTACATACATTTTGAGCATGGCCAATGCGATACCAATAAGGCTTCACAGATAGTGAGGTGAACAAATCCTATACTCAAGGAAAACAAATGCTATGTCTCTTCTACCTCCCTACTGCTACCCACAATGCCACAATTCATATGAAAGTGAAAGTCGCTCAGTCCTGTCTGACTCTTTGCGACCCCATGGACTATACAGTCCATGGAATTCTCTAGGCCCCAGAATACTGGAGTGGGTAGCCTTTCCCTTCTCCAGGGGATCTTCCCAACCCAGGTCTCCAGGATTGCAGGTGGGTTGTTTACCAGCTGAACCACAAGGGAAGCCCAAGAATACGTGAATGGGTAGCCTGTCCCTTCTCCAGCAGATCTTCCTGACCTAAGAATCGAACTGGGATGTCCTGCATTGCAGGCAGATTCTTTACCAACTGAGCTATCAAGAAAGCCTATATATATACAATTTTTTTTTTCTTAGTGGTTTCCTCTTAATAATGGGGAGATTAAGAAGAAAGAAGCGACTTAAACAATAAGGAAGTTAATATGTTTCCATTATTGGAAATACAGAGGTAGCCACATTCTAGCAACAGGATGATGTTGTTGAGTTTGAAGGTGCTTTTTATGTCTCTGTCTGACATCTGGTATTGTGTGTGGACACCTCCTGTGCCCTGTCTCATATCCTCTCAGTCTACCTTCCATCCAGCCTTGGATGCAAGAGTCAGCTCTACTCAAGTGTTTTGGCACCTTGCCTCAGCTACACAGTATATTTTTTACTTTCTGCCCCAGGGGTTTTCTGATACTAGATATGGGATTCTTCTGGGAACCTGCTCATCCAACTCGACGACCAATGAATGATTCAGTCACAGGATCATCAGTTCTTTCGTGAAGTCTCTGTGAGGCAGCTAAACCAACTGGAGCACCAGCTGATGCTTCCACATAAACAAATGTGCAAATATGAAATTTACATTCAGCGCTCCAACCTTTGATCAATGAGAGATGAATATGCCAGATAAACACCTTAGAACATCTAAGTGGCCTGGAATAGTGCTTGGCACATAGTAGGTACTCAATAATATTGGCCTATTATCAATATGGTTGAATACAGTGTATATATGCATACACATATATTAATATATTTAACAACACATTTTATCTTTATACATCTGTTCTTGGGTTTCACTTGCAGTCATCTCTGTGTTTCTAGAGCTTGAAGTGAGTAAAGATCTGTTGAATGAATGAATGAATGAACAAATAGTACAGAGAATATATGCTATATAAATATCTAGAGGGGAGGGACTACTATGGGAAGCTAGGCGAGGAAGTAAGGTTGTCTGGGCAGGTTCATTGGAAGAAGTGGAATCTCAGCAGGTACTTGAAGGATAAATTAGGATTTTATAGGGTTGAGGATCAGAAACAATATTAGTATGAGGAGCTGTGTGTGTAATGATACAGAAGAGAAAACAAATACAAAATATTCAAGGGAGCAGACCGATTTGGGTGGAATGGGAAGTGTGGGGACAGGCATGAGGAGGAATAAGACAGGACAGCTAGGGTGGAACTAAAATTATTCCTATAGGAGAGTGATTTTATGGAAGAATCCAGGTTTTGGAATTTTACTGTAATTTAACTCTTAACCCTTTTGCTCATTGGTTGTGTGGCCTTCAAGGTATTACCTGACCACTTTAAGCTTTTAAAAACAAATTTAGCACATGAAAATAAAGTGCATAACTTGCAGTGTTTTGGGGAAAATTAGCAAAAATATATATAGAATGGCTTTCAAATGGTAATATGTGATAAAAGCAGCTGTTAAATCGATTGTTATTCTGGCAGGTAATGTTAAAGGCCTTTTTTTTTTTTTTTTTTAAACACAGGAAGAGTGTCTTAACATCATTTGATGGTAATATAATTGAACCATCAAAATTTACAGAGTGATAAAACCCAGGAAATGAACCAGCAAGTCTGCCAGACGCGTCCAGTGCATGGAAATCACTGTCTTCTCTGGTTGACTGGGAAGCAGCAGAAGGTAATGGGAATATTTAAAATCCTGTGATGGGATTTTGTGGGTTCCTTTTTTCCTCATTTAGATTTAGTTTTAAAATTCTGCTTTTAAGCAGACAACTGCTTCCTTTAAAATGGAATCGTTTGGTTTTTCTGCAGTATCAGGTGATACTTTCCTTCTTGAGAGCCAACAGTCAAATCTTTCTCAGTAAGTTCACATACTGAATTTTGCCGTGGTCAAGTCTGGAATTCCTCCCTGCCTGCAGAGCAAGTGGAAGGGATTCTGATTCTTTGCATCTTAAGTTTTTCTACTGATAAAGCTACAGCCAGAAGAGACTTCATCATTATCACATTATTCTTAGGCAAAGGCCCAGAAGGAGTAAACACTGGTTTTGTAAATAAGTTCATTCATATCACTTTTTAAAGATTCTGCATATAGGTGATATCATATGATATTCACTTGTAAGATTTACTTCACTTAGTATGGTCATCTCCAGGTCCATCCACGTTGCTGCAAATGGCATTATTTCATTCTTTCTAATGGCTTGGTAATATTCAATACCATTGTATATACCTACCAGAAACAGACTTAGAGAAAGAATGTATGTTTAGCAGGGGAAGGTGTGGGGGAGGAAGGGCATAGATTGGGAGCTTGTGATTGACATGTACACACTACTATATTTAAAATAAATAACCAACAAGACCTACTGCATAGCACAGGGAACTCTGCTCAATATTCTGTAACAACCTAAATGGTAAAAAAGACTTGAAAAAGAAAAGGTACATGTATATGTATATGGCAGCCCACTCCAGTATTCTTGCCTGGAGAATCCCATGGACAGAGGACACTGGCAGGCTACAGTCCTTGGGGTCGCAAAGAGTTGGACACAACTGAGCAACTAACACTATGTATACCTGGATCATTTTGCTGCATACCTGAAATTAACAAAACATTGTTAATCAACTATCATTTCAGTTCAGTTCAGTCGCTCAGTTGTGTCCAACTCTTTGCGACCCCATGGACTGCAGCACTCCTGGCCTCCCTGTCCATCACCAACTCCTGGAGCTGCTCAAACTCATGTCCGTCGAGTCGGTGATGCCATCCAACCACCTCCTCCTCTGTCGTTCCCTTCTCCTCCCGCCTTCAGTCTTTACCAGCATCGGGGTCTTTTCAAATGAGTCAGTTCATCAAGTGGCTAAAGTATTGGAGTTTTGGTTTCAGCATCAGTCCTTCCCATGAACACTCAGGACTGATCTCCTTTAGGATGGACTGGTTGGATCTCCTTGTAGTCCAAAGTGAAAGTGAAATAGCTCAGCCGTGTCTGACTCTTAGGGACCCCATGGACTGCAGCCCAGGGACTCTCTATACTCCAACATAAAACAGAAATTTAAAAAATTAAGTGAAAAAAAGTAAATATCAGTGCTTTTCAAAATGTGCTGGTTTCCATATTGTAGCTTCGGTTGTGACTCACCCTTTGCAGCCACAAACCATTGGCAGCTCTCGTTTGGTATTCGTTGGCCCTTCCAAAACGCAAATTGACTGTGGATTTTCCCATTTCTACTCTCATTACCTTAACCTTTGCTGTTCTAAGCAAGCAGTTTAGGAGTTCACTGTACTTACTTTCCCAAAGTGAAAGCATAAAATGAAAGTGTTCCCTTAGATGCATTTGTATTCCTGAAGTGAATTGTTGTAATTAACAATAGAATTCTGTGGGAAGAGGACACAGAAATTTGACAGTTGTCCCCCTGTTTCCTGAAAAAAAAAATAGGACCCAAAATGCTTTTCATTAAGTGAGGTTTATCTCTTGAGGCTTGAGGGATAAGAAAAGGTAATTTAGTTTCTACAGAAACATTTTGGTGAGAGATGTGCCTTGAATTTAAAGTAAGTTACAAATCTGACTCGAAACGAATCTCAAAAGAAAATTTTAAAAATGATCTTCACTTCAGGTTTTCAGTTAGAAGTCAGAATTAGCGTTTCTTTACCTATTGAAGAAGGAGATTTCCATTTTTTAGAAGCAGTATATCATCGTGGTTATTGTCACTCCTGGTTTTAGGATGAGATAGCATAGGTTCATCTCCTGATGTCATTACTTACTATTAAGTGATCTTTGGCAAGTTACATAACTTGTCTGAAAAATGTACCTACCTCATAAAACAGTTGTGAGAGTTAAAGAGTTAGCAAATCAATTTCTGCTTTCCAGGAATATTTAATAGGTGGCATGTCATTAATCTTCTGCATCAACTAGAAAAAAAGAATTAATTATAGGAATCATATTTTATTTTTATTATTATTTAAACATGTTTATTAATTTATTTGGTTTCATTGAGGCATGTAGGATCTTTCACTGAGGCATACAGGCTTCCTCTATTTGTGACGCACCGGCTCCAGAACGTGTGGGCTCAGTAGTTGCAGCTTTTGGGCTTAGCTGTCCCATGGAATGTGGGATCTTAGTTCCCCAATGAGGCATCAAACCCAATCCCCTGCACGAGACCACCAAAGAAGTCCCAGAAATCATATTTTAAAAGATATCTGAGAATAGTGGAAACAAAAAGGACTAAATGAACTAACATTCCAAAAAAGAAAGAGCTCTTTCTGTTGTTCAGTTACTAAATCTTATCTGGCTGTTTGCAGCTCCATGGACTGTAGCATGCCAGGCTTCCCTGACCTTCACTGTCTCCCGGAGTTTGCTCAGACTCATATCCACTGAGTTGATGATGCCATCCAACTATCTCATCTTCTGTCACCTGGCTGCCCTCAGTCTTTCCTAGCATCAGGGTCTTTTCCAGTGAATCAGCTCTTTGCATCAGGTGGCCAAAGTTTTGGAGCTTCAGCTTCAGTGTCAGTCCTTCCAATGATCTCTTGCTAGGTGGGCTGATTTTACTCTTTTCTTCCTTATGGAGGTTTGCTGAGTCCAGGCATGAGCTGAGGATCAGGTGAAGGGGCTCTACTACGGGAAGACAAACCGGCAGAGCTTTAGAGCATTTAGATCACCATATGGCTTTATGCCTGTTTAAAATGTACAGAAGCCCCAGATGTACAGTTCGCCTGGTGGGATCTTTCCTGAATGCTGAGTGGGGCCGCGGTGTAAGAAGCTAGGTGTTGAATTGGAGAGGCAGAGTGAGATATTTTGCAGTCTCCCAGTGCAGATGAGTAAAATCCTCCCTGAGGCAATGTCCTGCAATAAACACATGACCGCTGTCCTCTTTAAGACGTACGAAAACAGAGGTGAAATTAGCCTAAGCAGAGCTAATATCCAGTTCCTTGGAAGCTTATTTTTGAATGGACTGAGGTGAGTAACCCCTCATAACCCCTCATCTTATCTGTATAACAGAGGGCAAGGTAAACGATCTCTAAGAAGCAACAATCATTTCAGTTTTCAATACTTCCTTTACACACAATATCTGACATACAAATTAAAAAAAAAAGGATACATGCAAAGAGACGAGAAAAATTTTACTAATAGTCAACAGAAAAGATAATAAACTAGACTAAATTATTCCTATATTGAAGTTAGTAGATTTTATTACAAATGTGTTAAAGAACATAGAAAGATGGAGCAAAGTCTATGTCAGTTAATCAAGTAGCCATTGGAAAAAATGTGATATCTTAAAAACTCATTGGATGGGGGTTTAATAGCAAATTGTTCATCGGTTCAGTTCAGTCGCTCAGTCGTGTCCCACTCTTTGTGATCCCATGAACTGCACCCCACCAGGCCTCCCTGTCCATCACCAACTCCTGGAGTTTACCCAAACTCATATCCATCGAGTCAGTGATGCCATCCAGCCATCTCATCCCCTGTCGTCCTCTTCTCCTCCTGCCCCGGATCCCTCCCAGTATCAGAGTCTTTTCCAATGAGTCAACCCTTCACATGAGGTGGCCAAAGTACTAGAATTTCAGCTTCAACATCAGTCCTTCCAATGAACACCCAGGGCTGATCTCCTTTAGGATGGACTGGTTGGATCTCCTTGCAGTCCAAGGAACTCACAAGAGCCTTCTCCACACCACAGTTCAAAAGCATCAATTATTCCACGCTCAGCTTTCTTCACAGCAGAAAGCAAATTTAGTGAACCTAAAGAAAGGTCAGTAGAAAACTCTGGAGCTAAAGTACAAAGAAGGTGAAAAGGGAACAGGAAGAATGGAGCATAAGACATGAGGGATAATAGCAAAACCACTTAACCATGTGTAATGCGTGTGCTCTCTCAAGCAAGAGTATAGGAGAGAGAAAACTGGGCAGAAACAACATCTGAAAAGACAGTCTGAGAATTTTCTAAAACTAGTAAACAACATTAACCCACAAATTCAAGATGCTCAATATCAGAAAAAAATAAAGAAAATCATGTTGTTGTTCAGTCACTCAGTTATGTCCGATTCTCCATGGACTGAAGCTTGCCAGGTTTCCCTGTCCTTCACCAACTCCCGGAGCTTGCTCAAACTCATGTCCATCCAGTCGGTGATGCCATCCAACCATCTTTTCCTCTATTGTCCCCTTCTCCTCCTGCCTTCAATCTTTCCCAGCATCAGGGTCTTTTTCCAATGATTTGGTTCTTTGCATCAGGTGACCAAATATTGGCCAAAGAAAATCATACATAGGAAAAGAATAATTAAACTTATGAAAGAAAATATTAAAAGAAGCAAAATTTTGAAAGATTACTTTCAGAGAAGTGAAAATAAGACTAATAGAGTTTTAGACTAAACATACAGCACACATCAAGAAGACAATAGAATGACATCTTAAAAATGATGAAAGAAAAAACTTCCATCTATAAATGATATATATAGTGAAAAGGGACCTTCAAAAATAAGGTCAAATAAACACATTTTTAATTGAAAAAAACCGAAATAATTAGTCTCTAGCAGTCTAGAGAATTAGTCTCTTCCCTACAAAAAATACTAAAAAGACCTATCCAGACTGAAGTAAAGGAACCTCCAATACACAGGAAGGAATGAAGAACTGGGTAAATATATGATAATATATAGAAAAACATTGACTGTAAAAGAACAGTAATAACAATATCTTGTGGGTTGTGGGGTTTGGTATATATATATATGCATGCTAAGTTGCTTCCGTCATGTCTGACTGCGTGACCCCATTGACTGGAGCCCACCAGCTCCTCAGTGCATGGGATTCTCCAGGCAAGAATACTAGAGGGGGCTGCCATGAGCTTCTCCAGGGCCTCTTCCTAACCCAGAGATTGAATCTGTGTCTCCTGCACGGTAGGTGGCAGGTGAACTCTTTACCCACTGAGCCATCAGGGGAAAATATACATATTTATATATGAAATTTCTTCAGTCACATCTGTCATCTGTCTCCCCATGATGGGGATGGTGTATGCTAAGACCTGTCAACCCCATTTTATAGCAAGTTTTTTTTTTTTTTTTTTTGCCATGCCACAGCTTGTGGGATCTTAGTTCCCCAATCTGCACCCTTGGCAGTGAACCTGCACCTTTGGCAGTGAACCTGCACCTTTGGCAAAGAAAGCGTGCAGTCCTAACCACTGGACCATCGGGGAATTCTCCACAGCAGGTATTAGAGTGCATCAGACTGACATCTAAGGGTCAGGTGATATAATGAAATTCACTCATGTAGTCTGAGAGGGGTTATTTGAAATATATATGAAGAGAGAGAGAGAGAGAGAGAGATCATTGAATCTGTTCCTGTTTCTGCCTGGTAAATGAATAGCTCAGAAAAATTTCTTGGACAAAGCAGCTGCCCTAACTGAAAAGTAAGAAAAAATTAAGTCTGTTTACTGATCTTTACACTTGAAGTTATGTCATTGTAAATTAAAAAATGTTTAAAATTTTTTATATTAAAAAATATATTTTAGCACAAAGTTAAAAAACAGATAAATGGAGTTGAACTTAGATTTTTGCATTTTTTGGGAAGTGATAAGTGATGTGCTGTACTGTGCTTAGTTGCTCAGTTGTGTCAGACTCTTTGCGACCCCATGGACGGTAGCCCACCAGGCTCCTCTGTCCATGGGATTCTCCAGGCAAGAATACTGGAATGGGTTGCCATGCCCTCCTCCAGGGGATCTTCCCAACCTAGGGACTGAACCTAGGCCTCCCGCATTGCTGGCAGATTCTTTACCATCTGAGTCACCAGGGAAGTGACGAGGTAACTGCAATTAGAGTTGCACTATAGAAATAAAGCATCTTACTAAGATAAAAATACTAAAAGAGAAAACTGAAGTGAATAGAGTATATATAATAATTTAATTAAAGACATTGATTAAGGAAGAAGAAGGTAGGAAGATGATAGACAGACAATGAAAAATGGGACAGAAAACAAATTCCTAAAAGTTTGAAAATTATACTTCAAATAATCCTATGGATCAAGGAAATCACAGTCTACGTTAGGTAATAGTTTAAACTGAATAAAAATGTATATGGAACATATTAAAATTGGTTAGATGTAACCAAATCAGTGTTTAGAGGGAAGTTTATAGGCTATTAAAATTCAATAATCTAAGTTTCTATTTGAAGACAGGCAAGGGGTAGCACAAAAGAAAGGAAAACCATCAACTCACCAAAATCAGGAATGAAAAATGAGACATCACTGCAGCTAAAAATTTTGAAAAATTAAATGAAATGGATAAAGTCCTTGAAAAGTAATAGTTTAACAAAGCTGAGAGAAGAAGAAATAGAAAATCTGAGTAGTCACATGGCTAATAAAATAACTGAACTTGTAATAAAAAACCTTCTCACAATAAAAACTTTAGGCTCTAATAGTTTCACTGATGACTTTCCCCCAATGTTTAAGAAAGAATACACAGTCTACGCAAACTATTCCAGATAAAAGAAATGAGAAAAACTTTTCAGCTTGTTTATGAGGCCAGCACAGCCTTGCTGTAAAAGCTTGACAGAGACATTATAAAGGCAGAATTCTAAGTTAATATCCCTCATGAACATAGAATATTTTATATAAAAATATTAAAATATCAAATCAAATCCAGTTATATATAAAATATGACATCATGGAGTATATTTGAGGAATATAAAGGGGGTTTAACATTCAAAAGTCAATGAATGGAATTACCCATATGAGTTGAATAAAAGAGTAAAACTATGGATATCTCAATGGAGGCAAAAAACTTTTGACAAAATTATACATATTTATTATGAATAGTTCTTTCATCTGATAGAGTTTTTAACAATGGCTAATATCATACTTATGCAGAAGGCAATGGCACCCCACTCCAGTACTCTTGCCTGGAAAATCCCAAGGACAGAGGAGCCTGGTAGGACCCCTGTAGTCCATGGGGTCGATAACAGTTGGACACGACTGAGTGACTTCCCTTTCACTTTCCACTTTCATGCATTGGAGAAGGAAATGGCAACCCACTCCAGTGTTCTTGCCTGGAGAATCCCAGGAACAGAGGAGCCTGGTGGGCTGCACAGAGTTGGACACGACTGAAGCGACTTAGCAGAATATCATACTTAAGGGTAAAATATGCTTTTTTTATGAAATTAAGAATAAGATAAGGCTCTTCATTATCACTTTTATAATTAAAATATGTAATAGTATGAAGACTTTCCCCCTGAATATGAATAAAACCAGATATCCAGTACCACCACTTTGTTTTTGAAAAACCTTTAATTTTATATTGGAGTATAGCCAGTTAACAATGTTGTGATAGTTTCAGGTGGACAGCAAAGGGACTCAGCCACACATAACCATGGATCCATTCTCCCCCAAGCACCGCTTCTATGGAGGCTGCCACATAGCATTGAGCAGAGTTCCCTGTGTTACACAGGAGGCCCTTGTTGGTTATCCATTTTAAATATAGCAGCCTCAGTTCAGCTCAGTTCAGTCGCTCCGTCGGGGCCGACTCTTTGTGACCCCATGAATCGCAGGACCCCAGGCCTCCCTGTCTATCACCAACTCCCGGAGTTCACTCAGACTCACGTCCATCGAGTCAGTGATGCCATCCAGCCATCTCATCCTCTGTAGTCCCCTTCTCCTCCTGACCCCAATCTCTCCCAGCATCAGAGTCTTTCCCAGTGAGTCAACTCTTCACATGAGGTGGCCAAAGTACTGGAGTTTCAGCTTCAGCATCATTCCCTCCAAAGAAATCCCAGGGCTGATCTCCTTCAGAATGGACTGGTTGGATCTGTAGCAGCCTCAGTACCACTTCAATTCATTGTTGTCTGAGAGGTCTTAACCAGAGTCGTCAAGCAAGAAGAAGTTTAGATACCAGATATAAGCATTGATGGACTTCCCTCGTGGTCCAATGGTAAAGAATCCGCCTGCCAATCCAGGAAACACAGGTTCGATCCCTGGTCGGGGAAGATCCCCTGGAATAGGAAATGGCAACCCATTCCAGTATTCTTGCCTGGAAAATTCCATGCACAGCGGAACCTGGCGAGCTGTACCCATGCGGTCGCAAAGAGTCCACACGACCGAGCAGGCACGCACTATCCGAAGATTCCCCTTCCCAGGAATTCAAGTCTACCCTCCAAAGTGTCTTAGTTTGGGGCTGGTGAAAGGGAGTGTGGAGTGCATAGCGCATAGCGCCCCCTGGTGCCGGGCGCGGTGGAGAGCGCGAAAGAGATGCCAGTCATCAGTAGGGGATGAAACTCGAAACTAGAGGAATAAGAAGTTTAGGGTGTATTGCTCTGCAAATCCAGAGAGCCTGGGTCCCCAGCTGGGTTCCCTGCCCATCAAGTTATCCCAAACACGCCGTCTTGAATCAGAAGGGGATTTAGAAGCGAGAAGTGGCCGCCGCCAATGCCTTTAATGCCCAGGCCGGGAAGAAAGCGGGTTAGGATCTGATCCCGCTGAGTAGAGGACCCAGGAGCCTCCCGCCCTGGGTGCTCGGTGTGGCGGGGGCGCGCTGCGCGCTGCGGCGGCGCGGGCGCCGTGATGCAGGTGTGACACTCGCGGACTCCTGCCTCCGCCGGGATCGCCCCAGCACCGCGTTCTCCCGAGCAGCCGGCCGGGCCACCCGGACGGACCCCGCTCCGTCCGCACCCGGAGGCGGCCGCGTGCGGATTTCCCACCCAGGTAGGGGACGGCATTGCTCGCTCCGGTGCATGCAGACTCGGCCGGGGGCGCGGAGCCCGCGCGACCCTCGGGGTTCCCAGGCTCGCCTGCCTGGGCTGAAACGTACACGCTGCTACCTCTGAATGTTGTTTATAGTAAATGGCACAAAAGACAGGGGAGAGTCTTGGAAAGCTGGCGCAGAAAAGCAAGCACTTGCCTGCTACGCGGGGTTGCGCGCCTCTTTGAAGCGGGCATCCCCAAGGGCTGTTTTTAAATCCTGTTTGAACTGTTAGCGCCATACATAGTTTTGCAACTTGGGCTATTGACGTTGATAACTCCCTTTCCATAAGCTTCCTAGTCACCCCTTTTAGTTTCAGTTCTTTGCAATTAGATGGATGTGTGTGTGTGTGTGTGTGTGTGTGTGTGTGTGGTGAATGATGTTGTTGTTGGTTTGCTCTTAAAGGACAGATCGAAACCAGGCTTTCACCTGGTACCTCTGGGTTGGTGTTTGTGAGTGTGTATTTGTGTATGTGGAGGGCGCCCTCCGCGGGTGTGGGAGCCGTTTCTTAGGGACGCGGAGAGGATTTGTTTATAGATGGATTTTAGCGCAAGGAAAAGAACATGATTTGTTCTGCAGGGATGGGTGAGCCGGTGCGTTTAGCCAGGGAGGAGCGAGGCACTGCCGTTTCCTCCGCAGACGGGTGTTAGATATATCTGCTGTCCAGGGTTCAGCCCGGCTGCTGAAACACGATCCTTAAACCAGAAATCACAGATGCAGACTAACTCCTTTTAAAGGTAACTTAACCTCGGTGTCTGGGGCTCTGGTAAGAACAGACCGGTAGGGTGGGGTGGGGTGCGTGCTCATTTTTAAAAAAGCTTGTTCAGAAGCAAATGTGGGTGGTTTTGAGGTTCAGGGAGTGGCAGGTGAAGGATGGGAAGTAGATACCTACAGGGGATAATCAGACATCCTAGCCAGCTCAGTGAGCCTTCTGGTCTACCCTGGTCTCTTCTGTTTCTGCTTCTTGCCCTTTCCAGAGGAGGTCACTTACCCTGCTTGCTCCAGTGGGTGCAGCAAGCACAGCACAGGCTCGCTCTGCATCTTTCCTGAGTCAGCAAATACTGGTCGAGCACCTAGTATGTGTCAGAGGCTGGATTAACCCTGGGGGGCGCAGAGGGGATGAAAACAAAGTCCATTTCCCCAGAAGCTCACATCTGGTGGAGAAGAAACACATGTAATAATGAGGTGTGATAAGTTCAGCAATGTAGATGTGGAGAGAATGGTGGGAGCAGGAAGAGAGGAATTAATGTGGCAGTGATTTTTTTTTTTAAACTTAAGCGCTCCTAGGTGAGACATTACATGAATTTTAGTAGAAACGGGGTCCCTGTCTTGGTCCTTTGGTCTGTGAGTAACCCCCATCAGTCTCCCCGTCATCGGTATCAAGGCTGCTGTATGTGCAGAGCTCTGTAAGTTACAGCAGGGTTGGCATTAGCAGTATGTGACCAGATACCAGTAACGCAGACACAGGATGACAACCAAGAGAAGAGAGGGTCCAGTGCAGGACGTCAGGCTTTTTGTTTCTTTGATGGATGGTTTCCCCAAGTTCTAGGACCAGGAAGGTTTGGGAGCAGTACATCACAAAGGCAAGGATTCTGGATAGTTCTGAGGGATTCTCAGAGCAGATGAACGTCTGTCTTCATCTCTTTTGGGTCCCTGACCTGTCTGTGCTTGCCCCAGCTCAGTTCAAAAGGAAAGCTCTGAACGTGGATGTCTCTAAATGGATGGAATAAAGGAAATCTAAATCTATTCCAACCAACGTGCTCTGGGAAATAAAAATCCAATCTGACGGATTTTTTTTTCCCGGACAAAATCTATGGTGGGTGATAGAAAAATGGTAGAATGAAGAACTCTTGTGTTGTACATGTTGCCAGAGATACGTCTTACATGTGTCTTGTAACCGAAACCATCACTAAGGTATTTACAAAGCAGATTGGCACACTTCAAGGACTGTGGGTTTTGATACTCAAACAGACCTAGGTAAGTGTCTTATGCAGGTTTCTTAGCCTCGCTTTGGGTTCTTGTGCTGTAAAATGGAGATAACAGTGGAATTCTTATAATATAATTACATCATAAGTGCTTAAAAATGTGTTTATTGGGAAATGATCATCATATATAAATTGCTTGACACAAAGTAGGTGCTTAAGAAATGGCAGTTCATTGGCTGAGTACTGTGCCAGGAATTGCTCTGTGTGGAGGGTACGGACTGAATTAAATCAAGTCCCTCAAGGAGCTTACCTTGTGTGTGTGCGTGTGTATGTAAGGTAATGGACAAATAAGTAACAAGATAATGATGCATTGTAGTGGAGAGAAATAAAGCAGAGTGAGAGGAATGGGGAGTCTTGCCAGAGGGCGGGGTGAGGATTGTTATTGTTTAAAATAGCTTGGTCAGGGAAGGCTTTGCTGATGAGTGACATTTGACTGGACCCCTGGGGAAATGAAGAGCGGGCCAGGCAGATGTCTGAGGAGGAGCATTCCGGGCAGTGTAGCAGCACCCGCAAAACCCTGAAGCAGGAGGAAGGTGTGTTCCTAAGGAAACCCAGAGAGGAGTCCAGTGAGGCTGCAGGTGAGTGAGCGAGGCAGAGCAGTAGGGTTTGAGGTCAGAGGGGCAAGCCGGCAGGGTCACTGGGGTATTGCCTCTCATGATTTCTATTTGTTGCTAAGATTAATATCCTGAGCACTTGAGGAAGGAATTGGCTGACATCTTACACTCGATGTTTAGAAGAAGGCTGGCTGGGAGACATAGGTTCCTAGGTCACTCAGCCTGAGCAAATGCAGCCAGCAGAGGCATACATCTTTCCAAGGTGACGAGAAGCTCAGTGCAAAACAGTGTTCAGCAACCTTTCATCCAGATCAAGGACTGTTTTAGGGCTTCTTTTGAGCCTTTACCCTGCAATGAAAGAAAGGGCCACCTTTAGCGAATAGTCCTGCAGGTATTGTCCTTGCTAGTTTTTAGTCTGTATTCTTTGAGGATGAAAGTAGTTTCTATGGCTATGGAAAGATGTTAGAATCAACTGGAAATACATTGACTGTTGGTGTACCATGGCATGCATGTACATGATATTGTATGGTGCACTTATCTGAGACTTCCATCTTGTAGGCTGAATACGACGAAGACCACAGTTTGCTGCTCCACCCCTCTGGGACATCGTTCCTCTAAAGCAGGGGCCCCCTACCTCTGGGATCTAATGCCTGATGATCTGAGATGGAGCTGATGTAATAGTAATAGGAATAAAGTACGCAATGAATGTAATGCGCTTGAATCACCCTGAAACTGTCTCCCCTGCCAGGTCCATGGAAAAATTGTCTTCCACAAAACTGGTCCCTGGTGCCAAAAAGACCGGGGACTGTTGCTCTAAAGAGCATGGTTTTGGCAGACTTATTGTTACCAAAGGGGAGAGTGTGAGGGGAGGGAGGACAGATAAATTAGGAGTTTGGGATTAAAATACACACATTGGGCTTCCAGGTGGCACTAATGGTAAAGAATCCGTCTGCAAGGCAGGAGATGCAGGAGAACGGGTTCTATCCCTGAGTTGGGGAGATCCCTTGGAGGAGGGCACAGCACTCCACTCCAGTATTCTTGCCTGGAGAATCCCATGGGCAAAGGAGCCTGGTGTGCTGCAGTCCATGGGGCTGCAAAGAGGCGGACGTGACTGAGCAACTGAGCCCCCACACACACTATTACATATCAAATAGGTTAACTCCAAGGACCTATTGCATAGCACAGGGAACTGCATTCAGTATCTTCTAATAACCTATAATGCAACAGAATCTGAAAAAGAACATATACACATATTTATATATTATATGTGTCTGATAGAGTCACTTTTCTGTACACTTGAAATCAACTGGACCCAATTAAAAAAAAATAAAGAGCATGGTTTTGGGGATTTGAGAGCTTCCCCCCATGGCTGACCCTAGCGCTGTAGGACTATTGCTGTGTGTTTCATGGATACAAATGGAGTTGGATGCCTGAGAAGCTAGTCAAGTTTCTAAGAAAGAGGATTTGACAAGGTTGGGTCCTGGCTGGGTGGCTAGTTGGGTGTCCCCCAAGTCACCCCTTTAGAAGGTGACTTTCACCTGTGGATTTTTTTCCATCCGAGGTCTTGCTGCCTGAGAAAGCCACTCTGTCCCTCTGGGCTACATCGCAGTGACCTTGCTCACTCCAGACTGTGAATTTGCAGTGGCTGGGACCCTGTGTGGTGTCGCGGGATGTCTTCTTCTTGCAGATCTCCTTGGTGACAACACATCACAAGGAGAAGCTTTCCTGATGAACACATATTCAGAGCAGAGCAGCTGAGATGCCTCCCCTGGGGGCTGATCACATACATTAGGGCTGATCTTACCAAGGGGACTATAGGACAAATCTCTCCACAACTTAGCGGCTTAAGACAGCAACCATTTCTCATTTTCTCATGTCTACGGGCTGGCCAGGCAGTTCTTTAGGTCTGAGTTGGGCTTGATTCATCCCAGCTGGGTTTGTTCATATGATTTTTGTCTGCTGTTGGAGTGGCTGAGAGCTGGCTGCTTGAGGGTGGCCTTACTTGGGGGAACTTGGCTCTGCTCCGGGTAGTACCACATTTTCCAACAGCCTAGCCCAACATGTTCACATAGTATCCTTGGTATCCAAGGGAGAGTGGAATCTTGCCTGACCTCTTGAGGTCTAAGCTTACGCTTGGCACACTGTTGTTTCATCTTTGTCTATTGACAAAAGTAAGTCACAAGGCCAGCCCAGAGTGAAGGTGTAGAGAGTCTGCCTGCAATGCAGGAGATCAGGGTTCGATCCCTGGGTCAGGAAGATCCCCTGGAGAAGGGAATGGATACCCACTCCAGTATGCTTGCCTGGAGAATCCCATGGACAGAGGAGCCTGGAGGACTGCAGTCCATGGGGTTGCAAAGGGTTGGACATGACTGTGACTGACACTTTCTCTTCAACTCACAAGGTCAGCCCAGAGTGAAGGTGTAGGGACTAGAATACACTTTAAAAATTATTTACTCATTTGGCTGTGCCAGGTCTTAGATACAGCACGTGGGATATTTGACCTTTTGTTGTTGCATGTAGGGTCTAGTTGCCTGACCAGGGATGGAACCTGGGCCCCCTGCATTGGGAGTGCAGAGTCTTAGCTGCTGAACCACCAGGGAAGTCCCTGGAGTACACAGCTACGAAGGTACGCTGCAAAGAGCATGGATATGGAGGGAGGAGGGAACTGGACTGTCTTTTCATTCAGTCTGCCGTAGGGACATTAATATTTAAAGCCCCCTTGACTAAGGCTCCTTTTTTCCCAAATTCTGCTTGAATGGACAGTGCCTGAAACTTGCCCTTTTATTTTTCTCTGTTGTTCTGTTTCCATGGCTGATCAGCCTCAGACATATGAATCTTTAGATAGCCATTCATCCACCAAATATTCCCTGAGTGCTCCTTACATGCCAGGCATGGGCTTCCCAGGTGCCACAGTGGTAAAGAACCTGCCTGCCAATGCAGGATGCACAAGAGACGCAGGTTCAATCCCTGGGTTGGGAAGATCCCCTGGAGGAGGAAATGGCAACCCATTCCAGTATTCTGTGCCTAGAAAATCCCATGGACAGAGGAGCCTGGCGGGCTACAGTCTATGGAGTCCCAAAGAGTCAGACATGACTGAGCGACTGAGCGCCCACACAAACATGTGGCAAGGTGGCAAGGTCCATCCTCATGATGCGTTCATCCTAGCTGGGGAGATGGCATGTAAATAAGTAAATATGCATTATGTGATGAGAGGGCATCAAGTAGGGACAGCAGGATGAGGAGTGCCTGGTTGGGTGGATGAGGAGCAGGGAGGAAGGGCTGGGAGTGCTCAGGGTGACATGAAGGAAGAGAGTCAGCCAGATGGATGTTTGGGGAAGGACCCTTCTAGGCAGGGAAAGCGACAAGTGTGAAGGCCCTGAGGAAACAGTGTCCTGGTGTGTCCTGGGAATAGAAAGGGTGTTCGTGTAGAGTGAATGAGGATGGAGAAGTTGAGATCAGACGAACTACTGAGAGCTGGGTAGTACAAGGTTATCTAGGGCCTTGTGTAGACTGTGGCTTTTACTCTGAGTGTAATGGGAAGCCAGTGGAGAATTTTGAGCACTCGCTGACATTATCTGATTTAAGCTTTACAATGATTACCTGAGCTTTAGACCTTAGAATAGACTTTTGGGGTTAAGGGTGAAAACAGGGAGATAAAGTCAGGAGGCTATTGCAATGATCCAGGCAGGAGATGATGGTGGTTTGGACCAGGGTAGTTAGTGGTGATGGTGAAAAGTCATCAAATTACAGATATGTTGCTCTAGGGATTCAAGGATGACTCTACATATTTTGACTTGAGCAACTAGAAAGAGTGGCCCTTTACTGAAATGGAGAAGGAAGAGTAGTGGGGTTTAACTGAACATCCAATGGGAGATGTTAATTTGATAGTTACACGTGTGGGTCTACAGTTGAAGGAAGAGGTCCTAGAAGGAGATACAAGCTTGAGTATCGTTCGCATTCTTCATTTGTCCCTTCAGTGAGCCCAGTCCCTGCTGTACCACCAGTGCCCTGCATATTGCTTGGCACATAGTCTGTGCTCAGTGAGTATTTACTGAATGAGTGAATGGAGTCATTCAATCACTGGTGGTGACTGCGGATCTTTGTTTCAGTGGGTCTTGAAGTGTAACTCCCTGAAGTTATTCTTTTTCTTTTCAAGGTCTCATGAGAGCCTTTTTGTGGATCCCAGGGACTAAAAACAGACTTTAAATGTGAAGGCTCCAATTGCTTATGTCTTATAGAAAACAATATGTGATGACAAGTAAGAAGGAGAAACAAGTGGGAACCAAAAAATAGCTCATACTTTCAAAAAAGGAGACAAAATCCTGCAGGAGAGGAGGTTGAAATTCAGAGGTGTGATGTTCTTGGGTTATTATTGTCCTCCTCTTAATTTAAGATTAAGCAGAAGCAGGAAAGGATCTTGAAAAAGGAAGATGTTTATTTAAATCGATTTTGTGCCAAGTGAAAGAGTGTCACCAGCTTGCTTGAAAAATCCCACATCTACAGCATCTTGTGTAATCTGTTCCTGTTTATAAAAGGAGAGAAATCAGCAATAGTCTTATAGGAAAAGGGGAGGAACAGTTATGGGGTTTAATTGGCGTGACTTTAATTGGAATGACTTCAATCTCAGGCTCCAGGTGCTGACCATTTCCTCCCCGTGGTGTGGCTGAATATGTGTGAGTGTGAGTTTTGTTTGCAGTGATATTAGAGGGGGTGGGAGTGAGGAAAAGAGTAGGTCCTGCAATGGCAAATGGTTTCCTGTGTGTGTGTGTGTGAGTGAGTGAGAGAGGGAGAGAGAGAGACAGAGAGAGAAAGAGAGAAAGAAAGACAGAGATCGAGACAGAGACAGAGAGAGAAGGAAAGGGACAACAGTGGGAGAAAAAGAACTAGAGCTGAGAAGAAAATATGAGAAACGGATATCAAGTTGGCCTCCGTTTGTACATGTGGATACCAAGCTTGACCATGTTGGAGACTGGATGGAGCGGTGGGATTTGGAATCAAACAAAACTTGGTTTGGACTCAGTCTTCCTTACTTTCTAGCTGTGTAAACTGTAGCAAGTTATTTAATTTCCCTGAGCCCTGGTTCCTTCAGTTATAACATGGTGATGGTGATGATGACGGTCGGTGGTGGTGATGAAAGTGATGATGGAAGTAGGAAGTATACCTAAGTGGTCTGCAGTTTCTTTCATGCTCCTGTTCTTGGAAATATGTTGGTCTAAATACTAATTAAAGAATTACTGAGTGCACGCATAGTCATCAGTTGTGTCCGACTCTTTGTGACCTCATGGACTGCAGCCCTCCAGGCTCATCTGTCCATGGGATTCTCCAGGCAGGAGTACTGGAGTGGGTTGCCATTTCCCCCTCCACACAATCTCCCGACCCAGGGATCAAACCCATGTCTTCTGTGGCTCCTGCATCGCAGGTGGATTCCTTACCTGCTGATCCATCGGGGCTTCCGAAAGGATCACTACATCTAATGAAAGAACTGGAAATTCTAAGTGTAGAGAGAGTTTAGAACCTGTCATCTAATGTTTCCGGTTCTGATGAGATTATTTGCATGAGGCGCCCATGGTGTTCAAAATGAGACAGGTGGATTAATAATAGACTTATGAGCTAGAGATTTCTGAGCTGCCTCAAAGGGAAACCAATCTTCCATTCGCTACAATAGGCCAACCCCCCAACTCAGCTCTGCACTGTCTCATACTTTGTTAGAATTCCTCAATCAAAGTTTTTGAGTCACTTGGATTATGGAGGTGCAGAAACTCTCCATCAGATGCCTCTGGGTTTTGCTCCCATAAAATCTGCCCCATGATGGTTTCTGCTGGGAAATCTGCTGTTTTCCCTGCTCTAGGTACATAGTAGGCACACAGTATGAGTCTATTTGATTCATGAATGAATAAATGCTGTGCTTGCTCGGTTGGCTGAGCCTTCTTGGCTTTTCCTCTTTGACCTGGACCAGACGCGACGATGTGAGAGACAGTGCCGAGTTTGCAGCATCTCATAAGTATTCAGCAGCTAAGGGTTTCCCAGGTGGCGGTAGTGGTAAGGAATCCGCCTGCCAGTGTAGGAAACTTGAAAGATGTGGGTTCAGTCCCTGGGTTGGGGTCGGGAGGATCCCCTGGAGGAAGGCATGGTAACCTACTCCAATATTCTTGTCTGGAGGATCCCATGGACAGAGGAGCCTGGCGGGCTACAGTCCATGGAGTTGCAGAGTCAGACACAACTGAGAATTAAATTGAACTCTTAGGAGCTGGAACATATAGGCCATGTCTTCACTTCCATTCCCACTTTATAGACGGGAAACCTGAGGTCCAGAGTGAGGAAATCACAGATGAAGGTACTCTTGGACAAGTGGTGGAACAACCTCATTTCTTTGTCTTCCCGTTCTATGTAGAGGCAGGAGAAGGTAATTTGGCCAGACTTCTGGGGCCTTCTTGCATCACATATGTCCTGGTCTGGCAGTTGGCTGTTCAAGCTGGGAGCTGGGGACCATTAACTGCTTCATACATCAAACCCAGATGATGCATGTGTTGGCAGGAGCTCTGGCGCCTAAAAGTCACGTAAGCATGGGGGAGATGTGTGCATTTCACACGTGTATTTTCATGGCTCCCCATTACTGAAACCTGCCAATGAACACATGTCCGTCCATCAATACCTCCAAATGTACAAATTTGTTTCAATAAGTATTTCATTGGCAAGTTCCTTTGGCTTTCCTGGTGGCTCGGACAGTAAAGAATCTACCTGCAATGCAGGAGGCCCAGGTTCAATACCTGGGTCTGGAAGATGCCCTGGTAAAGCGAACAGCAGCCCACTCTGTTATTCTTGCCTGGAGAAGTCCCTGGACAGAGGAGCCTGAGGGACTATAGTTCCATCCAGTCAGGAAGAGTCGGACATGACTGAGTGACTTTCACTTTCAGTTTTCATAGGCAGTTTCCTTTTTGGGCCCAGAACAAGTTCAGGACAATGGAAGGACTTAACTTGGACTAGAGGACCTTAGTGTTTCAGAGCTGAACGGACTGTAGGAATCTAAACTCCCTACTAGGCAAAGACAGGAGCTGAGTCTAGAGAAGGAAATGACTTGCTTAAGGTCCTATAGTCAGGGAACACTAGAGAGAGGACCAGAGCCCAAGTCAGGCCTGCAGAAACTAAGTTCGTCTGGTGGTCTGAGAGACCACGATCACAGCAGCGCTATTTACAAGGTATGGAAGCAACCCAAGTGTCCGTCAGCGTTGACTGGATAAAGAGGCTGGGGTACATACATACAATGGAATAGTAGTCAGCCTCAGAAACAAATGCAGTTTTGCCATTCGCAACAACATGGGTGGACTTGGAGGGTATTATGCTTGGAGAAATAAGTCAGCCAGAGAAAGGCAAATACTGTATGGGGTCATTTATATGTGGAATCTAAAAAAGAAAATCAGCTAGTGAATATAACAGAAAAGAAACAGACTCACAGAGAACAGATGAGTGGTCACCAGTGGGGAGAGGGAAGTGGGAAGGGGCCAGAGAGGGGTAGGAGATTAAGAGGTACAAACGACGGGGCATAAAATAAACAAGCCACAAGGGTATGTACTGTGTGGCACAGGGAATATCCAATACTTCATAATAACTGTCAGTGAGGCACAAGCTTTCAAAATTGTGGATCAGTATGTTGTGCTCCTGAAATTTATATAATCTTGTACACTGCCTGTACCTCGGTTAGAAAAATTAAGGAAAAAAAGAGAGCACAGGAAATGAGGCCTGGGTGCCCTTCATACTAAGAAGCCCTCTGCAACATGACGGCTGGTTCCCCCAAGCAGTTGAGAGCCTGGGCGGCCCCCCTGCAGCTTCCTCCGAGAAATCCTCTGGGGGTTTCCCCTGCCGGTGACCCAAGCGCAGGCCCAGGGAGCGGAGCTCCTGGTCTGCCCGCGGCCCCTGCTCTCCTGCCAGGCGCAGGGTCTGACCGTGGACTCTCGCCTGATCGGAGCGCAGCAGATGGTGCTGATCGGAGCCCAGCTGGCACGTGGGCGGCTCTGAGGGAGCAGAAACGGCTTGGCGGGGAGGGGCCTGCGCCAGACCAGAGTCCCGGGCGCCCCCAGGAGAGGGCTAAAGAGGTCACGGCCATGTCAGGAGCTCCTGACCTTGGCACTGGAGGGCTGAAGGGGCTCAGTTCCACTCCTGTGCTCCCCCGCGGCCCGCCCCGCCCCACCAGGATGAGTGATGAAGGCAGCCCACCCACAGTTGCTTAAATGTCTGTGGGTTACAGGCGGCTGCTTTGAGTATTTTTCAGCAAAGCATAAAAATTAAGCTTGAAGGAAAGGGAAGATCTGGGAAAGCAAAGTAAAGGTGGTAGCTTCAAAATTAAAGTGGTAGCACAGGGAACTCTCGCTGGATGTTACCATGTTACGTGGCAGCCTGGATGGGAGGGGAGTGTGGGGGAGGATGGATACATCTGTGCCTATGGCTGGGACCCTTTGCCGTCCACCTGGAACTATTATAACACTGTCAGTTGGTTATGCTCCAATATAAAAGGAAAAGTTAAAAAATGAAAGTAGTAAGAGGATAAGACTACGTGGAGTGATGAAGAGGTCGATCAGAAAGGGTCAGAGCAGAATCTTCCCTGGTGGTCCAGTGGCTAGGAGCCCGAGCTTCTGGAGCCCGGGTTCAGTCCTTGGTCAGAGAACTAGATCACACAAGCTGCAACTGAAAACATCCTGTATGTGGCAACTAAAGCCTGGTGCAGTCAAATAAATAAATAAAAGTAGATATTAAACAAGACAAAAAAGAAACTGTCAGAGCAGCATGGAAACAGGATGGGATGCTGAGCTGAGCTCTCCTCTCCCTCCCCACGATGGGTGACCTTGTCTTCATTTGGGGGTCCCAGCCCATCTCTGGCAGAGAAGCTGTGCCAGGCTCCCCACCTCACATCACGGGGCTGGGGGCCTCCTGTCTCCGCAGTGACCCAGTGGTGGACCAGGTGGAGCTCTCACCGGCCAGGCTATTCCCGTCAGGATCCATCCGTGTCACTGCCAGGTGGATGTCCTGGGGCTCTCAGCCCGTTTTCTCCAGGCCTGTAAGGTCTCTTCTGGCTGGCTTGACCTTCCAATTATTCCTGGATTCTTGAGCTTCTTAGAGAGGGTAGAGAAAGGAAAGAGTCCTGGAGTCAGTCTCTCCTGGGTTCCCGGCCTGGCCTTGCTTCTTACTCAGTTGAGATCTTAGGTGAGTCATTTAGCAATGCTGGGCCTCAGTTTTCCAGTCAGTAAAATGGGAGTGATGATGGTTTTACCTACTCTGTAGAGTCACCGATGGCAGATACTATTAGATGCTGCATCCTCAGTCCAATGACTAGTTGAGGTCCATTTACAGCAGCAGCTGCTGCAGATTGAGCCTGTCACCTCCAGATTTCCTGTGCACACCCCCAGATTCCCTGCAGCCTGCTCAGGGCTCTCATCTGCTCCCTCTGCTCTCACACCGAGAAGACGAGGAAATGCTTCGGAATTGCCCATTTGGGAAACAGAGGGGAAAGCCATGCTGGTCTTATAAGAATCACCTTCAGCATTTGCTCAGCACCTCATATTCCAACAGCAGTGTCCTCACAATAACCCTCAAATAGGCTGCTTATAAATTTATTTTATTCTCTTACAGATAAAGAAATAGAGACAGCAGCGGTTTAATCTTACAGCAAAGTTAACTTTGTACTGAGGACCCACAGGGATGCATTAGATGTGGTTCCTCTAAGAGCTTGTAGTTTGATCATGTGACAATAATGATGATTATGATATATATATGATTTCATTTCATTTCATTCTTCCAATCCCTGTGAAGTGGGATTCACATTTTGTCATGCTGAAGCTCCAGTACTTTGGCCACCTGATGTGAAGAGTTGACTCACTGGAAAAGACTCTGATGCTGGGAGGGATTGGGGGCAGAAGGAGAAGGGGACGACCGAGGACAAAATGGCTGGATGGCATCACAGACTCAATGGACATGCGTCTGAGTGAACTCTGGGAGATGGTGATGGACAGGGAGGCCTGGTGTGCTGCGATTCATGGGGTCGCAAAGAGTCGGACATGACTGAGCAACTGAACTGAACTGAACTGAAACTGAGGTTCAGAGAAGTTAAATAAGATTCCCAAAGGTTATTGTTGTTCAATCTCTCAGTAGTGTCCGACTCTTTGTGACCCCATGGACTGGAGCACACTAGGCTTCCCTGTCCTTCACCATCTCCTGGAATTTGCTCAAACTCATGTCCACTGAGTCGGCGATGCCATCCAACCATCTAATACTTTGTTGTCCACTTCTCCTCCTGCCTTCAATCTTTCCCAGCATCGAGGTCTTTTCTAATAAGTTGGCTCTTCACATCAGGTGGCCAAAGTATTGGAAGTTCAGTTTCAGCATCAGTCCTTCCAGTGAAAATTCAAGGTTGATTTCCATTAGGATTGATGGGTTTGATCTCCGTGCTGTCCAAGAGACTCTAAAGAGTCTTCTCCAACACCACAGTTTGAAAGCATCAATTCTTTGGCACTCAGCCTTCTTTATGGTCCAATTATCACATCCATACATGATTACTGGGAAAACCATAGCTTTGACTATACAGACCTTTGTCGGCAAAGTAATATTAGCATTGGTTGAAGGGGAGAATGGACTCGAATGCAAGGCTGCTTAACCTCAGAACATGTCCTTTGCTGTGTGCTGTGTTCCCTCCCCACCAAGTCCATGAAGGCTGGTTAGGTGCAGCTGCTGCTGCTGCTGCTAAATCGCTTCAGTGGGGCCCGACTCTGTACGACGCTATAGACGGCAGCCCACCAGGCTCCCCTGTCCCTGGGATTCTCCAAGCAAGGACACTGGAGTGGGTTGCCATTTCCTTCTGCAAGGCATGAAAATGAAAAGTGAAAGTGAAGTCGCTCAGTCGTTTCTGACTCTTAGGTGCAGCAATGAGCCTCAGTCCATGACCTTGACTCCAGCCTCTCCTGCTCCTGTTGCTACGACCCACAGGCTCCTAAAAGGAGTTTGCAAATATCTGGTTACTTCCTAGTGGGCTTAAACCAGGAATTGGATCCAACTGGATTCCCAGCCTCTGAAACTATTTTCCTACAAGGTCTTATAAGGACTGCAGTGCCTAGGCTCTGCTGTTGGGAAGCTCATTAATTAATTATGAGACTACAAGGTGAGACGATGATGTCACAGAGATATAAACTGAGTGAATGTTTGTGGGAGCATGGACTATAAGCAATGATTATTGCTGCATAAAGAGAGAAGACCGAGGGCCAGAAACACTATTGGACAGGGTGAAGGGGCATTGCTTAACTGGGCCTTGAAGGATGAGTAGGAGTTTTTCAGGAGGGCACTGGGGAGAATGGTATTCCTGATAGAAGAGATCATTTGAGGAGTAGCCAGACCTCAGAGTGTTCAGCTGATTTTGGAACCACAGGAAAACTGGTGTGGTGAGGTGGTTTTGGCTGGCAGTTGAGGCAGGGTGAAGGGGGTGATGGAAGGTGCCATGGACACACACTGGAGCCTCTTGGGGTTTTCCTGTTTTAGCTTTTGTTGGAGTATAATTGGTTTACAATGTTTTGTTAGTTCCTCGTGGGAGTTTAAATGTTATTAGGAGTGCAGAGGAGGAAAACCCCCTCAAAACCCACTAACATACTCAGAAGAGCTGATTGTTGTCTGGGCTCCTTGAAATGGTCCTTTGAATGTCGAGATAATTACTGTCCTTTGCTTCATCCACAAGGCCTGGCCGTGTGTGAACTGTGTGGATCATAAGTCTGATATAGTCTCCATCACAGACATCCATCCAATTAGAGAAACCACAGCAGTGGAAACTGTGATTGATGTTTTGGAGATCTTCAGTCTACAGAAAGATCCAAGATAGCGTGGAAAATATTTAAGAACTATAAAGAAGTCCTAGACCATAGTTGCCCAGAACAAACAGAGCAGAAAGTTCTGTTTTCGGGCTTTAGAGCAGAGGAGAGAGCTGCAAGGGGACCAAGAGGACCAGCAGTCTCTTTATTCAACCTGCTTCCTACTCTTCCTGGGCACACAGACTCTGTCTCCCAGCCTTTTGTTGCAAGTGAGTGTGGCCATGTGACGGGTCTGTTGATGTGATGAGAATGCGTGTGATGGGTACCACTTCCAGGGCCGGCCAATGAACTTCCATATGCCCTCCTCCAAGCTCTTTTCCCATCCACTGGCTGGCCCTGCTTGGCACTGTCTCGTGCAAGAAATAAGCTCTGCCTACGTTAAACTACTGACACTTTTGGAGTTTGTTATAGCAGTTAGCCTACTTTCACCAATACAAAGCCTGAAATTTTAATTAGTAATTCCTCATAAGCTTATAGGAGAAGGCAATGGCACCCCACTCCAGTACTCTTGCCTGGAGAATCCCATGGATGGAAGAGCCCGGTGGGCTGCAGTCCATGGGGTCTTGAAGGGTTGGACACGACTGAGGGACTTCACTTTCACTTTTCACTTTCATGCATTGGAGAAGGAAATGGCAACCCACTCCAGTGTTCTTGCCTGGAGAATCCCAGGGACGAGGGAGCCTGGTGGGCTGCCGTCTATGGGGTCACAAGAGTAGGACACGACTGAAATGACTTAGCAGCAGCAGCGGCATAAGCTTATGGGAACACATCACAGAGGATCAAGAAGAGAATTTCTTGATAACATAAAGATGGAAAAGCTACCTCTGAGCTGACTGCTGGTGTGCCTGTTTCATGTGAGCTTCTTTTGTTTTAATTTTAAAATTTATTGTATTCCTATTTCTTAACATCTATTTTAATATTGAAACTTATTGGGCCTTAGAAAGCATCACTATGAACAAAGCTAGTGGAAGTGATGGAATTCCAGTTAAGCTCTTTCAAATCCTGAAGATGATGCTGTGAAAGTGCTGCACTCAATATGCCAACAATCTTGGAAAACTCAGCAGTGGCCACAGGACTGGAAAAGGTCAGTTTTCATTCCAATTCCAAAGAAAGGCAATGCCAAAGAATGCTCAAACTGCTGCACACTTGCACTCATTTCACAAGCTAGTAAAGTAATGCTCAAAATTCTCCAAGCCAGGCTTCAGCAATACGTGAACCGTGAACTTCCACATGTTCAAGCTGGTTTTAGAAAAGGCAGAGGAACCAGAAATCAAATTGCCAACATCTGCTGGATCGTGGAAAAAGCAAGAGAGTTCCAGAAAAACATCTCTTTCTGCTTTCTTGACTATGCTAAAGCCTTTGACTGTGTGGATCACAATAAACTGTGGAAAATTCTGAAAGAGATGGGAATAACAGACCACCTGACCTGCCTCTTGAGAAACCTGTATGCAGGTCAGGAAGCAACAGGTAGAACTGGANTAGATAGCATATTCAAAAGCAGAGACATTACTTTGCCAACAAAGGTCCGTCTAGTCAAGGCTATGGTTTTTCCAGTAGTCATGTATGGATGTGAGAGTTGGACTGTGGAGAAAGCTGAGCACCAAAGAACTGATGCTTTTGAACTGTGGTGTTGGAGAAGACTCTTAAGAGTCCCTTGGACTGCAAGGAGATCCAACCAGTCCATTCTGAAGGAGATCAGCCCTGGGTGTTCTTTGGAAGGAATGATGCTAAAGCTGAAACTCCAGTACTTTGGCCACTTCATATGAAGAGTTGACTCATTGGAAAAGACTCTGATGCTGGGAGGGATTGGGGGCAGGAGCAGAAGGGGACGACAGAGGATGAGATGGCTGGATGGCATCACTGACTCGATGAATATGAGTTTGAGTGAACTCCAGGAGTTGGTGATGAACAAGGGGGCCTGGTGTGCTGCAATCCATGGGGTCGCAAAGAGTCGGACACGACTGAGCAACTGAACTGAACTTTAAATAGTTATACTGCACAGTATTTAAAAAGTCCAATAATTTTAGATAGGCAGAATCACCAGATGATTCAGCAATCCCACTCCTGGGCATATATCCAACAAAACTGCAATTCAAAAAAATATATGCACCCCTATGTTCATAGCAACACTATTCATAATAGCTAAGGCATAGAAGCAACTAGAAAGCGACAATTTAAATGTCCCTGGACAGATGCATGGATAGAGAAGGTGTGGTATATATCTTATATATGCGTGTAAGTGTGTACACAATAGAATAGTACTCACCCATTAAAAAGAATGAAATAATGCCATTTTGCAGCAACATGGATGTAACTAGAGATTATCATTCTAAGTTGTTGTTGTGGTTCAGTCACTAAGTTATATCTGACTCTTTGCCACCCCATGGACTGCAGCAAGCAGGCTTCCTTGTCCTTCACTGTCTTCTGGAGTTTGCTCAAATTCATGTCCATTGAGTCAATGATGCCATCCAATCATCTTATCCTCTGTTGCCCCCCTTCTCTTTTTGCCTTCAATTTTTTCCAGCATCAGGGTCTTTTCCAGTGGGTTGGCTCTTCACATCAGGTGGCCAAAGTAGTGGGGCTTCAGCTTTAGCATCAGTCCTTCCAATGAATATTCAGGGTTGATTTCTTTTAGGATTGACTGGTTTAATCTCCTTTCTGTCCAAGGGACTCTCAAGAGTCTTGGCCAGAACCCAATTTGAAAGCATGAATTCTTTGGCACTTAGCCTTCTTTATGGTCCAGCTCTCACATCCATACATGACTACTGGAAAAACCATAGCTTTGACTGTATGGACCTTTGTTGGCAAAGTGATGTCTCTGATTTTAAATACGGTCTAGGTTTGTCATAGTGTTTCTCCCAAAGAACAAGTATCTTCTAATTTCATGGCTGCAGTCACCATGTGCTGTGATTTTGGAGCCCAGGAAAATAAAATCTGTCACTGTTTCTACTTTTTCCCCATCTATTTGCCACGAAGTGATGGGACTGGATGCCATGATCTTAGTTTTTTGAATGTTGAGTTTTAAGCCAGCTTTTTCACTCTCCTCTTTCATCCTCATCAAGAGGCTCTTTAGTAAGTCAGAAAAAGAAAGACAAATACCATATGATGTCAGTTATATGTGGAATCTAGCTATGATGCAAATGAACCTATCTATGAAACGGAAACAGAATCCTGGACAGAGAACAGACTGAAGGTTATCAAGGGAGGGGGTTGGGGGAAAGGTGGCATGGGAAATGGGGGGTAGCACATGTAAGCTTTTATATTCAGAATATAAGCAACCAGGAGGTTCTTAAATGCAGGAAAGGGCGCGGGGTTAAATGGCCAGTGTTTCCTCTGATGACTCTTCCATGAGCCTATGCACTCTGAAAAGACTAAAGTTCAATATTTTCCCTTTGCTCCCACATTATTTCTGAGTTCCATAAAATGATGAGGATATCTTGTAACATTTGATATCATTAAAAAAATAATTTTTTATACTGAAAACCGGGGAAGTTCTTGTCACATACATTACCTAAATAATTAAGAGTGTTGGATCTCTTTGTATTATGCAATGTGGTTGAGCATCTTACTTAGAACAGTGCTGGGTGAGTGAGGAAAGCTTCTAGGAAAAAAGCTCCATCTTTGGTGAAATGTGCCTGACGACCACGGAGCTTATATGCCTCAGATAAGACTGACTTCTCCAGGTATGTTGACCATCTGTACCCTATATTGTGGTTTGGACCATCCACTGAAACTTGAAGTACTTAACAGGTAGGTTTGGTCTTTTGGCCCCTGATGCTATAGTGTAAATTCCCAAAGGGCTTGATAAAAGGTGTGACCAGATGCTTACTGGCCAGTGTGTTCTCAAAGGCTGGTGTTCTGCGGTTGTAGAAGGTGTTTGAGGCCCAAGTGTAGCACATTAAAAATTTGATTCTTGCTCCAAAGTATACTTCGCAGTTGTATTTCTATTTGGTAGCTTTTATCTTCTAGGATCCCACTGATCTATTATTCTAGTATGAAGTGGTGGGCTTCTAGATTAGCCGCAGTCTTTCCCCTGGTGAATGCTATCAGAATATTACAGTGAACACTGGTGGAGTCCCCAGCTCACGTTCCACACAGAGGATTCACCTCGGTAAACAGTGATAACCCCATTCACTTCGCTAGTGATTGGCTCAAAAGTGTGACTCAGTTCTGGCTAATGAGAAACGAGGGTAAGTAAACAAAGCAGCATCTGGGAAAGGTATTTTTGGTCCTAAAGTGGAAACAAAACAAAACAAAACCCAAAGAAACCACAGTCCTTTTTCTTTCTCTGCACGTTGTCACATGTACGTACTCCACCTGGAATTGTGGCAGCCATCTGGCTACAGCTTGAGGCTGAAACCAATGTGAGAGATGGCAGAGCAGAGATGTGGAAGGAACCTGGGCTCCAGATGATATGTCATGGTTTTAGTGAATCAGCTCATTCTGGAATCCTTCCTTCTGGACTTTCTGCTTCCTTATCGCTTAAGCCGGTTTCTGTTTCATTGTGACAAAATAATTTTTTATGTGGAAAATACTGTTGGCTGCCTCTTCAGTATTTTTTATCCTTTTCTTCATTACCAAGAGAACCTCACTTTTTTTTTTTTTCTTTTTTCCCCCAGAGAGGAAAGGGCAATATACTCAGCTGAAAATGTTTCCTCCTCAGATTTCTTTTCAGCTAGAGATGACTCTAATTCTAGCTACTGAGATACAGATGAAAAGTTCTGAGTGGGGCCTTGGGGAAACCTTTTTAATAGGAATAGGTTTTTTCCACCTTCTAAGCTGTTTATCATATTTAGAATGATAGGTAATATGTGCTGAATTATGCAGTAGTTCATCTACATATATTATTGAGCAGATGGTCTTTAGAATTTAAAGTTACCATATGTAAAATCGGTGGTGGTGGTTTAGTCACTAAGTCCTGTCTGACTCTTGTGACCCCATGGACTGTAGTCCGCCCGGCTTCTCTGTCTATGAGATTCTCCAGGAGAGAACACTGGAATGGATTGCCATTTCCTTCTCCAGGGGATCTTCCCGACCCAGGAGTCGAACCTAGGTTTCCCACATTGCAGGCAGATTCTTTACTGACTGAGCTATGAGGGAAGCCCAAAATCGATAAAAATCGGTAAAATCTATAAAAATCGGTAAAATCTATAAAAATCGATAAAATTGATAAAAATCGGTAAAATCAATAGCTGGTGGGAATTCATTGTATGATGCAGGGAGCTCAGAGCCGGTGCTCTGTCACAACCCAGAGGGGTGGGAGGGG